>CM039438.1:3863123-4433220 GCA_022379115.2 Bauhinia variegata | reverse complement strand
AGACTGATTTTGTGTCATGTTATCAACTACCCGGAATCTAGTTTCATACCTTTTCTCTCTAGTTTTTGGTCTGCACATTGTATGCATTGTGTTAGTTAATTTGCTTATTATCAATATCTTGGATTTGCAGGAAGCTTTTGCCATGGAAGCGAGGGCAAAGGTGGGGTTGCGTGATCCAGATAAGGAGACATGGAAGAAACTGTGCACCAGCTTTCTAAAGGATAGATTATGATAATGCAGCGAGAGTTTTTTAATTGTAAACAAGCACTAAGCAGCGTTTGTTTTGGAATAGTTACGTGGAAGAGGAGTAGGAAAGTAAGATAGGGAAATGCTTACTTTATTTTGTTGTCATACACGGCTTTGCAATTTTCAGTATGACCTCTCTCTATTGAGTTTAGTGTAGAAAGATTAAACGCCAATCTTGTCATCTTTCAATTTGTCTGTCTTTACAACCATTAGGGTAGCAATTTTTCTAAACTACGTCGTTGCAATATTTTATGTCTTGCTATGATTTTTGACTTGTTAATTGAGCTTGTTCTTTTGCAATTGACTTGGCGACAGAGCTTTTATAGAAAGATTATTATAAGTGTTGCTACCAAGCAAAACCCATAATACAAGCTATGAGCTGTTGCCAATCGGATGCTAGCATGAAACGTGGGGTAACTTTACCACAAGCTAATTGATTAATAAATTCTCCGCCAATTATTAATTGATAACTTAATAAGAGTTTAAGGAAGATGCAAGACAGAAAATGAGTCACATCTTACATGTCTCGTGGCTGGTTTTTTGCTTGAACAACTTGTGAAGAGTTTCTTCTGTGGGAGAATCATTACGTCTAGGGTTTTTTTCTCCTTTGTGATATGCAAGAAGGTTTAAACCCTAACCCTTGACTACTTGTCTGCCGTGCGTATCTCGAAGGCCATTTTGGGCATCAAACTTTCTGTGAACTGAAACGTTGATGACTATTATACCTAGAAGGGAAAACCTCAATTTGATCCTTTGAGAACCAAACTAAAAGAAATATATCGAAGGCGTGAAGAAATGGTCAAAATTTATAGGCAAAATCACCAACAGGTCGTGGAAGATGTGTCAGCTGTTGATTGGATGAAAAATTGATTCATGAACATTTCTTAAAATCAAATCATCTAGAAGCAGCCCAAACTTCATACCAAAAAAGAAAGCCTAAAATCAATCACATTCAAAGATCAGATGAGCTTTTTTAAAATTAATCATATACTTAAAAGACTTAGTTATTTGTAAATTAATTTTTAATATTTCACATGATATAAGAATGGATTCTTTAAAAACATGGTTGAATAAAATTAGAATTTTTTATATTTAAATAAAACCAATGAATAATTCAAACATCTTATCATATTTATCAAAAAAAAAAAATTAAAAGTCATTAAGTGACTTACCAAAAAAAAAATCATTAATCAGAGTTGGTGAGTTTCTTATAACATCGCTACTAAAGATTGTTACCAAATTAATTTCTAGTTTCGCAATAAATTTTTTGTTATTTATAGGCTATAAAAGGAGAGTTTTGCTTATATTAATAAAAATATAACATAAGAGCCAAATATAAACAAAAATAAAACAATGAAATCAAAAGAAATACAAAGCACAACTGACCTAAGTAGTTATCCAACCTAGAATTGCATTCCATATTCAGTTATGGGAAAATTAAGCTGAATCTAAACAATAACCTATGAATATAGGTATTTAGGGTTCTCTACTAGGGTTAGAATTTAGCTAAAGGAATTACTTCTATCCCAAACGACAAACCAAGAATAAAATATGTATACAATAAGCTTTTAAACCAAAACATGGTCAATTCCATTAGGATTTAATAACCTATAAATCATACAAAATCCAAATCTAAGCAATAATGCAAGAGTAACCTCATCAAAAATCATTGCAAACTTAAATTCAACATGAGTCAAGAATAACTTATCAAGAACATCAAGGAAATCTGAAAAAATGGAGCATTCGACAATCCAAAATATAAAATATTAAATAGATAAAGTTTACTGAAATGAAATGTTAAATTATATATAAATCAAGTTTTAAGATTTAGACCATAAGTCTTCAAGCTCCTAAGCTTCTATAACTAATTATATGTGGAGGCTCATCCCAAGGAGAAAGAAGAAGCTCCTATAGAAGAAGAGGCAAATTCATGGGTCTCCTTCTATGGGCACAACGTCCCTCTTAAATGACTAAAAGTAGAAGAAAAGCCCTAAAACTACAGAATTGTCCTATAATATTAAAAAAAAATTCAGCATGTCTTCTTATTGAGGATTTAGAAATTTTAGTCATGTCCCCCTTGAATTTTCAATGACTTTTGCCATATCCATGTTGATCAAATCCGGACTTGCCCCAAATCTAACCTAGATATCATGTAGCTCGTTTAACTTGCACTTGCACAGATATTACTCAGAGGTTTATTATTGTGAAATGAAAAATTAATTTTAGAAAGTTAGATCTTAAAAATAAAAAAATACAATTAAATCTAATTAAGTCTTCATAATATAAATCTAGGCTAATATCAACAGTTAAACACAAATAAGACGAAAGAGCTGGTGCTTATCAATGGCCTATTTATTAGTGAGATTTTTGTAGTATATGGGAGGTTTGAGATTTGATATCTATTGTAACAAAAAAACAATACTAATATTTAGCGTTTATTTTCTAGGTAAACATATTTACTCTTCCATTTGACTCCCTTCAATTCCTTTGACCTAAATCCACCAACTCAAACATAGCATCAAGTCATTACTGATTTATTAATTGCTTATTGAATATCACAAAAGTGCATTAAGTATAACTTCACAGTAGTACCTTAGACCTTAGAATCCAAATTCAATATGCGTGGTACTAAACATAAATGCATGTAACTGCTCTGATAAACAGATACTCCTTGAAGCCAAGTGACAGACCAATTCAACACTGTGCAGCCAAGCAAAGAAGAAAATCCCCAAATTTGCTATAGTTCTTGCTGTTTTTGCTTTCCATCTGGTATCTACAACATGGGTTTCTGCAGATCTAATTGATGATGTGTGCCAAAAAACCAGTGACCCAAATCTCTGCAAGTCCACCATAAGATTAGACCCAAGTAGCTCAAGTGCAGACACTAAAGGCCTTGCTCGGATCATGATTCAGAAGACAAATGACAGTACCAGCGACGCGAAAGATGAAGAAATCCCCAGGTTAATTGGCAAGACCAAAGATGTGGATGTTCAGAACAGGCTTCGATCATGTGGAGAGAGTTATGCTATCGTGCAGATTCGCCATGTTGCATATGCTATGTTTTATTTAGATAGAGATAATTACAAAGCAGCTAGCAACAGTATTGGGGAAGCTACTGTAGTCATTGGCTTCTGCAACAAGGGCTTCACTGATCCACCTGTTGGTCCTAAGATGCCATCGCCATTAGCTGATGTCAACAAGCTTCTGACGAGTCTTATTCATGTCAGTGTAGACATTCTTAATATGCTTGCTGCTTGATTTTCCTTAATCACATGACAAATCTAAGGCCATGGTTTGATAAATTGTCATATTGACGAACTAGTTAAATTGTACAAAAATTTGGTACTTCAGGACCAAATATTTCTTTATCATTCTCACAAGTTCTAAAGAAAATATATATTTCACATTTAGTGATCATAATATATATGATTTGTACATATAAAATCACTTTAACTGTTCTACTATATAAGCATTTTAATGCAAGTTCTCTCTATAAGTAATTTATAGCTTCAGAAGCTCTTCAAAAGTTCTAATATTAAATCATCGACACAAATTTACTAAAATGCGGACAAATGGGTCATTTCTATACATATTTTCTTCAACAAATATTAACTCAAACGATCGTATAAATTGTTTCAGGCAAATCAAATCTTTCAGGAATGTCATTATTGAATAAGTCAACTACAACAATATTCATTAGACGCAAATAATGTTATTCATGTACTACCAAACTAAATAAGTACTATTAAATACTTACATCCACCACAATTAAGTATATCTCTTCAAAATCAATGCTAGTTATTTGCAAAAACCCTTGAGTATCATTTTTCTTTTGTATTCACATAAAAGCTCATTTATCCATAACTGGCTTTTCACTTCTAGTGTTTTAACTGTAGGTCCAAAATTTTTGACTTTTTAAGTGAACCTCAATTGCGTCTTTTTAATTTTGGCCAACCATTTTTTTCTTTGCAGACTTTTGCTACTGATCCTCAATATCTTATATCACATAGTACACTACATTATATGTAAATATTGTTAACAATATCGATTTCATTCTGGTTCCATCATAATCTATAGAGATTTCTTTATTTTCATGACTTTCAGGTACCTGAGTTTCCTTTGAAACTAAAACATTAGTTATATATAAGTACTCTTCTAGAGCTACTTTATCCTCGATTTGGTCATCTTTGATCCTTAGTTCATTTTTTTTTTCGATGACTTTATCTTTGGAACCAGTGTGTTTACCACTCTTTTGTAGTTTTACTTTGATTGGAGCAGTAGTAGTTGATACATATAATTTTAGTCACTTTTACCAGTTAGGCAATGCGTCTAGCAGCTAGTACAAATGAATTATCATATGAACTTTCAGTCCATATTTGCTTTGCATGAGGATCAATATGATAATTCATTATAAATGCTCTCATTTTCTAACTGCTTATTCTCTCCCCCTAATATTGGAATAAATGATTTATTAAAAATACAAGTAGCAAATCTAAGCCACAAATAAATATCATTTTAATGACTCAATATATAGAGATTTATATCCATCATATGTTTTTAACATCTATTGAAGTCCTAGCTTAATGCATTGTGGTGAAACAATTAATAACTCATTCAAAATTTCATAGATGTGATATACTTAGCTTTTGACTATAAACTAATTATAAGAGGGGGTTCAAACTTGTTGGCGTGATGCGAATCAATGTTGCAACATGAATATTCACATGTTCTCAAATCAATTTTGGAAGTTTAAATTTCATAAGTAATGGTCTTGCAATTAATTTTAGGCGCTTAAAAGTTCATTTTATATATTCCAATAGTCAATCTTGAAGAGTAAATTTACTAGCATTAACTATATGTGTTGTTCAACTAAATATAATTAAGGCTTTACATTCTTAATTCAATATGTTGAATAAGTAATCTCATAAACTTTAGGTTATGAGTTAACTTAAATGTGTGATAATTTAGTCGATGCATTGATTAAAATTCACTTGATAGATCTACAGGCCCATAAATATTTTCACCTCGTTTACGTTCTAAAAGCCGAGATATTCACTCTTACTTTTGCTAATGCAAATAAATTTTCTTTGGGAACAAATAGCATATGAGAAACTAAGCATTTCGATTGAAGAATCTTTTGGCTCTTCAATGAAAGTTCACATGATCTTTTTCAATTACTTTTGCATCATTATTGACTCAGGATGGCTCAACCGGTCGTGCCAAATAAAACAAACTTATTTTGACTTGTAAACTTATAGTTTACAACAACATATGTTTTAATTGTATATATGTAGTACAAATTAGACGAAGACACAAATAATTTCTTAATGCAAACATTAACTAGCTCTTCAGGATTATTTTATCATCATTTTCATTCCTCCAGCTCTTCAGGAGGTCTCAATTATCTTTGCACTACTCAATATAGTAGTAACATTATCTTTGTACAATAAAAATGTAAAATCATATAATATGTGAAATTGATATAGCTTAACAAGAGAGCAAATAACTTAAATTTATTAAATGTAAAATAAATGAACTAAAAAAGTAATTTCTTATGTATACTCTCATCACCTTCAAGGAAGAGAAATTTGACACATTTAATTGTCATATTGACATGGCCAAAATCGAAAAAAATCATCTCATTGAGCAAAATTATATAAACAATTAATTTCTTTCTTTCATTGATACTTGCATTTAAAATATGTTTAGATGTACAATAAGTACAAACTTAATGGTCTTTTTAAACCAAAATAATAGTAGTTTTCTAAATATTTCTTTACCACTTTTCTTCACTACTCTCTCACTTATGGTAGGAGGTATTTATAGTATTATAACTAATAATAGATTTGCCAAGTTATAGCAATATTTGTGCTCATATTTCTTGATAGCTTCTCCATTCACTTCAAGGAATAGGAAAAAATCATTATGAGATAATGACTTATGCTTTCTAGTAAAGATTTATTTTTTTTTACTGTAATATGATATTTCAAATACTACAAAATAAGATATATATCCAACAAAATAACAATGAATAATATCCATAAATTCCCTTACCTTGAAGGCTGGGACTTGAAATGCATAACCAAAATGTTACATGGGGTCTAAACATAAACTTTGTAAGACACCCTACACTTTTGAATATTTCAAATTAAGTGCATAATTTTTATAATTTAAAATAGTGAAGCACATAGTAACTTGAGAATAAATAGCCTCAAATAGCACTCAAAAGCATCCAAACATTTGTCATAATAACATGTTGAAAGTATGAGGAAGAAACACTAAGAGTGAAGTTAATAAATTTGTAATTTTAACTAAAGTTCTTGAATGGAAGCCATAACAATAAAGCAAATATCAATAAATAATTTAACATGATTTAGCACATGCCCAAGGTATGGGTTATTCCATAAACCATATACAATATGAAGTATGCTCAAAGTAAAGGAATAAGTTAATTTTTAACCACTAAGTAATATGCATTTACCAATGCAATTTATATAGTAAGCTAAATTGAATCATATTAAATAAGATCACAAAATATAAAGAGCTCATACTTACAACTCAATTTTAAGTAACTTTTATTAGATCTTTGTATAGCACATAATCTCTTTCACTTAATTTGTAGAAAAATTAAATGCCACTAAAATGATAGATATTTTCTCCAAAATTCAAAATCACTAAACAAAATATATAATTTAAAACAAAGATAAAATATTCACCCAAATACACTTTAACATTCATATGCCATATATATTCGATCGATTAATGGCATAATATCTTAATTTATGTTAGGTTAAAAGATGGACACAATAAATGAGATTATTATGACATAAATAGGAGATAAAATTGACGAATGCCACTTGCTTCATTTCACTATCATGTGAAAACTTAGACAAGTGTAAATCCGGATCCTTTAGACCATACATACAATTATTAAAGAAAATTCAATTATCATACTTTATCCATATATAACAAAAATTATTATTATTATAAGAAGATCAATAAGAATACTCACAAAAATTATTATGTATAAGCATAATTCAATATATTGGCTTAGAGTACAAGTGAAAAATACACTAAAGTCATAAAACATTAATGTGTCCATGGTTTAAGAAAATGCACTAAGCTTATAATCCATTGTTTTTTAGAATAAGTAATAAACCAATAACTTATAAAATGTAAATATGTTCATGTTGTAGTGGCTGTGCGTCTCACATTGGATGAAACCCCCATGTGTTCGATTCCCACAATTTTTGGGTTAATGTGGTACCGGTCGTCGTACATTAAGAGGAAAAGAAGAAGAAGAACAAAAGGAAAAGAGGAAAAGAAAAAGAATGGGCATTAAGAAAGTAAAAAAAGAAAAGGAAAAGGGGAAAAGAGAGGAAAATGATTGGCATTAAGAAAGTGAAAAAAGAAAAGCAGAAGAAGAGGAAGTCAAAAAAGAAAAGGAGAAGAGGAAAAGAGAGGAAAAGAATCGGCATTAAGAAAGTAAAAAAAGAAAAGGAGAAGAAAATAGTAAAAAAAAAAAAGGAGAAGAAGAGGAAAAGAATCTGCATTAAGAAAGTGAAAAAAGAAAAGGAGAAGAAGAGGAAGGTAAAAAAGAAAAAAGAAAAAGGAGAGGAAAAGAAGAAATGAATTGCATTAAGAAAGTAAAAAAGAAAAGGAGAAGAAGAGGAAAAGAAAAAACAAACATAGATTGCTTCAAACTAAAAATAATCAATAAAAGGGCAAAATAAATAAAAAAAAATATGCATAATAATAAAAGAAAAAAATAGAATATCAACAACCAATCATACGTGTAAATATAAATTAATAAAATAATAAAAAACACTAATAAAAGAGTATATATAAACACCTTAACTCCACAAAAATAATTTATTTAATAAATTATAAATAAATAACTACTAAATTAATTATAAAAAATATTTCATTAAATAAACATCCTATCAAAATATTCGGAACAAAAACCAATTTCTTAAGTACTCTTGTTTCGCAAGCCCTCCCCTGGTTGTCCGCGAACCTACGTAGTAACATATACCCAAAATTCGTAAATCTAAAATTCAAAAACTCTCTTGACACGATCGCAGGCCTTCTTCTCCAATCGCATCCTTCTCCTTCCAAAACCCTAGGTTTCAGTCCGAACCATGGCAGATGAGAAAGTGTCAAGTTCTGCTCCTCTTGGTTCTTCCGTGATTCCTATAGTCAACAAGCTTCAAGATATCTTCGCCCAGCTCGGCAGCCAGTCAACAATTGAGCTTCCCCAAGTTGCTGTTGTCGGCAGTCAGAGCAGTGGCAAGTCTAGCGTACTTGAGGCCCTTGTCGGTCGGGATTTCTTGCCGAGGGGAAATGATATTTGCACAAGGAGGCCACTGGTGTTGCAACTATTGCAGCAGACTAAGAAGAAACCTGATGGCATCGAGGAGGAATATGGGGAGTTCCTTCACTTGCCTGGGAAGCGGTTCTATGACTTCTCTGAGATTCGCAGAGAAATTCAGGTCAATATCCTTAAAAATTCTTCTTGAATTAAGAAAACTCATGTATCACATATTATATTTTGTTTGTGATTGTTTTCATTGGCTAAGAATGATACATTGTGAATTTGTATCTTAAATTAAGATAACTCAATAGATTAGAAGATCGTGAACGGTGATGTTACAATTTTGGAGAAAAATGTTCTACAAATTATTCGGTGTGTCCCAATTTTATGAGTTTCTTCCTTAATTTTACCCTTTTATCCAATTATATCCATAATTTATATACAATTGATTGTAGGCTGAGACTGACAGGGAAGCAGGAGGCAACAAAGGTGTCTCAGACAAGCAGATTCGTCTAAAGATTTTTTCTCCTAATGTTCTTGATATCACACTTGTGGATCTCCCTGGAATAACAAAGGTTCCTGTTGGTGACCAGCCTTCTGATATTGAAGCCCTTATTAGAACAATGATCATGTCATACATAAAAATTCCCAGCTGTCTCATTCTAGCTGTCACACCAGCAAACTCTGATTTGGCAAATTCAGATGCACTTCAGATGGCAGGAATTGCTGATCCTGATGGTGAGACTTTACTTCCAGACCCCTAAAAGTAGAATCATGCTCATCTCTTTGGATTGGTATTTACATGTTCATTTTTCTCTTGCAGGCAGTAGAACGATAGGTGTAATCACAAAGGTGCAATATGTTATTTAAATGTCATATGCATTTATATATATATATATATATATATATATATATATATATATATATATATATATATATATTTATTATGTTGGTTGTCATTTCTAACGAGGTTTTGGAATATAGTTAGATATCATGGACAGAGGTACTGATGCTCGGAAACTGTTACTTGGAGAAGTTATTCCCCTCCGACTAGGTTATGTGGGTGTTGTTAATCGCAGTCAAGAGGTAATGATTTTATTATACTGTGATGGTGATGGGAGCCAACTATATCTCACCTAGATGTGTTGTTCTAAGGGACATTTTTTTCATATGGGTTAGGGTCAATTGATACACTTTCTATAAGATTATTTTGTCATAAATTCCACAGTTGGATTAAAAGCTCTTTTCATGTAACTCGTGCTTATAGAATTATGTAGTTTCCCATGATATGATGGAGTAATTATATTTTACACCGGTGTCAATTGATCTCAATTGTATATATGACACACAAGAAATATGGTCATGTTGGATTAGCATTTTGGTCAGCTTGTACAGCTGAATCTGATTGTGTGTTCCTTTACGAAATTAGGATATTCTATTGAACCGGAGTATAAGGGATGCAATTGAGGCTGAGCGAAAGTTCTTTGACAGTCGTCCTGTAAGAAAGTACTGTTACTTAGTTGTGTATTCATTTTTTCCTTATCTTTTGCTGAAGTTTATCCATTTATGTTATAGATATACAGTAGTCTAAAAGATCGGTGCGGCGTTCCTCAATTGGCACAGAAGTTGAACCAGGTAGAGTCTTTGTGAAACTGAATTGTTTTGACTGAATCTGAATTAAACATATATTCAAGTTATATCTTTGTTACCTACATATCTTTGCAGATATTGGTGCAACATATCAAGGCTGTACTTCCTGGGCTAAAAGCACGTATAAATGCTGCCCTGACTTCTGTTGCAAAGGAGTACCAAAACTATGGGGAAATCACTGAATCCAAGGCTGGTCAGGGAGCACTTCTCTTGAATATCCTTTCAAAATACTCAGACGGTATCTATCCCTATCATCTGTTTCCATAACTTCTCTTTAACAATTTGATTTTTATTTTTCCAAATTCAATAACAGTATCTTTACTTTCTTTCTTGAAAACAGCATTCTCATCTATGATAGAGGGGAAAAATGAGGAGATGTCAACTCTGGAGCTATCCGGCGGAGCAAGAATTCATTATATTTTTCAATCAATCTTCGTAAAAAGTTTAGAGGTATATCTCATTGTATTTTTATGCAGTAATACTTTTGAAAATATACCTATTTCAATGATATGTTTGAATTTTGCCTTCATCTCTTTCTTACTTAGGGTTGAGATTTATGTTTAAAAAAGAAAATGGAAAAAAAAAAATTTCAGTTTTAGTGATTGCTTTTAGTTGACACTAAAATTGAGTATTTCAACTGCTTCAAAACATTTTGACATGCTAGTTCATGGCTCCTACTGTGTAGAAGTTTTCTAACCCCTGAAAGAAAACCTGTGCCATGCTTATCTCCACTGTTGGTCGAATTTGAAATGTTTGATTTCTTCAAAGCTATTTTCATTGAGCCAGATGTGATTTAATGTATCTTGCAGGAGGTGGATCCATGTGAGGACTTGACTGATGATGATATTCGAACAGCCATACAAAATGCAAATGGGCCTAAGTCAGCATTGTTTGTGCCAGAAGTACACCTCATTATCCCCATCTTTTTTTAATCCTTTGCTTCTGTGGTCTTTTCTCAACTCATCATGTTTATCTGAACTTTCATGTAATTAGGTGCCATTTGAAGTCCTAGTGCGGAGGCAAATATCTCGTCTATTGGATCCAAGCCTTCAGTGTGCTAGGTTCATATATGATGAATTAATAAAGGTAGGGCTTTATGGTTTTCCATCTGTTCTGTCTTGCCTCCCAATCATATTAGTACATGTCCAAGACTAAAATCCCTTCTTTTCAGATTAGCCATCGTTGTATGGTAACTGAACTGAAGCGGTTCCCTGTTTTGAGAAGGCGCATGGATGAAAGTATTGGGAACTTTCTGCGAGAAGGCCTTGAACCTGCAGAAAATATGATTGGACACATTATAGAAATGGAGGTATGATTAAATTCGTGTTCCACTAGTTCCATTCCACCTGTTTCTCATGTATGACAATTATTATGGGAGTTTATGGCAGTTATTGTAGGAGTTCTATTTGCATTATTATAAAGTAGGATGTATGGGATAGTAGGGTGGGCAAGAAGACAGTTCCTTTGTTGTTTTGGCAGAGAAGAAATTCTCTGAAGGAGTAATGCTTTGGGACAGGGATAATCTCTTATATTTGTTTCAAGAGCTTGGCTTTATGGACAAGAGAATATTCTTGTAATTCTATCTTTTCCTATCAATAATAGTAATTTCATTGTTTTAGTGAAACCATTGACACATAGCAACTACTTAGGTCATTATTGTCCCATATGATGTTGAGTTTATCATAGAAAATCTTAATTGCTTTTAAATATTCTAATTTAAATCACTCAAATTTACAGATGGACTACATAAACACTTCCCACCCAAACTTTGTTGGGGGAAGTAAGGCATTAGAGCTTGCAGCACAGCAAACCAAGTCTTCTAGGGTTCCTCTGTCGGTTTCTAGACCAAAGGTATGCATGCCACTGGAATTTTTATTCCGAATATACCCTATGTTTTTTCATGCAAGCTGTAAATACTTGTTTAAGTTTTCCTTTCTTTCTTAGCCATTTTTGTTTGTCTTATTAATGTCCAATAGGATGTTGTGGAATCTGATAAAGGATCAGCCTCTGAAAAAAGTGTGAAATCTCGTGCAGGTGACCAGGTAAAAAATTGTGTCCTTCTGCCAAACAGACTAGCTGAGTAACCCACAAACAACTTATCCCCATAGATTTGGCAAATCAAGATATCATTTGCTAAATTAGCATCCTGTTATATCATTCACTATAATTCTTATACTAACAATGAAATTGGCTAACAGGGTGTTCGACCTGCATCAGATGTAGAAAAGGTTACACCCTCAGGTAATTCCTTGTCAATTTGTCTGGTGAAAGTTTTTGATTCATGTGATTTTGCTTACACACTTAATGTTTTAGCTATCCTATGTTTGATCATGTTTGGAATCATCATTATTATTCTTAAGGTATCTAAGCACTGGAATACTTTGACTTTCCAGGAAATACTGGTGGTTCAAGTTGGCGCATCCCATCCATTTTTGGTGGAACTGATAGCCGCAATATGTCCGTAAAAGAGAATATATCAAGTAAAACAGAGAGAGAACCAGTTCATACCATGGAGCAGTCGTTCTCCATGATCCATTTGAGAGAGGTATGATGTGATGTCTATCCCTAAAATTCTATATCTGCTTAGTCAATCTGTTCCATGGAGAGTTCTTTAACATGCTTTGTTTCATGTAGCCCCCTACTATCTTGAGGCCATCTGATAGCAACTCAGGGACAGAGGCTGTTGAAATCACCGTCACGAAGCTGCTTTTGAGATCATACTATGATATCGTCAGAAAAAATGTTGAAGACTTTGTGCCTAAAGCAATTATGCATTTCCTGGTAGTTATCCTCTTGCCAAAAATATGATGCCTATAAACTGTAAATTACAATTGCAATGTAATAATAGTAGAAAAGCCATTAAGTAGTCTCCTGGTTACTCTGAACCCTAAGCTGTATGTTTTGGCATTAGCATAGGTTGAAATATTTCCAATTTTGGTCTATGGGAACTCTATGTCTTTGATGTGTTTGGGTAGTTCTTAAAAATCGAAATTCATTATGTTTCGCCATCTTCAAGCTATTTCTTGTTATAATTGACTTTAGCATACCTGAATTTTTAAATATTGCACAACTCCTGACAACTTGTCCTCTACTGAACTTTTATCCAGGTAAATAATACAAAGCGAGAGCTGCACAATTTTTTTATTAGAAAGCTTTACAGGTGACACACAGTTGATACGGCCTGCTGATTGAATTTTATTGTAAATTATGTATTGACTGTTATCTTTTGTTGCCTCACTTTTGTATGTTACAACTCAAAAAAGAGAGAACCTGTTTGAAGAGATGTTGCAAGAACCAGATGAGATAGGCGTGAAAAGAAAACGCACAAGAGAAACACTCAGATTTCTTCAAAAGGCTTATGCAGTGAGTAATCCTAGTCCTTCAGTCTAAACCAAATTTCTATTTCATTTTCTATTCTACACATTTGAGTTGGTGGAACTTGATGGTCAGAGTTATACTTGAACTGGATTTTTGAGTCATACTTTTGACTAAATACTGGCATTGAATAGGTTTTCTTGTCAAGTCCCAGATGTAAACTGTCTTAAAGATTTCTTTCATTTTCTATTAAATTCCATTAGCTATTCTACAGTGACTATTATGTAGCCACATATGGTTGGTGTCTGATGACGGTATTTCTTCTTGGTAGACTTTGGAGGAATTGCCTGTGGAAGCTGATACAGTTGAGAGGGGATACAGCTTATCCGAACCAACTGGTTTGCCTAAAATTCAGGGATTGCCAACTTCTTCGCTGTATACCGGTGACTTTTTTCCAGCTTCTCCTAAGAATGCAAGGTCTAGGAAGTCTTCTCACTCAGGGGAGCTTCAATCGCCACTGCATGCCAATGCTGATTCCAATGGCGGGTTCTATCATGATTGATTGATGGACCAGCCATCCGCGCGTGCTCGTGGCTCCAACTATCTCTAACTCAGAAGGTATTCTATTCATTTGATTGCCCAAGCCATCTCTGGGACATGAAATTCTGCCTCCCGGATCTGGCCTTCAGGAAGTTACTGTGTTTTCTAACTAGAATGGTGTTAAAGCTTGAGAATTCCTTTCTCTTTCACCAGTCCCTTTTTTGTTTCTTCCATATGGTATCGGTTGGTAATGGCATTATTTGCAGGGAAAGAATAATAAGAGCCAAGATGTTCTGGCTTGCTTGTTTTTTTAAGATGAAGTTTTTCATAGATGCATGTATATACCAAATGGACCGACATGTTATTGTCCATAGTGGTTTTCCAGGCTGGGAGTTTAGCTCCCAATCAGTATAAACGCAAAGTATGGAGTTCCAAATTTTGCTGGCGAGAATGATAATTCTTATTATTTAAACTGCAGGCAATATTGCTATTTCATTTTTTTTTAATCTTCTTTTGTTATTCTGATCGTGAACATTATCTCTCCTATTATTGCATTTGCTAATGACATTGAGGCCTCTGATAATAAAGGCTAAAATCCTATTTTGGTTTCTATCAATTTGTTCTTAGTATGAATTTTTTGTTTTTTCACGTGAAAAAGATCCTTAAATTTCTTAAATATTACCTTTATTTCTTATTGTTAGATTACATTTAGTGAGTTAAGGACTAATAAAGTTTGATGTAGTTAGTAGATAGTTTAGTCTTTTTAAGTATATTGATAAGGGTTTGATTTTTGATAATATGAATGAAGGTTTTGTTAAAAGTTATTTGTACTTGAGAAAAATTTACCGACAAAAGGAATATTTTTAGTGTAAATTAAAAAAAATTACACTTAATGTTTTGAAGTATTTATTTTAGCCTCAATAATTTTGTTATAATTAAATTTATTCTTTCGACTCTATCTAATGGAAGAGAAAACTCATGGAACAATGAAAATGAAAGTGATGTGGTATTAAACGTTATGTTTGATGCCCGTGACTTTAACTAATGTTTCCCTCAGAAAATAAAGAGGGTCCAAATCCGTCAAATTACTCAAGTACTGTTCAAAATGACTAACGTTTAGACTTGGTTCAGTTCCCAAGTTCTAGTTACTGCAGTCATGGCCGTCCTTCATGCAAGAGCAACAAAGCACCTCACTTTACAACTGAAATGGTCCAAATTAAAAGCAACCAAGGACAATCGTAGAAGGGAAGAAGGATCTTTCATTAATATCAAAACGGTGCACTAAAGTGATGTGTCCACTGTCCACTGTCCACTTTAGCGTCCAATGTGGCATTTAAAATGTTACATCGATTTTAACTGTCCAAGTTATCTTTTCATTCACATCTTTTTGACAACAAACGATTTAATTGAAGCAAATTTACTAAATGAGGGACTAAAACGAAAAAAAGTTTATATTGAAGAGCTTTTCCAGCAAAGAAAACAAAATCCATGTGCAATATAGGTGGAAACTCTGGCTGAAAACTATTCACATTAACTTGTATAATCAAATACTGGTACCATATGACTTGTACAGAAACTTCCAATGCAAGAAACCTGTCATGTCTACAATCACAATCCATGGTGCTTCCAGAAATACTTTATCTATAAAACTTAAACCATCTCTGGAAGTCCACTGTTAGTTGAACCAGCACTTCAAATTCATGCCCATTAGGAAAATACCACATGAGCTACACAGGTCATTTCAGCAACATTGCAATATCTCCATATCAGAGCCAGTAAGTTCTCATGTTGGAATCATCAATGTCAACCTGTAAGTTGGTACTCATCAACTTGAACAAGTAACTGATACATGAAGCAAAACCCAGCTCGACTATTTGTCATTTCTCTCGAGAAAAGCCAGTAAAAGTAGGTTACCTGCTCATCAAAACCTGCAGGAATCTCAAATTCTGTTCCAGAAGCGTCCGCGAGATCGTCAAGAGTCTCCTGCAATCCTCAAATGTGTCAAAATATGTATAAGCCTGCTGATATCTGACAACACGTGGGCGGGTATCACCTCATTCCTCTTTATATCCTTTGCCAGTTTGCCTCTGAGAGTTCTTAATTTTTTCCCGGCAAGGAACATGGGATGTTTCACGAGAAAGGGAAAGTTAAGAGTACCTGATCATGGAGATCCATTGCAGGATTCTCCACTTGGATGGTTAAGTTGCTATCTGCTTCGGCATTTTCGAGCATATACTGTTATATCAGATGATTGAATTTGTAAAAGGGAATCAGAAAATAGAAAAGATATATTGATTGAGGTTAATATGTGAATATATAAAGACCAACCAAGCTAAGCTACAAAAAAATACCATTGAAGGACAATATATAAAATAATTGTCAAAATTAGCTAAAGAACATAACCATCACTAGGATGAAACACCATGCGAAAACTCTGCATTCTAACTCAGTCTATTTGTATATTGATTCGCCCACCATATACTCGTTTGATTACCAGTACCCTTGAATTGCTAATCTTTCACCTTTCCCCAAAAATTGTTAAAGTTCCTAACTTGTTGGCATAGTGAAAATTTAATCTAAGTTTTTAAACTTCGGGTGTCTACATACAAACTACTACAAGAAATCAATTGATGCAATTCTGGTGTTGGAAATTAAATGGAAGGGAATGACCATAACCCCCATTTCAAGTCAACAAATAAGAATCTTTCATGAGGGAAAAAATCTAAAATCTGGTAAGTTATAAAATCCATTCCAACTTGGGAAAGGAATATGACAGTAAGGAAAAAAAAAAAAAAGTCTACTGAAATAAAAATAAACCTGCCCATTTGTCCTCTTCGGTGACTGTCTGGAATCTAATTGTACAGTCTTGCTCTCCTCTGGGCTTCCCTAATGAATCAGAACAGAAGATTTTAGCAACTTGGAGCATAATGAAACAATTTAAAGTAATGTTGGGAGTTCAGTCATTAGAACAGAAGTTCTCAAAGCTTTTTGAACAAGGATCAGAACCAGAAAATACAAATTCAAAAGCCCAAGCAGATGCCTTGGCACCCTAAAGGAAAATAAAAAAAACGAGTACGCTAACATTGAAAGAGAGTTTCCTGCTATCTGATGCACCTAATCTATCCATTACTCCCCAAAAATTCAGAGTGTAGGAACCATTGCAGTTACAGGTTCATATCAAGGAGACCCCTATTGATTTGCACAGAAAATGCAAAGAAGGAACATACCGCTTCACCTTGGTTGGGACAAGAATTTTCTGGTTCTGTTGTCGAAGGCTTTATATCTGTGGAAGAATCCTAAGGATTGAGAGAATCAAGAGACTATTAGATATTATATTCCAGATACTGTCCCAGTAACTAAAACAGTACAGACATTCAGAGCAGATGGATTTCTAAAATCAGATATAATATCTTGAGAACTGATCATATCAAAGATAGCAAAATTGGTGACCAGAGACTAGAAAAAAAACTTACAAATTAAAATGATCATAATCCAATTACAATAAAAGAAAATAAATAATAAAAACACATACCAGTTCATTTTGTTCAAAAGTTGAGATCCTTCCTGATTTAGATAGATCTCTCAGAGTTCCCTGCAAATCAGTGAAGCACGTGAATCATTTTCAGTAATGTCATAATATTTCGGGCCTAATGTTGCCTAGATACGCAATTCGATACCGGTATGATACAACATGAATATGGGGATACAGCCAAAATGTATAAATCCAGGATATAATACGGCTAGGATACACCAACACAAATTTATCATAAAAACATATATTGAACAATAAATGTATGTTTTTATGTTAAATATATGAGTAGTTCCTAGACATATTTGATTTTTTTATACATGTAAAAGAAAATCTTTTTGTTTTATCACTCCTCATCAGTAGTTGCTAGAAAACTTTGCTAGTTTCTTAGCTAGAGTTACTTGACCTTATCTTTTAAGCCCTAGTGTTTTCTATGCCTGCTCTCTGTCTATAATAAGAGAAGCCCACTACACATTGTTCTCTGACATACCCACCAGCACGGCTCTTTGCTATACTCAGGGATTACCTAATAACCTAATCTAATCATATCTGCAATGGTGAAGCCTAGAAAACAGAAAAGAAGAAAACGTGAATGGCTGGTTGCTGGTCATTGCGGAAGTGTCATATCTCACCATCTAAGCTGTATCCAGCCTTCAAGAAGCTGTATCTCAGCCATTTGGGAGCCGTATCTCAGCCTCCAATTTATTTTTTTTTTTTGTTTTTTTTTTTAAATTAGATCAGATTGCATATCAGTGTCAGATTCACATGTGACATGGGTACCGCAGCACAAATGGCGTATCCGGGCTTCATAGTTTTGGGCAATATAGGAACCGTGAATTGTCTTTCTTCTGATTGAAGCAGAAGGAAAAGCCGTTGGTTCCATTGGTAAAAATTTCATAATATCACTTTAATATAACAGACAGATATTAATTACCTTATTTGCCCACATAAGCCCACATGCATTGCACAGAGATCTTGGACCAGCAGGTCCTCGACGCATAGCTGGAGTTGACTTCTCACTAATTCCACAATGCTGACATCTACGTTCACTTAATAATGCCAGAGGTCCAAACAAAAATAAATGTTTATACAAATATATACCAGATTAAGAGTAAAAATCATCATATCACTAAGTTCAAAAAGATACATTGCTTGAAACTCACGTGGATTCTGGACAAGGAGCATTATTGTTTGAGTCGCAGTTTTCATCAGCAGGGTTGTAGCACTCCTTCAGTGAAGCAAATTGTCCATTCTTGCGATGCATCCTATTAGATAATCAAATACTACTAATGCATTTAGTATTGAGCTTATTTTAAAAATTGTATACATAAATGTTTGTAATACATTAAAAAGTTGAAAATTTTAAATCATATATTCAAATCTGACTTTAAAAAATGCTTAGCTCAAATACATTTCCTTCTCTGCCTCTGTACAACAAATTTAGAACATTTTTACCCAATTTTAATTTAATGATAATAACCATGAAACAAAGGCAGAAATGAAGATGGTTAAATGACAACTGAATACAGGAGCAAACTAAATCAAAGTTCTCAACTACCCATGTCCTACCTCTGAGCAACCTCTTTACGGCAAGTATACCGAATTTTCTTCTCAAAGCATCTCTCTTTCCGTTTTTCACGGAACCTAACAAGGGATGCAATTCTCCGTGAAATTTTTGAACCTCGCGAAGCATCATTTATTCCCTGCAACATTATTATAAAATCACCTAATAATAAATTAAAGCACAAAATTGCAGAAAACATTTATCAAGAGCAAAATGGTTTTCAAAGGAATACCCTCATGTCTTGTTGCATCAAAAACTCAGAGCTAGGGACAATATTTGGCATCTCATGACCTCCCAATAGTAATAATACAGCCTGCACCTGTATTTTGAAAATAAATAAAGGTCATGAAACCCACAAGATATCCAAGAAATTATTCATGAGTAGTGCAATTTAGCCATGGGATAAGTTAAGAAAAGAAAGATTAAAAATCAAGAGGGTTATCCAGTCAAAAAAAAAAAAAAGGGTAGATACAAATGATCCTGTCTATGCAGCCACTACAAAAAGAACCGTGAGAACTTAATAAAAACCTGAAACTACTTTTTATATATTCAAAGGTTACTTGTAAACACTGACACCACCATAACTGCAAACTCACCTTCTACCACTGATATCTATCAAACCATTTTTCTTCTTTAAAATTTGCATATACACTCTAAAGGAAAAGTATGTTCGGTAGATACTTCCAACTGTTTTGTGCTAATCAACAGTTCAAAATAAGGAAGAGCAATACAGATAACAGTGTGGAAAACATCTTACCCATCTCACACCCTCCAAACAAAAACAAAATGAGAACATGGATTTCATAAAGGACTTGATGTTACAAGAAAATGGCCACTAGGTAGATGTACAAATGACATCTTTAATTCGTCACAACTTGCGAACTGTGCATCTGATAAAGTTGCACCCATCACAAAGTAGAAACGTGAAGTTTTAATAAATTACTATAACATATCAATTAGTAAATCCTATCCTAGTGCTTATTGCCTTCAAACTATATTATCTTCAAAAATTGTTACATCCTCAAAGAGCTTGGCGTTGATAATCTAGATAGTCGAACCTCCCTCAATCCAATTGCCACAAATTATTTTTCCCTTTAAAATTGAACCAATTTAACAATCCACGAGATAAAGCTCTGCCGATCCCTTTGTATATCAAAGGTGATGCTAATGTCTTAATTTCTGGATCATCTATTAGTCCTCTCCTTTCTTGAAGATTCAAAGCCACTCTTCTCTTTTTCACTGCTTGGGCGTTACCCAGTATACCTGTGTATTGTGGTTTCATCTTTTCCATTCAGAGAAAATTACTTTCACTTTTTGAAGAAAACATAACATGCAAGCAAATGCCAAAACAATTAACAATTAAATATCAGAGGAATGAATTAACCAAGGTATATGTAACATGAATATCCACAAAATTTCGTGAAACAGAAGTAAACATAGCATTCAACAATCTCCTCATATCAAAGACAATTTTCTTTATAGGAATATTTAAAGCAGAAAAATTCAAAATACTCCAAACATTCCTTGCCCTTCTGCGCTTCTAATCAGCTCTAATCAAAGCCTAAAAGATATCATAGATGATTTAAGGAAAAAAAGAGAGGACCTTTTCGGGGGTAACTGCAGGGAAAACGTAGACTTCTCCTTCAAAGGAAATGGAGAGCTCACTGGTTCGAGACTGCGCAGTACAATCATTTGCCCCAGATAACCCAGAACTCACTTTAGCTTCTTCCACTCCATTGCTGACCTCATCAAAACCTCCATTAACATACTGGGCGTTCATTCCACCTTCAACCCCATCCACATGCATGGGAACCTGCACCGGTTGAAGCTCTTCATCATCAAATGGCCTAGCTTGCAGTGGCTGCGGATTCACTATATCCATTTCTCAAGCATCACTAGAAAACCTTCTTACTGTCAAATTTTGTAACCAAAGCCTAAAACACTGTTGCTTTCAGGAGGAAATTTGAACAAATTTTCTATCTTTCCAAACAGGAATTTCGAAGGTGAAAAGCAGAATCAACCCCAAATTCAGTGAATTTGTTGGTTCATTTTAGCTTTCCGAACCCTAACACTGGGTGGGTATGAACAGAGTGTACGTAGGCTTAAAAATTATGACGCCAGAAGCGGAAAATAGTGAAAGCTTGTGTTTTGCGGTTTCCTAGAAGTGTCTCCATTCGGCCACTGAAAGAAACAGAGAAATTCAAAAGTTGAGAAAAAAAAAAAACAAATATCATAGGATAAAAGAAAAAAAGAAAAGAAAAGAAGGAATGCTCACATGTTTCCCGGCACCTCCATTTTATTTATTTATTTATTTTTGGATGTATACCATTGGGTGGTAGCGACGGAATATCTTTTAATAGATTTTAATAAAGAAAATAATATTTTTATACTATTTGTATTTTAATTCAATTTACATTACTTAGTCATAAATTAATATTAATTTCCCAATAAATAAATATATATTTTGAGTAAAGAAAAATATATATTTGATATTAATGACAAATCAGCACACTTTAGATGGAAAATTATAGTTCATTCTATTTTTCCCATGTCATTTTTTTTTTCTTCCTATGTATTGCATTCCCTTTTTACTGGAAGCTGAAAACAACAGTTTAATATAAAATGGCTCAGTTAATTGAATAAAGACTTCATCCGGTCACAAGATATTTTTCTAGTTTGGTGCTCTGCGGAGAAGACATTGAAGCCATGAATGTGGAAGAAGAGATTCAGCGACTCAGAGAAGAAATCAAGAGGCTTGGTAAAGTCCAAGAGGACGGTTCTTACAAGGTACGTTAAAGGCTCTTCTTTCTCTTTGATCTTGTTATCTTCGTTTCATTTTTGTTGAATTTCAAGCTCGCATTTTTCCCCTCGCCATTCCCATCTTACTCTGTTGGCATTCGACCCAGATCACGAAATTGGAAAAATATATGCTAGATCCATGGTTTTTGTTAATATTATCTGCTTTCACGTGGATCCAGATAATCAGATTCAGATCATGTATGTGGATTTTGGGTGATTCATAAAAGGGGATCTAATATCCCTCCATCCACCTCCGGATCTATGGGTAACTCTTGGCCTTAGAAAATGAAAATGGAGAATGGAACAGAGTATTTTGATCATGTCAAGTTCATGTATTTGCCTTAAAAATCAAAACACTGATGAAAGGTCATTCCTTTCTAACAATCGTATGCTTTGGCTAGATTTGAAATAGGCACTTACGGAGTTGGTTTGGATGAAATAATAGAAGAAATAGAAAACAAAGGAAGAGCTATGAAATTCCTTGTTTGGATGCATTATAGCAAAGGAAAGAATTTCCAGAAGAGGGGAAGAAAGAAAGGAAAGCTAAAAGGAATTAAAACATTTCATTTCGTATGTTCATTAGTAGAACTCTAACTCAACTGAATATTCAGATAAATCATGTTTAACCAGAGATGGCATAGGCATCAGTCAATGAAAGCTTGATTTGGTTGCAGAACTGAATATGGTTCTCCTTTTTCTTTTTCCCCATATGATTACTTATTTGAAGAATTTATATAAAATGTCTACCACGAGTTAAGGGATCAAAGCTAGTTAATCATCAGAGGCAAATGATCTAACCAGACCATAAGAACTGGTTATGGTGTTTATACATTTCAAGAACAATGAGCCAGCAGGGTAAACATGTAACTTCGGATAGTTGGCTGTCTTCATATGCATTAATGTGCTTACATAGTAGGGCAATGCATCGATAAAAGCAGGAAACTGTATAGTTGGGTATCCACCTTCAAAGCCAGAGTGCGTTTTTTCCTTTAAATAATAAAAAAGTGTGCACCTATATGATCGTTTTTGTGTACTTTGCAACAATTAAACTCTGTTCTTCTTGCTTCTGTCAACCCTTGTGATTACTAACAGAATATGGCTTGTATTGCACATGAAGGTCACATTTGGCACACTATTTAACGACGACCGATGTGCAAATATATTTGAAGCACTTGTTGGGACACTAAGGGCAGCCAAAAAACGGAAAGTACTGCAATATGACGGTGAGCTGCTGCTGCAGGGAGTCCATGACAATGTAGAAATCACACTGAATGCCACCCATGGTGCAGCAGCTACAACAAGCTAGAGAGCTTCTCTTGGCTGCTTGGAATGTCAACTGGTTTTGGCATATGATGCAGTACTGTTTTATATGCTGTGTGTAGTGTGTGCTTGTGTAGGAGAAGAATTCAAAAGTACGTCTATTAAATCCTCATTCAGTTTGAGCCAAATTAAACCAGACTTGGCTAGTGATTGATTGCAATGTTACCCTTCTGGTTTTGTTCAATGTTTATCTCTCTCAGTAAAGAGAATGAAAGTCTTTGTTGTCACCACCTGATTCAAGCATAAAAGCAACTTTATTTTTTCCTATACAAGTTCAGGTTTCAAGTTCCAAACATCTAATCAAGAGTATTTGCACAACTGAAGAGAATAGAATAGGCCTCATTACCAACTACAATTGAATATCAATCATTATGGGATACGGGCATCATATTAAATACCGACTAATCTAAATTTTAAATTTTTTTTTTCTTTCTCTTTTTGTATGATCCACTATTTAGCATCATATTAAATACCGACTAATCTAAATTCAAGTTGAGTAAAATCATAAGAATATGCAGGAGCTGATTTAAACATTGAGGCCTAAAACTAGACCAAATGTTGAATCAAGAGAATTGGATTGTACACTGCTTAACCAGATAAGTTAATGAAAGAGGGGTCGCGCGGAGGAGGAGGACAGAGACAAATGTGGGATTCAAAAGTCAATAACGGTGAGTCAAAACTGATCAACGTAAATAACATGAGTAAACAGCTTGAGCTGAATTAATGAACCAAGCTGACTAGTTGTACATAATACAAACAAGCACGGCATTAACATTTCCATTTTGATGTACAAGATTTGAGGTTGGCCAAAAAAGAAACTGAAAAACAAGAAATGAAGTAACCTAACAATGTGTCATCGTTTGCTCTTGTCATGATGATCCAGTGAGAATAAATGCTTGGAGAAGGCTCTGTGCAGCTTGGGTTTCATCAGGTGTACCAGATATAACGATAGTCCTGTCAGTTGTTCCCGGGCGAGGTTCATGGATAATAACCTTGGCACCTGAAATCTGATAGAGAATGGAGGTTAGCAATTAGCTTGTTTGAGAAAACAACACCCACATTCAAAAAAAAAAAAAACCTTAAGAGTCTAAATATGAATCTGATACTGCGCATTCATATAATTTTGTAGTTATTTTCTTCAGTAGGGGAGGTAGTTGGAGAAGCTAGCTACTGGGGATACTTGAGAAGGAAGAGAATGAAAGGTAGAAGGAACCGTTGTTTAGTTTTCATATATCTTGAAACATACTTGAGAAGGAACCAACTAAGAATTCAAATTAGAGACTATGAAATCAAGTGCAGAAGGATTAACATGAGGTGCTGAAGCCTGAAGCGCAACTAAGTAAAAGTTTGTTTCAGAAGATTCCTGTACCTGTCTCAGACGAACCAAATTGCTACCATTTTCACCATAAACAGATCCAATAACATAATTAGGAACTATAATTTCCAGAGTGGTGTTAGTCAAAATGGCAGTTTTGCTTCCACTGCAGACAACAAAAAAGAGGTACTGATAAGAATTGATAGTTTGTGGCATGTTGTTAAACTTCAAGGGATAATACTATTTCCACTACTCTACAAGAAACAACATTACAGTAGGATAGAACTTCACTCAAAAGCCTTTTCAAATGAGAGAAATGATACCAGAAAAATAATCATAAAATCATACGGTAACAATTACGATCTTGCTTTGAAGTGACATGGCTAATTAGTATGTAGGGCCCATTTCATTCAAACGCAGATTGACATTGTTAAATGTTGCGTATGCTGCAGGGATTAAGATCAGTAATTTTAAACCAGGATAACATTTGTTACTATCCAAACCATTGAATTCAAGATTTTTATAAGGTGCATTCCTTTCATATGAAATTATAACTTCACGTTAATACCAGTCTAATGAATTGTTTTGCATATTACCAACCTGCCTAGTTCTAAGCCACCTTTTAGATAAGTCAATCCCCTGCCAACATCATTAATCCCTCTTGAATTTATACCAGCAACTGTCTGCAATCAAATCCACTCGTATGAATAGAGAGATCTAGTAAAGACAAAGCAGCCATGAGAGGAAAGTGATTACACCTTTGATGTCCATAATCCTGGTGAAGGAGGATGATCTAAATTTTGAGAAAGTCCAAGATGATCCATGCCGTGAGTCAGAGTATGTCTACTTAAACTGTGGGAACTACCAACGACTGGTTGGGATCCAGTAGGAACAGGATCCCTCAGTCTCCCATAGGGACTGGTATCAGCTAACACAGAGGAAATGCTTCTTGTTCCAGTACTGTTCTGTGTGCTGGCAAAAAGGTTGTCCCGAACTCTACCAGTTGCATTATACAATGCATCTTGTACATTTGAAAACTCTCCTGATATCTGAGGAAAAAAGGATATATATACAATCAACATTTAAACATCCATACCAACAGCCAGCTGCTGTACTGTAATGAATACCTTGAGTACTTAAGTAAACAATTATAGTAAACTTCTTATCTTATCTAATATACATATATATTTAAGAGAAACCTCCCCCAACGTTGAAAACAACATGCTATCCCGCTCGTTATAGTAGACAGTACAAAACTCTTGCCTGCTGAATCTAGACATTTAATTATGAAATGAACTTCTGTGATAATAATACTGAAGATAATGGTGTGTGCTACAGCATGTTTCTGGAAGATAATAGTGTCAATGGGGCAACCTGATTTTGATTCTCAACAATGGTGTCTTTTGTGTTTATCAAAAACAGATCATTTACACTTTAAACGATAGAGTAAACATCTTTTTTTTTTTTACAAAAAAGGCTGAAGGACTTGTGTGTGTCAAGTATCATCTGAAACTTGCTCGGACAAGATAGGTGAGTAGTTGAGTTCTCATAAACTCTAAATCAAGTCCACATGGGTAAACAGTAATTTTTTGTTTGGACAGAAAATATCTTCAGAGTAACAAACAAGATATTGAGGGGTATTGATTTCAGTAATTTCAAATTAAATACTACAAGGAAACAGTGGTTGACAGTCATAGCAGTTTCACTACGTGATAAATTGAATCATCAAGAAGATCATGCAGGTCATCTTTGGCTAGTGTGACAATAATGCTTTCCTAGGAGATTATACAAGCCAATGAAGGAGAAGAAACAGTTTATACTCCAATATTAAACCCATACTTTTGACATTTATTTCTCAAGGGACAAGTGTAGATTTGAGGGATGAACAAAGGCCATATGTTTTAATGCTAAAAATAACAAAACAGAAACGGATGAAAAACCTAACAGTACTCATCTAGCAGCTTTACACAACAGTAAAACTTGATAGAGACAACAAATGCTTAGAATTTCAATATATATATATATTAATAAAACAAGTCATAAGGCTTAAAAATAAACAAGTGCGATAAAATAAACCATCCAAGGTCATGTTAACTGAGAGAAATAGGTGATAGGCTGAATAATGGATTAGAAAATGGGCCATGTTATGATAGAGGCTCAAGGCCTCTAAAAGTGTATGTGAGAAGGAGGGAAAGGAAAGAAAAGAAGTTGAATAGGGGAATTAGTAAAGCCATGTAGGCAAGCCTGCTGAAGGGAGTTTGTTATTAAGGGGTAGATCTCGTGATCGAGGGGTATCTTGTGTGGGATGTTGTTATTGAGAAGCATTGCTTCTGTGAGGGCTCTTGCTTGGGGAGATTCTGGTGTTCTGGGCCTCTGGTTACCAGCAATTGGTGTATGTTCCATGACTCTGGTAGTTTCATTTCTCTTGCTTTGTTCTTTTCATCTGCATTTTCTGTTTTCTGCTCGGATAATATCATTAACATTCACAAGAAGTTTCTAATACTATTGCCACACCTCGAACCTCACCCTTTATTTAGAGCAAGATTGTGAGTGAGTCCAGATTTACCACTCATCCCAGAACTGTGAACTGGTTTATAGTTGATAAAAAAGTTCTCCTCTAAACCATGGTATCTTCAACGGTATCAATTACAAAACAACCATATATCCACTTGACATAGATAAAATTAAAGCTCTTAAAGTAATTAATCCTCCTTCACTAGGTACAATATCTCCTATATTTATCAGTCTATGTAAGAGATTGCTTCAAGTTTGAATGTTTGAGCATTGTCCAAAACTACTCTCAGTCAAGAAAGCAAACTCCAACTCAACATATTTTACTGAATATTTTCCTCTAATTTATAACGAAACCACAGGGTCCATACAAGAAAGAAGGGTAGTATCAAACATACAAGTACAGGGATGATAATACTTAACAGTAAACAAGTGGCAAATAGGATGCATTAATCCCATAATGATATCAAATCCCACGTCAAAGTAGAACTTTTAATTGTAGAAACGGATATAGGTGGAGCTGAGTCAACTGAAACAAAAATATTAGTAGACTAAATGACGAAAAAAAAAAAAAAAACTAATATAGTTAAATTTATATGGAACCAAATGTTTAGAAATTAGAAGACAACAGAATTATGTAAACAGAGTCATATCCATACCTGTACCATTTGATCGTTGTCTGCTGCACACTTCGGAACCTGGTCATTCCCAATTATTTTTATGCTAGTACCTGTTGCCTTCCTCATTTCTGAGACTATTGCACCTCCTTTCCCTAACAAACAACCAACTTGGTTCGTTGGCACCACAAGCCGTGCAGTAACACCTGACCCCTTATTTGATCCAGAGTCTTGTCCCCTCTCAAAACCTGCCTCAACAGACCTGGAGAAGACAAGGACAACACACTTCTGTGCCGGAGAGTACACTGATTCAGGATCCTGTGCCAGTCCCCAAACAAAATATAGTCAATAACAGTAATAACAAATAACAACCACAGATAAAACAATGATAAGCAGGAATAAAATTGAAAAGATCATATTAAACAAACCTCTGATGCAGTGACAGTAACTAACCGATCCTCACAATCAGCTACTGAAGGACCGATACTTATAGTAGCACCTGTCTCATTCTGAAGCGCTCTAACAATACTGCCACCCTTTCCAATTACACCACCAACCCTATCATTGGAGCAAAGAAGCCTAAAGGTAACTTCCCGCTGAAATGATTTTGGATCCAGGGTTGAGACCCCGTTAACCTCAGCTGACAATGACCGAGCTCCAGTGGCAAAGCTATTAGAGCTGCTTGGTGTAGTAGATACCACAGAGCTCCTGTGCAGAAGATGATCTACTTGGAGATCAGGTAAAGTCTCACGCTGAACTGCATTTAAAGTCTCATGTGGAACTGAAACTAAAGTTTCATGCTGAACTGCTTCAATAGACTTGTTTCCCATCATCTTTGTTCTATCAGCTGGTGGACAATCTTGAAGACGGCGACAGACAGCAACAAGTGCCCTTTTTACAGCTGACACGTTACCTTCTATCTGCCACAATGTTCAAACATTTTATAAAAGCATACAAAAAATCTGTGATTACATAAATAAATTGGAATCCAGCTTTCATAACCATGTGTCCTCACAGGAAATTTACCAACTTTAATCCATGTTTTACATTTCACCTACACAGACAACATACCAACCATAACATGTGCTATCATTACAGGAAAGAGCAACAAACGTTAAGAAATGAGGTTTAACCTCTTCGTGACTTCATTCCAGAATTGACATATTCATTGCCAATTACTTCACATGACACAAAGCAATCAGCCAATGCATATTTCTCAAACGGAATTGTAATCCATCTAACCTCAATGATTTCATCGGAGGAGACCGTGCAAGCTGGCAAATTGTCCGTCAAAATCCTAACTTTACACCCAGTATCCTTCCTAATTTTCTCCACCACCTTCCCTCCCTTCCCAATAACTGAACCAACCTGTCCTGTATCCGCTAATAGCCTGCAAGATACTAGCCCATCCCCAACTTCTCTGCCACCGTTCTCCGCCGCAACTTCCAAAATCCTTTCAAACACCCTCAAGCACGCTTCTTGCGCCTTCGAAACCTCCACACCCTCATTATCTCCACCACCACCACAATCTCCATTTTGCTCCCCAAAATTCTGATGGGTGTTTCTCAAGAAAACTCTGCCGCTCAGAGCACTTGGTGCAATCACCAAAATAACCCGGTCTGGCGACTCGGACAGGGCATCCTCCACTCGGATCTTGGCACCAGTAACTTGCTGGAGGTTCCTTATCACGGTGCCGGACTTGCCAATCACACCGCCAATCCGGGACGGGTGACAGAGCAAGCGGAAGGCCACGTGACCCAGAGGAATGCTAAGAGGTGGGGGTGGCTGTTTGGAGCGTTTGAAAGATCCGTTTGAAGAATATGGGTTCGGGGCAGCCATGCTACGTTTTGCTGGAGGTAGGAAGTTGCTTCCCATACTCCTCCACTCCCTCGTAGTCGGGAACACATACTGTACAAATATCTATTAATGTATTTTTTTCACTCTAAAAATTATATTTTTTATATTTTTCTTTTTATATTTTTCCCTGGCTTAGTTTTTTCTTTTTCTAGTCTATTTCTCGCTTCCAGACTTGCAGATGGCGCAAGAGATTGGGGAAGAGAGAGAAGAGTTTAGGTTGCTAAAAGCAAGAGATTGGGGAAGAGAGAGTGGAATGGGTGCTCAGTGGGCCTATGGTTTTTAACATTCAACGTTGGCAAGTGAATCATGCGGTATCGTCGCAGGGAACACACGAGATGCTAGACTGAGCTTTCGATTTCGATACGGTCAACTGCTTAAGTTTATCAAATTTGGGGTTTTAGGTTCTAACTGTTTTAATAATATAAGGTGGACTAATTAAATTTTTTTATCAATCATTAATTCATAAGATAAAATTTTTATCTAAACTTTTTAGCTCAGACTTTAAAAAAAAAATGATGAGCTTAAACTTATGATTACTTGTATTGGAACTGAACTATTAAGCTACATTTTTTCTCGTAAAATGCATAACAGGATGTGATCCTAATTTATTTATAAAAGTTATTTTTTTATTCATTATTGAATGCAATTTTTTATTTCTTAATCATATTTATTAGGAAATTTTTTTTTACTACTCTTCTCGTAAATAAAGAGTCTTTTAGTACAAAGGGAGGTTGAATTAGGGAGAAGGAAGGAGAAGCAAAGAGGATGTGAATTCACACCCTTCTGCAATGAAGAGATATTTTCAATCAAAACAAACATAAGATTTTTTTTTTTTTAATTAAGATGTGAATCTTTTAATATTAATTTAAATATTTAAAAAAAGACTGAATTTAATCACATAATATAAAAAAATTAAAATTTTATCTTTAAAAATTACGTCACTACTTCAAACAAATATAAGAATTTGGATTCCAATTGAAGTGTTAATTATATCACTTCAGTTACCATGCAAAGATTAACATAGGATCTTTCTTATTTTAGTCTGCTCTATAATTCTTTGCAAGGTATAATTCATCTTGCCGCCCACAGTCTATTGTGACAGCAGTGACGCTGCACAACTCCCAGATACCTCAGCCTGAATAACGCACAGCTCCAAATTTCACACGTCCATAAAGGACAAGACACAAACGTCGGTTCAAACATTTATTCTTGGATCCAAATATGGATTGCAACAATGATGCAAACTTCAAACATGTTGATCACATCTTATAAATATTGAAGTCCATCAGAAACCAAGATATATAAGGTTTATATTCTTTGTTTGTATAACCAGTAAGGAGAAGGTAACATAGCTCTTTTTTGATGTAGAGAAAGGCTTTACAGAATCAAATAGTAAAATACACAAAGGAGATAATTTACATTAAACAGACGAAGTCTTATTATAACCACTGTAGAATTTTTGGTGAGATGGACAGAAAGGAAGAGCTCACACCAAAAAAGAAAAAAAAAAATGATGGGCATCAGAATACATACACCTGGCTGAACAATTTATTGGCCATTTGTCGTCAGTATTTTTGAAGATTCTAAGTTGTCACAACATCAAACCTCGTAACCAGGATTCACCTTTTGTTGAACATCTACATAGCTCTCTAATTCTTCCATGTCTTCCAAACTCCCCAGAAAAAGAGGAAGTCTTTGATGCAGTTTAACTGGCTGAAGTGAAAGAATTCTGTGTTTGCCATCAGAACCTCTTCCACCAGCCTGCTCCACAATGAAACTAAGAGGGTTTGCTTCATAAACAAGACGAAGATGGTCCCTTGGATTCATTGCCACACCCCCATAAATCAAGGTTCGATGCAGATCAGCCACCAGAGAACATATATAACGGGCTGAGTACTTCTTGGGATATCTACCTTTTCCTTGTCTAACAGTATCTATGTATTGCCTTAAACCTTCCGGCCAGTCGAAATACCGTGCATCGTTTACAGAATAAATTTGCCCTGATCAATAAGAAAGCTGTCATTAACAGAATCTCGAATTATTCATGTTAACCTTCAAAACCCATCTGAAAGAAAAACCAACTAAAGAAAATGAACACAATGTAAGACAATTCCCACGAGGAGGAATTTTCATTCACATTATACATGGAATATGTAGACTGGATATATTTACCACGAGGAGGAATTTTCAAGCTCGGATGTGTTAGAATAAAGTCTCCTGTTGTGTGATCCAGAGTAAATGCTTGTGTTCCAGAACCAAAGGTGGTGCAGAGAATTGTGGCAGATGAATAGAGAACATAACCTGCAGCAACCAACTTAGTTCCACTCTGAAGTGAATTCAGCATAGCCTTTTCCTCCGTGGGTAGATTATCTAGTTCTGCAAGACGCTTATAGATACCAAATATTGTACCAGTTGGAATGGATGCATCAATATTTCGAGAACCATCTAAAGGATCTGTTACAACGACATAGGGACCATCATCACTTATCCAAATTGGATCATCATTTTCTTCAGAAGCCATGACAGCAACTTTGCCTGAATTTTGAAGTGACGACAAGATAATTTCATTCTGCAAAAGTTCAAGATGGGAATTAACAATCAATTAGATACTTTCATTTTCTTAAACTTTTAGCACATCCTCTTGATGAAGAATTTTTACATTGCTTTAGACAAGACAAAAACTGCAAGATGGTACTTCTTGAAAAGGAAGTAACACTGGTAATGGTATATCGGAATTGCATTTTAATCATTCAAATTCTATGATAGAAATAGTCTAGTAACCCCTTTCATAATTTTCATTGAAGAAATTATAAGACTTACTATGACATCAGGAATTCTGACTAAAGATTGTTCACTCACAACTGCACCATGCATCATGCACCATAGGCAAAAGCTCCTCCAGGCTAGTACATATATCACTTCAAGTAAGCACAATCAACCTCAACACACTCCTTTTCTTCTTTTTTTTTTTTTCTTTTTTTTGGTTGCAATACTCGGTAAAATATGCCTTTTGAAAGAAGGAAAAAAAATGTCCTTTGAAAGATTTATAGGATTGAAAATTGGCCCTATATGTAGCCATAAATCATATCTAGACTCAACGTTGACTTCCATACCAAGCACACTCTCAAGTGGATATCAGCAATCAAAGCGATAGATTATCCCATATACTTGCTTCTCATCATTCTCGTAATCTTCCTCTACAACTTAGATACAGGGAGCTAAATTATGTGAGCTTTACATATCATTGCACAGAAAAATCTCTAAACTTATTACCATGTAATGGAAAGCATCACAAACTTTCCAAATTGCACACCAAAGGCAATTACATTGAAAGAGGTGAAATGATTCTCTTGGAAGAAATTTCAAAGAAAACATACCGACAAAATATCGAGTGGCTTTGGCGCATCCCTATCTGAGCCACTGTCGGCCACCGCACCGAGACTTCTCTGTTTCCCAAAACTATTATTAAAAGGAGAAGCCACATGAGCAGCAATTCTCTTGCATGCATACTGTATATGATCGAGCAAAACTACCAAATCATCTTCCACATTGATTCCTCTCTTTCCCACATACTCTATCAATGTAAAATCCCCACTGTCAGCTCCAAATGAAGAGCCACCCTTTGCCATTTGTGACCTGACCCCAAACCCAGAAAAGGAAGCCATTCCTCTATACTTGTAAAAGTGGGTCCCAGGAAAAATTCGACCTTTTGAAAGGAAATTTTGAATCTTCGGCGGAAAAATTGGAACTTGATGCAAGGTGGATGTTGCAGGTAACTGCATATTATTATGGGTTTTCTGGGTTTGATCAGGATGTTACCATTTGAGGCTAGGTTATCTGAACTGTGGATTTCTCACAAAACTCTGGAAGGGGATAGTTGCTTCTCAGAGTTCATGAAATAACGATGAGGGGAAGAAATTAAAAATATTCAAGAGAGTGGATAAACTCAACTACAGTTTTATCAATTTGGTGTGCCACTGGAGGAAGAGCGAGGTGATGGTCATCTGCATTATCTGGGCCAACGTCTGGGCCTGATAAAGTAATTACTTTGGGCATGAACTGAAGGGCCCTAAGGATAGAGAGGATTTCTTTTGTAACCCACATAATTCCTATTCTCACCCCTAAACCATTTTTTTAATACCTCTGAATAAAAAATCCACCTTCAATCTTCCTCGACCCCCACCTCCGATTGCAATCTTAAACCCCCACTCTCTCTCTCTCAATCCAACATCTCCCGCGTCCTTACTTCGTCACAAACGAGAGATGTTCCCTGTTCTGGGGTTAAAAATAATTTCAGTTTTGGAATTTAAAAAAATGTAATAGACTTTGACAAATTTATAACATAAAGAAAAAATTGTATCATAAACTTTGAATAATTTATAATATACAAAAATATTGTGTTATGAAATTTAAAAAAAATTATACTATAAACTTTAAATAATTTGTAATAAAAAAATTATATTATAAATTTTAAAAAATTAGTTGCACAAAAAAAAAAAAACTCAGATTAAAGAATAATTGCAGAAACGGGGTCCAAATCTACAAGCATCGAAGAATAGGACGAAGTATGCTTGTGAGACTACAAAGTTATGATTCTCTGTTACCTAAAACATGTCTGAAAGTACACAAGGAGAAGAAAACACACTGGATAGTACATTGATAATTTCATTTTCGTTATCGGTATCATCGTCAGTTTTCATTCTAAAATCTAAAATCACCTGCATGTATTCCCTTTGAAGCAAACACTCAGAAGAAAGCTCCACTCCCATAAAACACACGAGGGTTATTGTTCCTTGATGCCTCTAGTTTCTGCTCTGAGCATAATTAAAACTTTAAATAAGGTTTGTTTATATTAATACTGGACATCACAAGTAAAATAGTATAGTACAAAAAGTTAAGGTGAAGTATAACTTTTTGTATTATTTACAGGTTGTTGCTCAATGTATTAGACACAAAATTTTTATACTGTTTGTATCTAATTTATAGTAATACTTTGTATTACATTATTTTTTTAAAAATATATAATAAGATTTTGATATTTATAACAATAAAATAATTTATAAAAATATAAAATTTTAAAAAGGGTCACCAGTGGCTGGCCATCACCAATACTTCACCAATCGTCAACCGTTGTAGGACATGTCGCCATTGATTTAATGAGTCAATGTATAAATAATTATAAGGTGATTTGAGACATAATAATGTTAATATTTTTATCCAATATTTTTGTCTCATAGTTTAATGAGTAACAAGATATTACAAATTTATCCAGTACCATGGATAAACTTTTATTTAGTACCTAAGTCTTTTAAAAAATCAAATATAAAACAAAAAATTTTGTGCTATTCTACTCCTTGTTTTTTAACAAATCAAACGGACCCTAAAATACACGATTTTGAAGGTGATGAGGTAAATCGGGGTAGGAAAAATCTATAACTCACTCTACTGAATGAAGAAGAACAAGATCAAAACGATAACTATTTCTTGCAATTTAGAAGAAAGTGACTTCCTTTTATGGGTAACTGTTCTTATATCATCTTGTTATTACAAGGGCCACAATACGAGCGGTTTCCTCGAGGATGTGTTTTAAGGAGCGGTGTGTTTAACAAGACAACATCAAACTCAGAAATGCATTTCGTTAACTCTCAAGTAAATGTATATCAGTTATATCTATCTGCATATTAATGATCTGTGACATTTGCAGGAATTAATGCATCAAATATGTCTGTATATGGCAAACGAATAACAAGACCATAATGATATGTAATTACATAGCTATATTCATTCATCCAAAATGGGAAACGTATTCAGCCATGTATACATTAAATCTAGCATGACCCTTAATTAATCTCTACAATAAAAGGAACCCAACAACAAAAAAAAAAAAATGTTCTGTCAACATTGGACTTCCATGATACTTGTGAAAAAGGATACTAATACGTTGTGCTTTAGATCTGATATTCCACAGCTCCCTTCTTCAACCTACAAATGGTTGAAACTACAGTAACTGCACTTATGATAGCCCAGTTAGTTGAGTTAGAATTCCACAAGCAGCCAAATCTCCAGGGTTTTGCTGCTTGGAGGAAAGCAAGAAGTGATGAATATCTTCTAAATCAGAAAATAATGATAACTAAGAAAACTAACATAAGAGAAAATGATATTAGCTCTGATGAAACCACTATAAAAAGTTATATCTTAGTAATAGATACCTCAAAATGGAAGATTCTGCAGCGAGCAATAAGGTCCTCCATTCAACAATACCTGTAATGTTTTAAGAACAAAAACAGCAAACTTCAATCATAAATTTTAAAAATTTCAGAAAATCTTAGAATAAACCAATTGTATCCCCCAGGGCCATATGACAATTCCATTGAAAGGTGAAACCAAATAGAAAAGGACCAAAGAAAGAAGAAAAAGAATAGCACTTGATGTGACGCAATTGAATATTGAATTTCCATTTCCCAATCAGCATCATCAGATTATAATGGTTAATGTTTTTATTACTCGTCAAAAGATCAAGGAGGGGTAGTTCCAAGTTAACTGGTTGAGCATTTCAAAACTTGAAATCAAATTTTCTATGGATCTTTCGAAGTAGAAAAAATTTCAGTGTTTATTTTGAAGAATGTCATTGATCAATAACATACTTTAATCAGGCTTACCTTTATAGACATATAATTAAGGTTTGCTATGATTTAGGTTTCTTGGTTTTACCTTTATAAGGTTACCAAAGAAAAGTAGAAATGGTGACGCAGAATCAAACATAATCGCAAATTAGATCAATTTCCCTAGCTAAGTCAAAAGTACTTCACTTAGCAGAGAAAGGGGATAATTTAGTTAATGTTATATGCAGAAGACAAATTTCATACTAGTAGCATGGCATAATAAGCAAGGAGCACCTACCCTGCAAAATCAGTGGAGAACTTTATAAGACAGTTATGTACAATGAAACACTATGCTTGAAGCCTAAGCCGATGATAGAAGACCAAGAAATGATACTCAAGAGACGAGTAAACAAATCCAACAACAGGGCCTGCTTTAATGTACTGCAAAATCCAAAAACAGCATGTTGTAATCAGATACATTTGGACAGAAAAAGTAAGGATAATTTCAAGCCAAAAGTACAATAGCCACCCTACCTTTCCATCTAGGATCACAAGTTCACCATCAACCCATCGAGGATTCCGAAACCCTGGCTCAGCAACCCTCCCTTGACCTTTATAGCGAGCAATCTAAAATGAATACAAAATCAGAAGATATTACAGATCAGTAAATATTTTCCTTTTCTTTTAATGCCAAATTGATATCAATATAACAATTTGTTTGAGGGGAACCCAAAAATATCATACCACTCCAAACTCTTCTGGAATAATCCCTTTATGAGGAAGCTGATACCTCTTTCCAACTTTTGCACGAAATGCCACCTAAAGAGATTGAGAAACAACATTATGAATAAGGTGTATAAGACAAACTACATAATAGGAAAATTATCCCAAAAGTAAATGTAAAGTCTCTATTAGCAACACAAGAAAATAATTTAGCTTGGGCTCAACCAACCAAGAGTCAACTATACAAGAATAGTCATTTTCCTTTTAAAGGATGCGCATTTTCTGTTTCCTTTCTCTCAGGTTGTTTCCAAAGGAACCAGTATCACAGAATAGTAAAGGAAGCAGACACAAAGTCTATTAAATCACCTGGCCAGCTGGTACATAGGGATCTCCAGTTAGTTTCAAGGCTTCTACGTACTCATAAAACTCAAGATTGGAAGGCTCCCTAGCATCACTCTCCTCTTTCCATTGACCAAATCTGCGTGTCATTTGGATGACTTCTGAGGAATAAAGCCCATAGGCACCAATGTATAGACCTGATGGAATGAAAATATTTGCTACTCAGTGACTAAAAGAAAATGAAAAAGCTAAAATCAAACATCCTATTGCGAGCCTCAACACTGGCATCTCAACATACTCAAATTGACAAGCTCTACAGAAAATCACCATTTAAAGGATCTGGAGAAGCTGGTATCTCAATGCGATTGAAAACTGTTGTCCCAGATAATGGTAGATGGTTCTGAGCCTGGCTAAGAGTGAGACTTATTAAATCTCCCACATCCTTCAGCACCTAAAATATTGAATCAAACATTACAGCAAGCAATCTTATGGCAAGCTTCACAAAAAATACATAATTTTTTTGCACATAAATGATTCACAAATCTAGTAAATAAGATCATGTGAAATGAAAACTTGGACCAACCTTTGAGGGTATCTTTCCCCCACCAATGAACTTGGCAAGATCAAACATAAGATGATCAACACTATGTTGACCTTGAATCTTAGTTGATTTATCAGATGATTTCTCTTTGCCCTGCTGTTTGACCTCTTTTTCTACAGTAAAGGAAAATGAACCGCGTCCCTTCTTCTCCATCTTTGCAGGTAATCGAAGCAAATCTCTACCAGAGAAATTGCTGGAAAGTTTCTGAGCAAGACCACTAATGACAACTTTAACTGCAATTTCATTCTGCCCTTCACGTATAACAGTTTCAGGACCAATATTTATTTCAATCTCATCATCTCCCTCTTGTTCACTTTCAAACTTAATGTCTTCCAGTTCCAGACTTTCAGTCACATTATCCTTTTCTTCATCTTCTTCGTCATCTTCATCTTCTTCCTCAAATATCTGTTCAATCACCTTAGATATTAGATCCTTGCCTACCTTCTTTGGAGCTGTCACCTTCACCTTTACATCAGGAATGATATCTTTCAAGACATTCTGAAATCCAGGAATTCCCTCAGCTGGATCAGAACCATTGGCCCTATCATCACCACTTTCAGGATCTTCAGTACTCACAACAAAAAACTCACTTCTGTCTTCAGGTGACTCCACTGAACTAATTCTCTCAGCACCATCTACTGCTCTCAAGAGGGAGGCTCCAGGAGGGTGGAAGTCCCATTTTTGCTTCAAGTACACAGCCTGAAAGCCATTAAAATACCCCAAGAGTACACATAATAAATAAATTGACCATGATCTCTTTTAGCATCATAAAAGATGAACAACCAGGAATCTTCCAGCAGACAAAGATGTAAATCTTAGTCTAGATGTACTTAAGTGTTAGTGTAAGTATGAATCTAAACAAGCAAACATGAAGAATATTTCCTTTTTTCTTTTGGATAAAAGAAGAGTACAAGATATGAAGAGGATAAGCTATCATCTAGGAGAAGAAAACAGACAAAAAGACATCAGCAAAAAAAATAACACATCATTGTATATCGACTCTCCAATCTCGTGGTATGTCCCACAAAGAGAGAAAGCATGAACATTGTAACTTCCTTTTGCTAGCAAGCACAGCCACACAAATCAATATATAGCTACAGTACAATGTTATAAGTCACAAAAAAATGTCTACTTTAGAGAGGTTAAAAAAAAAAAGAAAAGATACTAGGCAAAAAAAAATTCTTTGGCATAAACTTCAAGCGAGAAAAGGAAGTTTAAGTCAGTTCACTTCTTCAACGTTAAGTAAGCAGTATCTCCATAGATAAACTTCAAACATGAAACATAAGAAGAATTAAGACACCATTACATTGAGAAATTTTGCTATTCATATTGCAATGAATAACTGTGTCTCCAATATGTAGTGTAAAATATAGATCTTTCACAATAATTATTCAGATAGATTGATTTTTGAAGTAAACAAGATATGAGATTTTTGGATAACCAAAATATGAGAAACATGCTTCGCTCTGAAGTCTGACCTTTCATCTAGTCCCCTGTTCCTCTGCTAAAGTGTATGTTAATAAACCCAGATTTTTTTCAGCAGAATAATTAGACGCAAAGCTGTTAGCAGTCAGTGTAGAAGATGATCCTTAGCATGCTCATTTATATCTCAGCTAACAAAATTTTGAATGAGAAAAGATAACTGATCTTGAGTTCAATTAGTTTTGTTTAAAAAATCATAATCAAGCTGAAATTTTAGAGATGAATGCTTAATTTTTTGTTGAAATGATCAAAGCAGAAAACAATATAAAACTTAGGAAAGTAGAGAAGACATACCTGCAATTTGTGTTCACCTTTCTTATTCATCGTAAGAAAAATCTCAAATAGAGGAACACCAGCAGCTGAAGTACCAAGTTGCCTGTAAAAACATGCAAAGGTCAATACCAGAAGCCATATAGTGTACCATATAACGTACTAAGACTGCCTAAACAATCTCAAGTTGTGATACGTCTTCAAAAATACTTAACTGCTATTATCTAAATGTGAAAGTGATTTTCCAGACAAACAAATCATCAATTTACTCTATACAAGAAAAATGGCTTTCTGAAGAACATCTATTCCATTCAAGGAATAGTACGGCTTCTCACTGATATGGGAACCTAACACTAAGAGGGAGAATAAATAAAAATCCAGTCAATTTCAATTCTTGTATTCCCCTAAGCGCCTGCTGTTCCTACTGTTTAGCCTCAGGTTGGACATAATTTCAATAATCACCAACATCAAAAATATGAATCATGTGCAACACTGCCAAATATCTAAGGCAGTATAACTCTTTCCCATGTATGTCAGACATGCACAACACTCAATAGTAGGGTGCAAAGAAGCATCTACTTTCCCAAAAATACTTTTCCTTTTCCATGGAAAAAGAGGCAATTTCCTAATTCCTTTTTTATTGTTTTATCAAGAAAGAGAAATTACCGAGGACTATAGCTCCTTGCCACATATCTTCCATGCTCTGGAGTTATGCGAATAATTAGACCGTGTGGGTCATTAACATCTTTTGAAATACCAGACCACCAACCCACCTGCAAGCCAACGTAAATATAACTTAATAATATATTATTATGTAAATTCCAGAGAGGTCACAAAACTACTAGTCAAATCATGGTCTAGGAAAAAAAAAGCAATGTATGTAAAATTAAAATGCCTCTTGCCATACCAAGTCATCACTCCATCTAATACAAGTGAGCTTACAAACTACCAATTTATGTGTAACAGAATCAAGTTAAAAACTATTGCAAGACCAAAGAACTAATGAAAGAAGTATGGCCTAAATGCACAAAGATGCACAATCACACAAGCCAAGCATGGCCATAAAGGTATTTTTATTTGGGTCCCACAGTTTACTGCTTGCTCTGAGAACAAATTTAGGTCTACAACAACTCGTGAGGACAAAGATAGTAGCAAGGAAAGTCTTATCTTGATGACATTTGGCAGAAACTCTTATGAAGTAGACTGGGCCCCGACATCCTAAAAACGTTAATGACTTTCCTTGACCATATACCAGAATAAAAAAAGGACGAAGAATAAAACAATGACACCAAAAAAATTCAATATGAAAAGAGATGCAAATAAATTCCTTTTGAAATTGCATTTCAAATTCCCTTTCCACCAAAATGCAAAGATATTCATGGATCACAATGACATGTTTTATGTGAACTTACAAGTCCAACGCCTGCTTTATCTCTTAGAAAAGCAGCATCGCTATAGCGCTCTTCCTCTATGGCTCTCTGAAAAGGAGGGAGGGTGGAGATTAAGAGAAGTACATAGGATCATGGGAAAGAAAGCAAAAGTGATGTGAGTTAAATTTCCTACATTGAAATGTGACATCACTTTCCCAACATTGTCATTGGTAGCTGCAGCTGCAATTGCCACCTTAAGCCTAGCAGCAGCATCATAGTCTTCTAAATACACAGCATTACCTAACTGAGACTGTCAAGCAGGAAACCATGTTAGTAACTTAGTATAAAAACATTTCCAAACCAAAAGGTCAGCCATAATATTGACAGCAAGAAATCCTAGAAGTTAACTTAAAGACTAATTTAATATCAGTCGTAGAACAATCCTTCATATAACACTAATAAGTCATCATTACAATTCGATAAAAACTCCTTTAAAAGCCCGTGTCACGTAGTCAACTGTCAATTCACCATGGCAGCGTTCACTAGTATTCATGAGCACCCTAAATACTCTCAAGCATAAATTCTTACTGAACAACACCCCCCCCCCCCCCAACCAAAAAAAAAAAACACAGATTCTTAGCATAACACCTACTTCATAACATAAAAATTACATCTCTCACTAAAAGGAATAAATTGAACTTTCTAACTCCCTTGTTAAATCCTATCTAAGGGAACTGGCGACTATAAGCCAAATTAACTCTTCTTTAAGAATGAAAATTGCCACCCCACAATTATCCAAAAAGTAAAAATATTAAATTTGAGTGCATGCAGTAGACGTGCACCAAAAGGCAAACAATTTAAATGCATGTATTCAAACTAATACTAATACCAAACAATAACCAAATTCTACAAACTGAAGTTCCAACATACCTTGAGAATTGAGACGAGACGCTCCTGCTCATCGACCTCCTGAAAATGCTTGCTCCATCGATCCCAATCCCATTCTTCATCTGCCCGTTCTTTACCTTCCTCCTTTTTGCTATCTCTCTCGGCCACAGGGGCACTATCCCTTGCACGCCGAGACTCATTCTTAAGCGAATTCACATACGAATCGAAACGCTTGATAGCATTCCAGATGGCGTCTTGGAGCACAGAATCCCATCTCCGATTAACAGAGTTATCAGACGGAGAGGGGGAATCAGAGGAAGAGTTGAGGCATCGACAGAGGGTGGTTGCATCAGCAGAGAGGGAACGGTGATCGGAATGTGAAGGGAATGGAAGAGAAGAAAGGTGAGAGGGTCTTCTGAGAGGAAAAGGGGTGGAGAATTTTGGGTTCGTGAAGTTGAGCTTGTGAGGTGTCGGAGCTGATACGGAAGCCATGGACGGTTCTGTGAAAGAGCAAACGAGAGAAAAGACTGTAACTTTTTCTCAGGGGAAGTAGATGGTATGTGAATATTTTGAGACTTGTGATGGGTGTGGCTGTGGTGATTGGAAAGTGAGTCACCACTGGGAAATTGATTAGAAGACAAAGGAGAAAAATTATAAATGGAAAACAAGGGGCTGTGATGTGAAGGTGGCTGTAAAATGAGATGGCTGGCAAATTTCTGATTTTTCAATTTGAATATTGGATTGGATAAGGATGAACTTCCAGTTTTACTACTTTTGGTCTTGGATGGCACTACACGAGAATCAACGAGGCCTCTGCAGGAAATCTCTGGCCCCTCGGTCAATCTCGCATTTGGATGGGGTGAAAGTTCCGTCAATCTGGTAGCACCTAGATTTATATTAAAATAATATTGTCAAAATAAAAATAAAACTAAAATATCATATAAGTGTTTTTTGATTGGGATGTATTTAAGAATTGTTATATTTGCTTTTGAATTTAACTATTTTTCTTAATTATTATATTAAGTTATTTTTAAATTTAAATTATTATTTTGATTATATTTTTGTTGAAGTCATGCCTTTTGCATTCGAAATAACAGTAACCGTCTAACCGTAGAGGATAAACTGTTTTATAACGATTTCACTGGCACGTGCCCGAATTTTCGAGCGTGGCAACCGCCACGTGTCACTTCACTCTGCTGCCTTGAATGGCAGGTGAGGAATCCCGCTTAGAAAAAGAAAACGTCCAATGTAAAACCTCCATACATCCAACAAAGCTCGAAGCTTTGGAGCGAAAGACAATGTGAGAAGGGCTTTTGCAATCTGGGTCTTTCGAATTTGTAGATTTTCTATCAGCTGAGAGAAGCTGAGAAAGTTCGAGAAAATGCCGAGAAACGGGGAAGAAGATGGCGAGACCGTCGCGCCTTTGCCTAGAGTTCCTTCAGGTACAAGCACTAGACTTAGAGCGAGACCCGACCCGTTTTTGGTGGTATGTAGGTGCTTCAGCTTATTGACCTGTTTGGCTGCTATCCTCTGCATCGCCGTCAATGTCCTCTCTGCTGTACGCTCCTTCAAGAACGAATCTGATGTATGTTTCTGTCTCCCATCTCTTTCGCTGTTATTGACCTTCATCTTCGTCTAATGTCTGCTTTTTATTGCACTATGCGAGTGGACATCAGATTTTCGATGGCATATTTCGGTGTTATGCGGTTTTCATAGCGTGTTTTGTGGTTTTGGCGGAAACAGAATGGGGTTTCGTCTTCAAATTCTGGCAGGTTCATATTCTTGATTAACTGTGCCATTCCATGTTTCAATTCTATCTGGATTCATCAGCTTGATGAGTATTTTGCCTTAAGATTCCACATACTTGATTCAACTAGTCCAATTTAAACGTTTTCCGGCCAAACTCAGATTCTCCCTCGTCACAGCTTGTTCGTAGTTGTGCACTTAAACATTGATGTTTTTTAAACATTGAAATGCTATGGTTTTGCTCATTGAACAAAAATTAATACAAGGGTTATGTAACTATCATTGCCTATAATTGAAATGAAATGTTGTGGCTTGCTTTTGGATTCCACTTTACCTCTAGTTACTTGTAATGTTAACTCTTTTGACAATCTAATAAGATCTTTCCGTCAATGCTTTCCAGCTTTTGCAGTACTGGGCTGGCAGGGGTATGCTGCAGATCTTGTAAGTCTTCAATTTAGTGAGAACAGTTATGTTTTATTTATCTATTCTCTAAAGTGTGGAGAGCACTTGTTCAAATTGGGTAAGATTTTCAGTTTAGGTCCATTTTGCAACAGTGACCAGTGACATTGTAGTATTCGTTACCTATATAAATTCTTAATTGTATGCTAGCATTCAGGTTCGGTATCCCAAAATATGTTGTGAACTTAGCATAGAAGTGCATTACATGTCAGCCATGGGCCTTCTTGCATAATTAATCAATCATGGTTTGTTCTCTGCAGTGTAGCAGTAATGACAAGGGCGTTCCCTGACTACACTGGGGAGCAAAAGGACCTTATACTTCTTCAGAACATTTCATGTTTTCTCCTTCTTGCTTGCGGTGTTGTTTATCTTGTCTCGGTAAGATAATTGGAGAGAAACTTTTCTCAGTCAAGATACAGTGTTTGCCTCACATTGCTTCTTTATGCATGCCAGACTGTTAGTCCATTTCTCAGTCAAGATAATTCGACATTCATTTTTTCCTCTTATTTACTTTATGATGCCAATTTCAGGGAGTACTTTGCATTGGCCTTCTGAAACGTGCTCGCCAGCAGAAAGAAATTACACGAGAGCAAGCAGTCAAGGACTTGGAGGTGAGCTCGTTCAGATGTTAAGCTAAATTCTTGATTGCATTCTGTCTGAATTCCTGCATTATTTCGTCTTTCCTGGCTACACTGCAATGACACAGAATTAGTTGGCTCCCTCTTTCCCTTTCCCCACAAAAGAAAAATAAAAAATCCAAAAAAGCATCTTTATTGTGACAACATCTAAAGCCAATATGTAGTATGGGAAATTTTTGAGTATGACATTCTCTTTGAATTTGAATCTACAAACTATTTTCATAGCAAGATTTGATTTTGAAACCTGCCCGAACTACACCCTTCCCTTGCCACCTGACTAATTGCTTATGTGTCAAGCCTGGAAAGGATAGGTGGATAGTTCAACTACAAGATAAATACTAGAAATGACTCTTGGGATCCTAAGTAGAGGAATGCCTTGACCATTTTGTATGATTATGCTGCATTCATAAAGATTTGTGTATAGGACCATACTTGTTAATCTATCAAATGAAAAAGAACCCCCTTCAATATGGGAAGTGGGCATTTGTTCTGATAGAGCCTAATAGTGTCGCGCAATCCATGTAACCGATTTCACTTAATGGGATAAAGCCTCTTGTTGTTATTGTTAGGTTGCAAAAGTTTCTGCTTTTGTTATGTTATTATTGTGCCTTCAAGTCCTGCATGGTTGGAGAAATTAGGCAAAGAGATTGATTTTAGGATGCTTCACTCTTACAAATTACTGATTAGATTGCGTTTTTTCCCTCTCAAAAAGTCCTAATCTTCATCGAGCTCATATAATTTTATCTTATTTACTTACTTTTTGTGGACACTTACCAGGAGTTGGAACAGCGTAGAGAGGAACTTGAACAACTGCTAATTGCAGAAAGGGTTTGAGATCTTTCACACAAGTGTGTTATAATTGTTTCGTGAGCCACAAGTAACACAATGCTGTTTCATTCAAACGGTATTCGTTTTTTCATTCTTTGTAACTATCAGATAACCTTCTATGGGTTGGGAACTTGCCAGAATCATTTTCTGTGTAAATATGTAAAAGAATTGTAGTTGGTGTAATGGCAACTCTACCTCGAGTCCTTCGAGATAAAACTTTCAAGAGATGTTTTCTGAAGCAAAAGTTCAATCTGATGCTGTGCTTGCATAGGAGGATGTAATGGCATTTGCCATAAAACCAGATAGAATCCATGATTGTTGATGTTTGATCGTGAGAATGTGAATTCATGGTTTATGATTTGAGAAGGTTAGTAGGTAAAGAGCATAATATGCTTGCTGCTAAAGATAAGCAAACACTCAATGTCTTACATTTTTTTTTTTTTAAGTATGGAAAGAAAGTTTATTTGCTAAAATAATAATGATAAGTCTTATTTCATTAACTATATGAATTATACGATATAATTGAATTTTATTAAAAGTTAATTTTTTTAAGAATGTTGTTCATCATAACATCCAGTTTTATAAGTAATTATAATTTCATATTCAATGTACAGTTTGTCCCATTGAAATCATTCCAGGAAAAATCAAGTTCACCAATTCCCACTTGAAATCACTTTAGTTATAATATGAAATATTATTAACATTGACTGAAAATTTTACCCCTATAAATTTTTCATGGTACTGATGGCGTGGAAGCATAGAAATAGAAGAAGAAAAAAAAAGTAGCAGGTTCCCATAGACCGATAAGAAAAAAGAGAAAAAAATCATAAAATTATTATTTTATCAATATAAAAGGAAATAATTCAACCCAGCAACCCTAGAATATGAATATTCAGAAAGATGGATTATCTCTTTTTAGTATTTTCAAAATGGATAGAGCAAACAAAAGTAACAAAAAAATCATGAAAAAAATATAAGATATGTATTATTATTATTTTACGTTTCTGACCCCGAGAGCCGATCTCCGTTCAAATTTACAAAACACTACCCTTCTTCCCGCTTTCCCCAAACTCTCACACCTCTCCCTTTGGGATTCATCAGCGCCTTTCATCTGAAGAGGTGGTTCCATTAAATTTCTTGTAGAATCGAAGTGTTCGGTTCTACACACCTTGTGCTAACAATAAATGCATCATTTTTTTCGGATTTACATTCTCCTATTTTCGGCTCCTGTTTGGCTACTGAGAAAGTGATCTCAAGTATTCAGATCTCTCGCTCGCTTATTTACCAAGACTGAGAGGTAAGCTCCTAATCTTGAGTTTCTTTATCCTTTCCCTTTGTATGCAAAATAAATGCGAGCTTTCCACCATACAGCCATTGGAAACAAAAATTTATGAAGAAAAGCTTGAAATCATAGTCCAATGCTGATGCTTGGATGCGTTATTTTTGTTTAAGCTTCCGCATCTAATTAAGACAATGAATGCTCAATTAAGGTTTTTTTTTTTTTTTCAGATCTTTTAGTTGATTCTGTGTTTGGACTTGGAGTATGCTACTATTGAGCTCACTACGCGCTTCATAGTGTGTACAAGTACACACGTGGGTGTGTGCAAGATTGCATTTTGATTACATTTGATGTATTACACCGTTAAAATTTTGGTTTATAGGGATTTGAGCATTTAGCATTTTGAGAGCTAACAAGTTTTTTTTTTTTTTTTAAATCATTATTATTAGTGTCTTCATTCGATAGTTAAATGCTTGAAATTAACTATGGTTATGCAAACAACTGACAGAATCCAAGGATGTTTTATTACAGCATTGTTCTGATTATATATGATGTAGAACAAATTTGTTCTTTAGTGTGATATATCACTGAAATTCAAATGTATCAGGGATTTAGGGAAATCCACATTCGAGGAAGGTAAATGGATAATCTCTACAGAGAGTTAGATGAACTCAAAACAGAGATGGAGAAGCTTAAGGAAGAATGCCGGGTCAAAACTGAGCTTGTTGAGAATTTGAAGAAAGCCAACAGTGAAAGCTTTCTTAAATTTCAAGAAAGTAAGCAGCAGACTGAGAAGCAGGCTGCGGAACTGGATCTCAAGTCTGAGAAGATATCTGAACTGAGGAAAATTCATGAAGATCTCAAGTCTAGTTTGCATGAAAAAGAAATGTGTATCAAGAATCTCATCTCGGAGAATGAAAAATTCCGAGAGAATTCAACGGGGAGATTGCAGAAATTGGAAGAAGAAAATAGAGAGTTGGTGTTGGCTTTAGATGAACTCACAGTTAAAAACAAAGACTTGGAACAGAATGTTTGTGCCAGCAATAAGGAAATTTCTAGCCTCAAAAAATTCATATCAGATACAGAAAAGAAGTATCATGCGGCGGAGGAGAAAGCCCTGGAAGCTAAAAGGCTGAGACAGAGAGATGATGTGATACTACTACTTGAGGAAGAAAATAGTAAGCTGCAAGATAAGTTAAAATGGAAAAGTGAACAGTTTAATCATCTTGAAGAAGCCCATGAAAAGCTTCAAGACCAGTTCCAAAAGAACAAGGAGGAGTGGGAGAGGGAGAAATCTGCACTGCTTGAAGAGATCTCTTCGTTGCAGACTAGTTTGGATTCTCAAACGAGAATGGTGGAGGGGCTTCAATCCCGTTTAGAGATGTGCAACCATGCGTTAGCTCACGAAGAAAGCAGAAGAAAACTTCTGGAGGTTGAAATATGTGAATTCAAATCTCGTTTTCAGGATGTTTTCACACAATGCGAAGAAGAAAAGTTGAAGATACAAAGCTTGAACGCTCAGAGGAATGAAGAGATGGCAAATCTAAGAAATTCCCTGGGAGAAAAAGAGACACTAATGAAAGAAATGGAGTTTAAACTTGTTCACCTTGAACAAGAGAATCAGGAATTGGGAGATGCCCTCAAAGAACTTAGGGAAGCTCAGATCCATAATGCTGGTCCAAGTTCTTTGCTAACAAAGCTCCGCAACAAGCTTAAAAGGTTAGAAGAGATACACAAGAATTGTTCCTCAAATCTGCAGTCTAAAGAATCTGAATGGGGATTTCAAGCGGAAAAGATGAAAGGGGATATTAATGCTTATAAATCTATGCTGGCCAGCAGAGAACAAGAAATAAGGGAGCTTCACTTGGAACTGGAAAATTGTCATTACACAATTGGAGAGATTTCTATGGAACTCTTGGTTTATAAATCTGAATTTGTAGAAACTTGCTCCAAAACATTCAGTGCAGACACTGTTAAAGCAGGTGGTATCAAAGAGAATGAAGATATGAGCCTTTCAGCGGAGCAATTGGGAGTGGAAGACAATTCTCGAGAAGCTTTTTCAAGGCAGCATCTTAAGATGGTGGAAGAGCTTCAAAGGCATAGGGTGATGCTTGAGAAATCATCCGAAGGTCAAATGGTCTTGAAAGAACAACTTTTGTGGATGGAAAATACCCTGAAAGATGAAAGAAATGTTGCATTTGAGGCTCTAGAAAAGCTAAATCTTGAACTAGCTGATAAAAACAAAGAACTATCTTGCTTAGGATGTGAATTACAGAGTTGGAAATCTACTGCTGAAGCCTTCAAGGTTCGCAATGAAGAAGTTCAGCAAACTTATCAAAAGCTGGAGACTTCCCTTCTCTTACAAGTTGAGAAGGAGCGAGCCCTTGAACTTGAGAAAGAAAGCCTCCTTTTCTGCATTAAGGACCAGGAGAGAAAAACTGAGGAACTTCAGCAGCAGGTTCTTTCACAAGAAAAGCACAATGCAGAGAAAATGAAGGAAGCAGAAACAGTTAAGAAAGAAAAAGAGAGTCTTGTTCAAATTGCTGAGCAGAAGGATTGTTGCATAAACGATCTTCAAAAAGAAATAACTATCGCTTGCTTGAAGAAAGAGTCCATGAGAAAAGAATCTGAAGCTGCAATTCTTGCCCGATCGGGTGCAGAGAAAGTCCTTGAGCAGGAGAAAGAGAGGCTTTTGAAGGTTAAAGATGAGAAGGATGAAGCTATAAGGTACTTTGAAAAACTAGTCAAGTCATTGGAGCAAGATTTGATAGTTGCATTGTCTTCCTCTTTTTCAAACCAAGTGGAAAAGTGGGTTGAGGTTAGTGTGCTCACTGAGGCTTTAATGAGTGCCGAGTATCGGAGAAAGCTAGAAATTGAAGAAAAAAACACGAGAATAGTAAAATCAGAAATGGAATTTAAGAATTTGCTTGAGAAAGTTGCAAATCAAGAAGAATCATTCTTCTATCTGAAACAACAAGCAGAGCAACTACAAGAATCATTGGAAGACAAGAAGTTGGAAACTGAAAAATTGAAAGATAAACAGAGGGCCATGGAAAGCATGATTAGAGGGCTCGAGTGTGAGAAAGAAGTTTTGGTCCAAGATGTCGTGAGATTATCAAGAGAAAGGGAAGATATGTTGGTTTATTTTGAAGACATCTGTAATGGGATTGGAGAGTTATCTGGCAAGGATATGCAATTGATGAAGACTTTGGGAAATCTAGTGAATATTTCCGTAGATGAAAATGAATTGGCACAGATTCAGCAGTACGCGAGAAGCTATATGATTCTACCAGACACAGCGGAAATGGTTATTTTTCTCCCAAAATAAAGAAACTTGAAACAAATGTTGATGGACGGTCACCACTGAAAGAAGCTAACCATTTGGATATGTAGGCAGAGAAGAAAATTGTGCCCTTGCTGAAGAAATGCGACACGGTAGAAAAATTCATTCTTCTAACCTATTTACTGAGTTTATTTAGGCCAACTGTCAGCATTGTAATTTTATAGAAAAAAGACATTCAAATATAGGATAGTTTAGAGGCTATTGTATCTGAAGTTTACACAGTTGTCTTCTCTGAACTTATATCGGACCTTTCTGGTTCAACTCTCTACTTCATAATATTATGAAGAGAAAGAGCCATGTAATGCTTTTGATTTATAAGCTGGTATGAGTGGTCTAAGCATATTAGGACTAACTGAATGCATCATGTGAATACTTGATGCACCTAAAGGTTTGCCATAATTGATCATTTTCTATGCGAAACTATTGCTGATTTGTAGAAGAGCAGACCAATATTTCAATTGGCTAAATTCAGCAGTTCAATGTTAAAATTGATAAGCCATCATCTAACAACCATTTTTTCTGGAACATGCAGGATTCCCATGCGTTTGAACTGAAGCACTAACATAATTCTCTTAGGACTACAGACATCTGCACCGGGTACCAGAAATAAAAGAAGTAGAAGGAAAACAAGATGCTCTTGTTTGTTTGTTTACTTGTTGCTTTCAGAGACTTTAGGTTAGTTGAGCGGTTGAGTTTGCTTGCTTACCTCTTCGGAAGTAAGGAATGTAAGGAAAACAGGTTATTGTGTTCGTTTTGTTATTCCATTAATTACCACTTAATGCTTCAAGATATTAAGATTAGTTCAGTGACCTAGTATATTTGATAATCTGAACGGAAAGTTTCTCTGAGTCTGCGAACAAGAAAGACGAAACACGCTTTAACTACAATTATATAGAATGGCACATTGAGGATGTGCCCAACCATCATTCAAAGACTTACAAGTGTTTGTTTATCTTTCCTACTAAGAATTTCCCAAGTGTTACTCCTAAGGAATTCCTCAAGTAATTGATATACAATATATTTTGATTCATCAACGAAGGTGGGTTCTGAATACAGTCCACACAAGAAATTTAACTTAATGTTTGAATTTTCATTCATCCTCGTTGGGAGTATCTGACTTCTTAGAGTACTTTTTGAGCCATTTCTGCTTGTTCTTCTCTGATGCATTCCAATTTTGAGAAAATCTTTGGAGCCCTTCTCTTAATGCTCCAAGATTTACCCCATTTCCAACCAAAATGCTTGTTACTCCCATTTTTGAGACCTGCCATAGCCACAAAATGAAAAGTTTCATATATGTATGCTAATTGATAATTCAATTATAGAACTCAGCCATACAAGTGAACGCTAGTTTGACAAGAAAAATAAACAATTATGTAAAGAATGGCATGTCTACTTACCGCTTGGATGTTCCTATTCTCATCGTCAAAAAAGAGCATGGAATTAAAGGGAACCCCAGTCCTTGAATGAATTCTCTGAAAATGATCTGTTTTGTGTGTCCAACTTGAAAATATTTCCTGAACATCAGAAAGAAGAATTAAAATTGCCCACCGCAGAAATGCCATTACAAACATGATGGGTTTTATTTATGCCCAGGAACAGTTCAATAAAGCTGTGTTATAAAACATTCTCTGCAAGATAGGATAAGAATCTTGAAGAAGCCAAATAACACATAATTGCCGACTATGTATTGATAAGAGAGAAAGGGAAAGGGGGAAGAGAAAGGAGAAAGAAGAAAAGTGATTAATCTCCTGATGTGCCTCTAATGTTTTCTGGAAAATTATTAAAGTTGAATTGCTAATGCCATCTATCTCTTATTACAAATTTAGTACTCAACTATCTTTTTATCCTATACAACAAGAGAAAAAAAGTAATTAACGCAATCATAGTTTGAGAGAGAAATGACTAGATAATGATTCAGAGGCATACCTGGGCAACAAACATCGGCTTGATGCTTAATTTGTCAATGAATGTCTTTGCTATGTCAGCAGTTGGTGATCTCGAAGCAATAGCAAGATCAATCCCCTTGTCCTTCAACGCATATAAGATGCCTTTGGCTTGAGGATACAAAGATGGCATCTCACGTTTGGAGCGGCACTCACTGTACGTTGCTCACAAGTAAGAATTACTTGAATATTGAAAATTTAAGATCAACGAGGTTTCACAGAACAGAAGAAACGTCTTAAGCCATACAATTCAGGGATTTGTCAAATACAAATCCATAACATTCTGAATAAATGTGGATATTATTATCACAAGGCAAGTTGTAATCTTGGTGTAGCATTCGAACAGTGTTGATAATGCAATGAAAGACAGTGGTGCCTATTTTCCATAAATGTTAGCTAAATTGCATGTAAACCCTCCCTCGTCATGCAGTTTTTCATTTAACTGATACAAAGCTAGAAATTTTTGTATGGTGAGAGCAAGTTAGACAGTAACCCCTCACAAAAACCAAAACCATCAATTTTCTGCAATAATCATTATAGAGAATTGCAGAGGTTGAGAAGTATAAATCCTGAACTCAACAAAAAACAACCCTAACATTACACACTATAGACTACAGTATCTTTTTTCTCTAACAGTGAAACCATTAGGCAAAGCACCCACTCACAGAAGCTATTCAGAATCCATCTAAGCTCTAAACTGAATTTACAGAGTTGGGAGGATTAATGAAGCACTTTAACCAAACATGCTAAATGGAAAAAAGTATATAAAAAGTTTCAATTTTTGAGTATGGGTCAATGATTTATTCAGTATTTCTGATTCTCCAAAAAAGCATGGTCGCAGAAAGCTAACAATTTTAAGTTTAAAGTTCAAACAGGTAAGCAAAGAAAAAAGAGCATAGCTAGAGAAATGGAGGTGATGTACCAGTAGAAAGGCCATAGAGTGTAATCGAGATCGAAAACCACTAATCTCGGGAGCACTTGAAACGCTCCTATTATCTGCAGAGCCTCCTCCTTCACCTTTTCGTCTCCCATCTTTCTCTTTCGCTCACTCTCAACGAAGGAGGAGATTCTGATGTTCGTTGAATGGTCTCCCTGGAGATCAATGCCGATGCACACTCATCCACCAATAATAATTTTTTCTCCTAATTGTTTTATTTTTATTTTTAATTATAAATAAATATTCTCATTCTATATTAGAATAAAATTGTTTTCATTGGATCAGCGAAATAATTATGATTATACCACATTTTTACTGCCTGATATTGTAAGACTCGTAAATCATTGAACTTATTAACTAAATCACACCATTGTAATTTTCTTAAAAGTGTGTTAGTATTATTTTATTGAAATTATTAAAAAAATTATCGATATTTTGCAATTATTTTTATGATATAATTATTTTGTTATATTTTAAATAAGATATTTTATATACAAAATATTTTTGTTTTGCTTAATATTCATGTTTAATTAAACTCATTAATACAAAAATGGTAATTTCCTACAATCCGAAATTGTAATTTTTTATTACAATTTTGGATTTTGGAATTGTAATGTCTTACAACAATTCCAAATTTAATTAAACCTAAAATTGTAATTTCCTATAACAATTTCAAACCTAACTATATTTGGAAGTGTAATAAAAAGACTGCAGCAGAGGGTTGAGGAAAACTGAAACATTTACTAGGACTGACTTTCAAGAGTTTACTTACATATTTGAATTCCAAGAGTCCAGGAGCCCATGTTAAAACCAAAAAACCTCTATAATCTCATTCCTATTTCTCTCCTCTCTATCAGCATCAGGATTTCTACATGGCAAATATAAACATTTGATTGCCTGTAGCCAACCACCTTGCTGCTACTAATATTCACCTAGACATCAAACATGTTTCTTTCAACATGCTTCTTGTGATTCGTTTGTCTCCACCAGAATGCATAAACTTTGGCCTTTTGGCAGCTGGCTCATTGGGTTTGCAATCTGGTGAATCTTTCTTGCAAACTTCAGTATCATCTTCAGCAGATACATTGTCCCTGTCATTCGTCTCTAGAGAATCCTCAACAACTAAGTCTGCAAGTTCCTCAGAAGCGGTTGAAGGGCAATCAAGTTTATCCGGAAGGTTAGACCCTTTAATTTCCTCAAGAGGAGTCCCTAGTGCATTTCGGGAGGCAGTAGGGGATAATCTTGAACATGAGCTAGGTTCACAGATGTTCATAGCAACTCCCTGTTGTGAAGTCTCTGATGCTTTAAAATCTTTGCTGAAATATGACATGGAAGTGCGATCAGATGACAATACTGCGACCTGAGCAGAATTCTCCATTGCTGAAACAGCAGTTTCCTCATCAGCCTCTGCGACCTGAATATCAGTGAAACTGAACGGACTCCCATGAAATATTTTTGGTTGACATCTCTCCACAAGGGAATCTGCATACATGTTGTGCTTGGTAGTGCCAGGTATTTCAGATGGCAGACCTTTGTCGATGCAATCATTTGGAGGTGCTTTCTGGGAATTATCTTCGAATATATCAAAAATTAACTTTTGAATGTGAGCTCGTTTCAAAGAAGCCTCCTCTGGAGGGAACCAGTTGCTCTTTAACTGAAAATGAGGAAAAAAAAAAAAAAGATATCTGTAATTCAACTTAGAATGTTAATCAACATAACAGTACAGCCTAAGATATAACTGAAATCCATATAACATTTATTCTTTAAGTAAACGGTTAACAAATTTTGTTCAATGAGGAGAAGTCACTCACGAAAGTGGAAAACTTTGTTATCTCAAAAGGGTTGAAGTTGCTGAGACCTTCCTCCAGAAAAAGTTCCACATAATGGAGTAGAAATAGACCACAATCATAGAAATTTACCTGCTGAGGCAACTGAGTCAAAACAAAAAGAAAAGCAGAAGTCAGTGCTGTTATATTCCGTGTAAACATGAACACACACAAACACGTAGGTGTGATTTCTATCGATCCAAATGTTGAATAATGTGTAATTGGTGTGCTGATCCTACATACCAAAATTTTGATTTGATTGTTGGATATTCATAAGGACTTTATCAAAATTTTGGTAATAGCATATATCTCTAAAAATAATTAAAAAAGGTAAACTAATTATTTGGTGCCACATTAATACCACACAGCATAATTGGGTGTGTGAGAGAGAGAGAACCTCTAGTGATACAAATCGCAAATTTAAAAATTTTGAAGCCCCCTCCACCATATCACAGTGCCTCTCTTTCCATTCTTCACATAGGTAACTGCCATGTCAGGAGATATAAAAGAAAAATCAGATTCATATGCAATGTAACAGAGAGGAAGGAAATCAATTATTAAAAACAATTTTTTACTAAATTAACCTATGTTTGTTCTTTACTTTTTCTTCTGTTCCCTCAACAAACCTCCAAAATATATGATCTCAACATAGGACTTTAATTAAGCCTACATACAAAATCTTAACTTAAGAAAGGTGAAATTTGTATGTAGAGAGAGCATTGTATCAAGTTTCTTGCTTTGAAAATGTCTAGCGTAGGAGCAGGGTCAATATTATTGGAAATTTACCATTCATTTTCTATAACCAGTATCATCACATGTTTTGTGTGCAAGCTTAATTTTAGTTAAATTTTATAAAAAATAAATGCTTTTTTACATCTCTTTATTTTGGATAGAAGTGTATTAAAATAGATGAAGGGTCATAATCAGATCTAACAAGCCACCTTTGAAAAAGATTCTTGAGACCTCTATGACTTCCTTTTAAGGAATCCATGTGCAAGATGCAAGGTACCTTGGAAGATTCTTTAACTTCTTCATCTGCAAGGCGGTAAGATAAAATGAAGAATGTCCAAAAGAAACATAATAGAATAACTCGTAGAGAGAAATCTTGCCTTTGAAGTGTATCACCTCACCAGGATGACAAATTAAAATCAAACTCCAGTGAAGACTGTCAGATATATGCATTAGTTATCCTTATTAGAATGAAGTATTATAATCCATTCAAATGAGCAAAAAAAAACTCAGTTGATGTTTCACCTGTAGTTTATGGGAATGAATATAAAATCTTTTTCAAAAAGGTTCACTTTCCGTGTCCACTTTCGTACACGTTGGAAAGCTACTCTGCCATCACTAGCGCTTGATGGATCTTTGTCTAAATCAGCAAGCTTCCGAAAGAAGAAGCTATTAAAAAAGTGAAACTTGTGCTGTTCACCAGGTGGGATTTTATTTTTCAGATACCTATTAATATGCCAAATCAGCTCATTTAGGGTGAAGTATGAACAGATATATTTAAGCCTTTAAAGATTTATTCTACTAATGAAAAGGGGGCCATAAAAAAGAAAGAAAGATAAGATACAGCAATCTGGGAATTAGACTACCAAAATCCAAGAATAACAACTTGATAGTAGATGATATGCAACTGCACTTCTTTCAAGCCCCAAATCACCAAAGGATAAAGTGGAATGGTAGTGGATGAGATTATAACATGTTTGTGTGAGTGAGTGTGCGTGTATGTGAGAGGAGGAGAAATTGTAAACAGTTTTACGGTTTTCACCGACATTATTAAGTAATTGTAGCATCATCACTGTCGTCAAACAAAAAGGTCATTTTCTATGATCATGCTTACTTGATATAGAAGTCAATGATAGTGTCATTAATGAATGTCTCTGGCTGCAGAAGCTCAACATCTCTCCTACTAATGGAAACAGCATCGGGATCCCCTCTTGGGTAAATGACTTCGTCAAAGGTCTGATCAAAACTGCAAAAAGAGATATTACACCACAACAAGCCTTTTTTTTTTTTACCAATAATCCATGATATTGCACTGATTAAGATTAAAAAGAAAAAGTTAAACAAACAAATGCACCGGTCAAAAATATTTTAACCATCACTGTCCAAACCAAACTTTGCAGCATAACATGTAAACACAAACTAAAGCCAAACCGAGTCATTCTGCTAAGTTACAAAAATGTACAACAAGGGGAAAAAATAAATAAATAAAAATAAAAAGCTACTGTAGTTCAATAAATTCTAGCTCATTAGGAGTAAATCCAGTAAGACAAGCCCCGTATAAGCAACAATCGGACATTTGGAATGGTAAATCGAAATCATTAATTGCAGTATGCAATATCATTTAATATTACAGATCATAATTTAACAAGAGTAAAGTAGATATGCTTGAATGACTTACATGGGAAAATAATGCATCTGACAGGAAAAGCCATTCTGCCCCAATGCAGAAATATTCTCATTGTTATCTGTATCAGTACTGCACAGAAATAAAATAACATCTTAATCAGTACATGAGAACATTGATCAAAAACAAGTTCATACAATTAATTACCAAGTTTTATTAAAATTCAAATATGGACAAGATATTCCCTAAACATAATAAGAGGAAATTTAAAGCAGAAACAAATCCATTATATCACAAGAAAAGCTAAGCAACTAAATGGAATGAAATACTAGAGAAGAATATCCATTGAAACATAAAAATGTAAATCCGTCCAACCAGGAACTTGGAAATTGAGTATTTTCTTTTCTCCCTTAAGTTAGTCAAATATTAATTAAGACAGACCACAGTATATGGATATACTTTCGTCTTTTCTTTTTATCTCTTTCAGTCAGATATGATAAGCTAGTTTTGCAGTTTCTACTGCACAAGAAAACCAAAAAAAAGTGGGCTGAGGAAGCAAACAAACACCATTGTAATCACCAATAATAAGTTTTGCACCATGAGTTGCATGATAAATACTTACTCAAAAATAGCATCCCACATTTCCCTGTAGCTCACGTCCAATGATTTGATTGCCTCTTCTACCTTAGACCAATGAGGATCATAAACTGCAAATTTCAACTGCTCAAAGCCTGCACGTATTTAAGGGAAGGGAAGAGATGTAAATGCCAGTTTTTATAAGATATACTTGTTTTAGAAATTAGATCACTTTCCATTCATCTACAAGATGATCAATAAACAAAACTCATTTATAGTATAACCAACAATTATTATGTCTAAACTGTTACTGCATAGGAATGAATAATGGTAAAAACTCATCTGCTTTTAGCATGAAATATCAAAATGAAAGAAAAAGAAAAAGGTTAACTAGGATCCATAACCACCATAATTGCAATTAGCAGAATTTCAAAGGTTTAAGCTTAAAAGATATTAGAAGCATATTAAAGACAAAACCTATGCTAATGCACAAATAAGAAATATCAACAACATTATCTTTAAAGTAGAGAGACCTTGATTTTGATTTGTATTTCCAGATTCTCTAGAATCATTTGGTTTCAGAAGGAAGTTGATCATGACTGTTTCAACCTACAAATAGAAGATATTCAAATTGAGTTCATAAAAGATTAACAGAAAAAATAAATGAAGAAACTTAGCTGTCCACATTCCGCACCAATATGACTGAATTTTTATGATATCAAATAGAAGATAATTTAAATTGAATTCTCAAGAGCACAAAAGAAATAAATGAAGTAACTTACCTGTCTACGCCAACATGACTCAATTTTTATGATATCTTCAACTGTCCACTCCAATTCAAAAGCAGTCTTATTTCCATTAACTGTTGACCCTTCAAGTCTTACAGAGCCACACGAAAATATTAACCGAGACTGGGTGGAGTATATGTCCCCATACATAACAAAATCAGGGACGACACTGACCACCATTTTGATACCATCCTGTACACGGAGGAAACTACAACAGTCTATGAGAAATATCTAACAAAGTAACCAACATAAACAAAGGAAATATTCACACAATTTGGAAACTTCTACTTTAGCTAGAACATCCATCAACAAGGATGCTACTCCTTAAACTGCCCCACTTTCTTTGACAGTGTGACTTACTTTTCCCCTAAAGCATAAACATAATAAATGCTTTTTAAAATGCAAAAGAAGCTCATGTGTCTCTCGACAGACTACAACCAAGTGAAATTATTAAGTAATAAACCAGAAACATGGCCGGTACACTTACAATTTCAAATGCAGTAGAACCATGCTCCAATAGTAGCTGGTCTTCTAAGGAAACAGAAATTAGAAGATTTTAAACTGATGGTTAGTAAATACTAAGGGAGAACAGAAAAAGAAAGTTGTTACTGAACATTAATATGAAAATACTTCATAATTTGCTTTAAAAATTCAAGAGCATGGAAGCATACCTCCAACTTCCGCAGAACTTGAAGTTGAAGAAGAGTTTATTTCAGTACTGTCATCATCATCTGAAACCACATTAAGTGAGTCATTCTGCAACAAAGTAGAATTATATTGTCACCAATGATATCCATGATTTTCACCTGAAAAAGGAAAAAGCATGAGACACAAGATAATCAAGACGAGATGAGCATAAGTAATTACTTCAACGACAGAGTTGCTTCTCAGAAAACCATCAAAGCCAGAAATCTCCTCTTTTACAGCACAGTCTTGTTGTGACACTTCATCAGAGTACAAATTACCGTGTGTGCATCGATCATCCATATTACTATCATCAACCTCTAATGGTTTGTTGCTAATATCCTCTGTTGAATACTTGGCTTCGTGGGCAGAATCACATGCAACTTCCAAAACCATACAGAAAACAATAATCAGACACTTAAATAAGTACACTTTCATCATGAATGAATTGTGGAGTTTTTGTTTACCTTCGGCATCAAGGTCGATTGGATCACAGCTAAAACTCTCTTGTGGAGTTTTTGGACCACGTCCAACTGCATAGAACCGACAGTCGTATAAATGAAGCAAAATGAAGGAACCAAAAAACATTGCAAGCATTCTAAAAATTTAAATTTGGGCTTCCCTTGGTTACTTCACTTCTTCCAAGCAAATACATTTATAATTTCCTTGATAATAAAATATTGAAAGAAGCCACATTGTAACAAGCAAAACTAAATGATTACACTTGTCATTGCGTGAACGAGAATCAGCATTATTATTATTAATTTTTTCCACCTTCACATCATTTCCCTCCATGCCAAAACTCGTTTTTTAACCGAAATGGTTATATCCAGCTCATTTCACTTTCTCCTCAACTTCTCCACCCCCACTAAACCAAATGATCAGATCATTCAGAACACCAAAATACTCAACCATCCCAAATGATCAAATCATTCCAGAACCAGAAGATAGAAAAAGAAAAATCTGAAAGAGTAGAATGACTCACAGGCTTCAAGTAACTTGTACTTGTTCAAGGGGGAACGCATAATCTTCTTAGGGTTTCCGAACTTGGACAGTATTTTCTCAGACGTCTTCTGAACTCGCTCGTCTTCTTCGCTGAATTCAAAGACATCGAATTTTTTGCTTGACGACGAAGCAGGAGCAGAAGCAGACCTTGTAGAGCGAGTCATGGACCCGGCACGAGTCAGATAGCCGAAACTAGTACGAAATTACAGACAAGTGTCTGGATTTCTAGGATTTGGCGAACTTGTTGGTATTTTCGCTATCAAAGTTCCTTCGTTGATTCCGTTGTATTGTTGCTTTATTTATTTTTTTGATGATTTGAGTAAATCATAGTCAACCAATGTCAGATATCAAATGGGGCAATCACAAAACGACAGATTTGGTCAGTCCGGTTCCGGCTCCTTGCCCGGGAAGCATCACTCTCGCTTCTATACACCGACTCGCCTGGGAATATTTTCCGTACAGACTGGTTAAGTCGGGGGGGGGGGGGGGGGGGGATGATTTTTCTCGAAAGCAATAATCTTTTTGGCCGACAGCTAAAGAATGAGCTTTTTTTTTTAGTATCAAAATTATTAAAGTGAAAACATCTCTTCTACGAGTTTTAATAAAGTATTCTATAAATATTAAATATATATTTATATTATTATTTAATTAATAAAATATTTAAAATGGGACACAATTTTAAAATAGTACATTTTAACCCAATTTTAAACCCTTTATTTATATTTATTTTTTTATTTCTTTGACTTTTTTATTTATATTTTCATTTTAATAACTCACTTAAAAATAAAATGTGTATTAAAAAGTGTACATGCAAATATTATCATTTTCTTACACTTACTATTATAATTTTAAAATGAGAACAACCTAAAATAGTAGTATTAAAATGTTGTAAGCATCTTATTAATAAGTCTCCTAATTATCTCATTACTCTTACTCTTCGTTGGGGCAAGCAATCATATAACCCCTTTGTTGGTGGTGCATAATTTATACTTGAGATTTCAATAAGGTTTTATATTTTGTTGAAGGGTTAACACAACTTTTTCTCTTTATTTGGGCTTGAAATTGGTTAAGAGAATCTTAGGGGGAATTACCCCTTTTGCTAGTAATAAAATCATCCTCACCTATAAATGTAAATATGATATGGTTAAAAATCTCTCTCAAAACATCCTTGACCAATATTAATCCTCTAGTAATGCCACTTCTGTTGTCTGAGCAAACTCAACAGAATGGCTTAAATTCTATCAAGGTTGTAGTTTTCATTAGATTTAGCATAAAAATAGTTAGATTCTGTCCCAAGATCAGCAGCTCTCAGGGTCCAAAGAAAGATCATTATCATGCAAATCTAGTAAATAAGTTTTGGATGAAAGGAAAATCACATATAATAACCAGGGTTAGATGGGTAAAAATATGCAATTATATGAAGGGCATAAAATATCCGTTAAGCAGAAAGTATGAAAATGTGACTTCCCCATTTTCCAATAGAATTTCTAAGAAACAAATACATAAAATGAGAAAAAAGAAACTGTCTTTCTGATACTTGGGAATGTGTAATAGTATTTGAGCAATGTCATTCATCAGCTGCAGCACTTGCAGCACTGAGGTCCACAGAAAGATCAAGCACCTGAAACATAAAGTTAGCAAGACATTATTATCAAGAAAAAAAAAATGCTAAAACTACATCAAATTTTTAGCTATTGCTTTGATATGATATGATTTTTGTGCGGTCAAAATTATTGTTGGTGTAATCAGCTAATGTGATATGATATCAGTTAATCCATCTAACGTTTATATTGTGTTATGTCAGTTGACTGCACCAACAACACTAATTTTGATTGTACTAATATTATTTTTAAATATAAAAAGTTTTAAGTTTGTTTAACCGTATTAAATATTTTGTATTGTTTTCACAGCTTTTTGTGTACTTGTACTTCTTTACTTACATGCTAGTTGTTGGCCTATCTCCCCCTCCAACACTTGCTGTAATGATTCTCTCTGATCTCTAAATTTTTTAAAAGCTGTATATTTTTTACTTGAATTTTGCAATTTTAGAAACATTAAAAGAGTAAAAAATTTACCTTTCCAGTGATCTTACTGTACAGTGCGATGACATCTTTTACTGTGATCTCAAAGTGTGTGGTAGGATCATAGCTCTGCAAGGAATTTCATCTCCAATCAGCAAAAACTGAATTTTGAAAACTTAAAAGAACAAGGAAGGAGCTTCGGCCATCAAGGTTAAAAATGAAATACTAAACCTATAAATTGTAAAATTTACCATATCATGAGATCTTAAATGCACACTAACAACACCCATATGAATATGATACCGTCTTTCCTCACACTTACTCATTTCAGCAGTTAGTTAAAGATTTCAGCATATTCACACACCTATTGGTGTATCATTGCTCAATATACTCCACTCAAGTGCCTTGTCACAAGGGCTAGGGAAAAAAAAAAGCATTGGAGATATATATTCTACATACTGTAGAGATGAAGCAGCCATCAGCTTCATAATTGTTTGAAGGAACAAATCTATCATAGGTCTCATAGAATATCTCATCTACAGGTCCAAGAAGGTCAACACCAGGCTTCAATTCAACCTCAGGTTGATCAGTCTCTGCTTCTGTTGTAACAAAGGCAATATATTTCCCTTTTGGAGCTACATTGTGAGTATAAGAACAGCAGAAGAGATACCTGCAACAAGAAATTACTCTCATTTTCACAGTCAAAGGGATAAACAGTGCAGCAGTTTCAAGAAAACATACATATCTGATTTACGGCCAAGTTGCTTCTGTGGCAGAATGACCTGTGCTGAGTGAGAATCACTGGTGTTTGGAATAGGATGGCTCATAATACATATGGCACGTGCAACCTTTCCAACCTTTTGGACCTGTAATTGAATCAATAAGAGTCTCACATGAAGATCAAGAGTGTTATTGTGATAGAATCTAGTTAGAAGCCTCTATGCCCTTTTGAAATCTAATGAAGAAAATAGACCTTATCAGACAGATATGATGGATCACACACAACTTTCTTGCATTTTGCTGTTTCTCCTTCAGATGTCACACCAATGGCTTTCCCGTTTTCGTCGAACTCCACCTGCCCATCAGAAGATCAAATGTGAGAAGAAATATGCAGAAAAGGGATTTTAGTAACAAATGCATTTATATTCTTCACAGAGATTAAAAAATGATTAGTGTCTTACCTTGCATTCTGGCTTGTTGAGCATGTAAGTTCCACCATACACTGCACTCAACCGAGCAAACGCCTGCCACCATCAAATAGATGAACATGAGCTCCTGATGAATACTAAATATAAGAGTTTAGAAGGAGATAGAGAACCTGAGGCAACTCTCCAAGTCCATATAGTGGATATATGTAAGGTGATCCTCCTTGAAAACGCGCTAGAGACTCTGCATAAAGCTGCATAAAACAGCCAATACTAGGTATTTCAATGTCATGAGAATTACCATATGTGCTAAATATCAGTATCTATCAACTGAGAAACATGTCAAGGAATCACTGTACTATATGTTTCTAAAGCATGTGAATGTACAAAAAGTATAGGAGGGTAATCTGCACCTTGATTCTCTCTACAAACTCCTTGGCTGGTTCATCTAAGTAACTATCGTCGCGATGAAGTGCCAATGCATGACCTATAAAGTCAATTGTATCATCTTCTAACCCATATTTCCTACATTTTGTGGAGAAACCATGCAAAATGTTTAAAGATCAAATCAAGTATTTAACTAAGTTAAAATAATTGCTAATTCTAGTATCACATTCCGATGCCTAAAACAGGAACAGTGGACCATAGCAATGGCCAACTGCTCTAGAATCCAAATTTATATTTTGCAATCTGATGATTATATTTAATGTGACAAATGCTTTTTGGTCTTGTTTCATTATATTTTCTTGTGTTCTTTTGAAGAAATAAAACATAGTGGATACATACGATATCAGCTGCCTTGCTGTAACTTGGTTCAAATCTAGCCCTTCATGAGACTTTGGATCATTCTCATCATAGTCTTGGACATAAATGAAGAACTTTCGTGCCCGGCGTTTCTCAAACAGTCCCATCAATGGTGATTTCAGTGCTTCAACATCTGTTGCGGGAACTTTGTAAATCTAAAAGTAAAAAGAATTTTTAAATGAGATTAATTTTACTCAAATATATTCAGTAAGTTTTTGAAAAGTATAACTTCTCGCAATATATATAGAAAAAAAAGAAGCAATTATAAAGAATTGAAAATATAGCAAGTAAATCTAGGATGCACACCTTTCCCTTGTTATACACAAAACTGCCGTCTACAGCTTTAAAGTTCAAATACTTGGTAACATCAGTGTGAATGAGAACACGGACCAAGTTTCCATTGGCCATCATGAACTACAAAATGCAAATGAAAAGTTAGTTCTTATCACAAAACAATAAGCACGCTAACGGCTTTTATCAAAAAAGAAAAAACACGTGATTGGCCAATGAAAAGTATATAATTTTTGGACTTGGTTTTCCAACCATGAAAAATTAATGTAATTAGAGTACTCTGTTGATGTGACACACCTTAGTCTGTAGTGTGCCACGCTAACATGATTATACAAATTTTTAACTATAAGTGTTCTAGTTTCAGAACCTTTAGAACTTTTAGGTAGTAAAATGGCCAAGAAAAAGCATAGAACTCTTGCTACCTTAGGTATCATATCAACATTGTATTCCCTACTAGAGCCCAAAGGCTCTGGTGGCTTGTCATCTCCCCTAAAACGCTTCCATAACTATATATATAGAGAGAAGGAAAAAGAGTTAACATGAAAAAAAAAAAAAAAATCAAAATTAGTTACGATGAGAAATTTCCTATGATTTTAGCTTAAATTTGGAAGAACACTATGAAAGAGTAACCTGTGTAAGATTCAGAGATGTAGAGTCTCCTCCATAGTAGTCATTTCTGTCCATATGCAGCACCTGAGTTTTGGATAATAATTAGGTAAAAGATACAACGTATATAGTTCAAACAAGATAACATTCTTCCCAATTTTCACCTTCCCTATCAAACACCAAAAAATAAGAATAAAATAATTCTATCCCTCTCTCTCTCTCTCTCTGTGTATATATAAATTTTTTCAAACCAAATTTCCTATAATAAAAAAACAATACAATTGGTGTAGCATATCATAGACCGTTGAACGGATCAATCTTTGCAAAACCATTTACCATCCAATAGCACATTTGACACTACATTATCAATCCCACTAACTGCATGAAATCCCTTATCTGAACTTTTTACCACAACATTCTACAAATTTTGATGCTATTTTGCCAAGCTCAGATTCTATCATATATACCACAGTACGTAAAATAGTTTGTGAATTTGTAGTCTCAAGAACACGTGAAAAAATTAATAAAGAGAAGAAATGAGAAGGTGGGATTTACTTTGAGGCCTTCAACTGAGAGAAGACCACTGAGGATGCATTCCTTGAGTCCTGTTCCAAGGACGATTACATCGTACTCTTCATCCATGGCTAGCTACTTTGGAATATTAAAAGAGAATAGCAGCAGAGAGAAGAAGAAGAAAGAGAGTGATTTTTCAGACAGAAATGTGAGTGAGGAAATCAAAATGGCATAAGAAAAAGGCTTAGGCTTTCGTTTGTGTGAGATTTGGAGCTAGTCTTTAGCGGGAACTAACGAGACTAACGCTCCTCCAAATAAAGGTCTTCACGCTATACAGAGTCTGAGAATTATTTTTTTTAGGGCAAAGTGTGATAATAATTAGTGGGGCAACTTTATTTATTTATTTTTGATCATTTGGTTTTAAATATTAAAAAAAAATTAATTTGAATTCTCTTGTACAAATAGGAATTATCCAAAATTATCTTTGGGTTTAACGTGGTTAATCAAATAACCATATAATACCAAAAAGTAACCACTACAAAACAATCATGTTGTGCCAAAGAATACTTATACAAATTTCCTACCAGAAAAGGAATACTTATATAAATTAACAAAATTACTAACACTATCAAGAGGATGTCAAAGAAACTAAAATGAAATTTTTTCAGTTTTGAAACCAAATATTTTCTTTATCTTATTAACTTCAAGAATTAAATAATGCGATCTATGTAGGTATGGTTAGAAGCTATTTTTGGATAAATTGAAATAAGATTTTTAGCTTGGATACGAGAGAATAGAAATTCAAATATGAGTTAAAACTTTTTTTTAGAGATTCTTTTTTTTTTTTTTTGGATAGTTTTTTGAGAGATTCTTGGACCATTAATTTATTTCATATGGGCTTGTATTTTTCCCTTCTTGTTTGAGGATATGTAGCAAATAATATTTAGAAATATATCATTGATCATTGAGGATACAATAAGTTCCCAATCTATTCAATTTTTTTTTTTTTTAAAAAAGTTCCCAATTTATTGTAAAGATGACAAATTGACACAAACAATGACAAAGTAATACATATGGCAGTGCTTTAGCGAACTACTGCGGACTTATAAAGCTTTCCTATGAATGCACTGTACCTCTTGATAATCACATTTTATATAGTTAATTTATACTTGATTCTTTTACATTTGAGTCCTTATTTTATGAAGATTGATGTGCAGTTGATTGTTAATTATTTATTTTATAGAATTAAATAAAATAGATATGCAAACTATGAAAAGGAGCATAAAACTAACTAACATAAAGAATGAGAGCTTAAAAAATGAATGCAAAAAGAAGATAAGCATGGAAAAGCTCAATTAAAGGTAAAAGAGTCAAGTCTAAAGCTAGGGCCTCAAACTTGAGGCCATAGCATAAACCACCTAAGGCCGCGACACCAGAGGGGTTAGGCCATGGCACCAAGGTGGATCTGAGGCAACTTGAAGGTGTATTTGGAGCTGTGGTGCTAAATGCATGGAATTACAAGATTTTAAGTGTTTTGTGCTTTCTAGCTAGTTTAGGGATCCTATATGGTTGAAGCTTTGTATCTAAACTATAAATAGGTAATTAGAATTAATTTTTAGTACTTTAGATCTTTTAACACCTTTTGGCAATGAGGAGAGACAAGGAAATCTTAGAGAAAGAGGCAACCTTGGAGCTTCCATAGGGGTTTTCTTCCTCTCTCCAGTTTCTTCTATGTTTTCTACTAATTCAATAATGTTTACTACTTTGTTTATTGATTGCTAATTTTCTTACCTAGGGGTTACAATGTAACCAAAATCTATGTTAGTTTGACTTGTTAATTTAATGTAATTTTAATTTTTATTCAATTGAATTTTAATTCTCTGTTTTTCATTATCTTGTTAAGCTAACCAATTAATTAGACAACTTGTGGATTTCTATAACCTAGTAAGGAAGTAGTTAATCTAAACAATGGAAATTAATTCTATAATAGAACTTACGACAAAAATGTACCTAAAACCCTATATAGTCATTAAAAGAAATTTATAAAATTTAATGTAATTCTAATTATTACAATTCACATAGGAATTAGATTAATTTGACTTTGAGAGGGATTTTTTAATAAATTAGGGAGTGTCTGGCTAATAATTGGTAGAACTAGAATGTATTAATGAAACTAGAAGAACTAATGCATACAATTGAGATGAAATAAGGCACTTAAGTTTTGATCATTGAATTTTCCTCACTATTGCAATCATTCTTATGTTCTTTACCACTCTTGTTTTTAGTTATATATTTGCTTTATTCAATTCTCACTACAATTTAAACACTTAAGAAATATTTAGTTATAGTACTTTGATAATTCATTGCTTCTTGAGTACGACAACTTTAAGATACTCTCCAAGCTGATAGTGTATACTTGCATTATGATCTCAATTAGCTCTTAATTTTACACATCACCATTCTAGCCAGCACGTACTACTGCTGCATGCCTCTCATAGTTGATAAACTTTGATTTTGGTCGGGGATTGGTAACCTGCAATTCAAAGGAAAAAGAATCATTCAATTTGAGTAGTATCCATCTTGTTCAACGGCACTATGAACTTGTGAGCAAACATATTCCTGATAGTAGATACTTTACTCAACTTAAAATCTTAAGTTGTTAGGTTAATGAGTCTTTTATACTTATATCTCTTAAATATTTTATATTTTCCCCTCTTTTCACATTTCAACTCATACTTGTATATCCAACACATTTAAACATGTTCATGCTTTGCATATAGATCTAGAATTTGTTATCACTAAATATCAAAATCTAGAATTTGCATTTGTGCTTGTGTGTATGCCAGATGCTTTGTACCAAGAATCCAACATGCAGCTCATGGATTTCAAGTCCCATAAATTATAACCACTCTTGTTTAAAAAACTCCACTGCATAGAAGGGTAAAGAAGAACGATAAACTGTTTTATGGATGCTGTGTAGAACTTACCCCAGCTTGAGAGAGGTGTCAAATGGCTGGCGACCTTGTTCATGTTTCCTCTGAAGCTAAGAACACATAGATTCCAATGCTAAGTATGATACTTCCAACAAATTTAGAGGGGACAAATATGAGAAAGACACAATTATGAAATCTCATTTACCTGTTTTAACTGCTTGTTTACTTCTAATAGCTGGGCTCCCTACATGACATTAAAATAAAAGAAATTATACAATAATTAAGAGAGACAGATTATCAAGACTATTCACCTTTTTTTTTTTTTCCTGGTAATTATAATTCAGTATAGTTTTAGTAAGTTTTGTACTATAATAGCAGGTTTGGTTACAAGGAAAGGAGTGGGAGAGGGGGAAGAAGTCCATCAATAACCTTAAAGGAGTGAGACAGCTCTCCTCCCGTTTTTGAGAGAGCTACAATTCCTTAAATAAGGGAATTGTTTCACTTCTATACTTATTTCTATTCTTGCTTTCTTTATTGTCTTCTTTCCTACTTAAATCCATTTCATCAAAACAAACATGTTTTAAGAGTTAACGAGTTTGATATCTCATAGGGTATACCTAATGCAAAATTTCAGAAATGATCATTGGGAAGAAAACTGATACCTTTTTCTTAAGGACACTGATATCTCTGTGAATTATTTCATTCTGAAGAAGCGGAAATTGTATCTGTGAAAATTAAGTAGGCACATACAAGCAAACACTGATCAATTAAAGAGAAAAACAAACCTACCTTTGCTCTTGAAACACGGTTCAAGCGTGTGCTAAGTAGATCTTCCAGCTTCTGTAGTTCTTTAAATGTCATTCCTTGCAGCTCTTCTCCCTTCATTCTGCTGTTAAATTATAAATGAAACGTTAACAAACTGTGGCTTGTGCATGCATGCTTCTTATCAACAAATTCTTGGCCCCAAAGTATGATACCTCAGTTCTAGAGTTTTCTCTTGTACCTCCTTGCTCAGCACATTATAATTGCAACACTCAATCTGTAAAATCAACAGATAAATCTACCATTCGTCAGTATTAATTCTTTGCAGTACTGCTAAACATGTGTACCTGCTTCTTTAATAGTACAAGATCCATAACAGTATATTATCACTAAAGAATTTAAGTTTTTCAGGTTAGAAGAGTTAGGGTTTCCTACTAAAACTAGAAAATGTTTGTGTGCGCATGAAAGCATTTGAATCTAACAAAACGTACCTAAATTTTAACACTTGAAGAAAGAGGGATTTGAGTGAAAGTGAGTGCCTCTTCCCTCTAACACTAAAGCTAAGTCAAAAAGAGAAAGGTATCTATAGAATTGGCCATTTGATAACCCAGCAAAGGTAATATATAGGAAGTGTGACAACAAGAATATTACAACAAAGAAGAAGGAAAGGGGAGAAAACACAAGATAAAACAATTTGACATGATTTATCTTTATATCCATGTCAACAATACATGGTGCAGGGATTCACTACTAAATTAGGATCAGCACATTCCAGTATAGTCTTTGTAGATTTCAAACCCTAGCTCCAACACATAATGAAGCTCACCTTTTGAATATTTGATTTCTTGAGCAAGCAAAAACATTATATTTGAATTAAATAGCCTTATATGCTTTCTCAATTCAGGCTAGAATAGAAGGCATAATTACAATATAAAACTAGGGGCATTTAAAAATTATGAAAGTGACAACAAAAGAGATCTCTTGATTGTTATTAGGTCAAAGTGGCCTTAACATTATATCAAGAACTAATTCAATTTAAAAATTTAAGTTGTTAAATGAAAATGTATATATAATTTTATATTATATCTAACAGGGATTTCTTCCACCGATCAATGCTGAGTAATGTTACTTTTACACTGTCCGAGACTTATTTAAGCTGAATTCATGACTGAGAAAAGATTATTCCTGTTGGAAAATGAAGTAGCGGGAACAAAGTCCAACATCAATGGGAAATGAGAGAGGTAAAATGGATATATAGCTTGGAGTGCACAAGTTCAAATTGCCTTCCATTTTGGACAAAGTTGCAACTCTCAAGCCTATTCCACTGAAGACCAGCTTACTGAATGTTGGAAATTAGATAAGTGGATGTAAAGCTTGGAGTACACATGTCCAATTTCCTTATTCATTTTGAATAAAGTAGCAACTTTCAAGCCTAACCCTCATAAAACTTCGATGGAGCCCACTTATATATTTAAAAATCAACCATTCCAATAAATATTTTGAAAGAACACACTGGTAGATTCTCTTATAGTTTGGAACAATATGTGATTTGTATCTTCTCCGTTTATTGCTCAGAAATAGTAATTTTTTAGCCGTTGGATAAAACGTGAAGATGGGATTTGAAGATGTGACTGAAGTCTACAAAATCATGAACATTTCAATCAATTTGGTGTTCTTTAGCATAATTCTTTCATAATCTGGTATGATATTTCAAATATATCATTAAACCTGACATAGTTCTTTAGCAGTTAAGTATCAAACAAGAATGGAAAACTGTAATTATTCTAATAACATGTATTGAAATTCTATTTGGCAAGTGCAGATAGAATTACTAAGATAATTTTCCAGTTATTGATTAAGGTATAGATCAATCAAAACATTGCAGATAATACCTTTTATTAAAATAGAGAGGATATAATCAAACTTTTAATTACCTGATGTGCAAGAACAACAGATGGCTGATCTAATTTCTCAAGGTTCCCTGTCTGCAGACAATACCTGTCAATTACATCCTGCATACTTAAGACAGCAAAAAGATTCCAGAGTCACTTATTTTAGTATGTTGCCATTTGTAATGTCAAATACTATTAAAACCAATTATTATCCATAATAACTGAATATATATATATATATAGTAACTAATAAATAATTGGAGTCATCTCTTGAAGCATATTTAGAGTACAGCCTTTTCCTCTAAATATGATATGTGTACAAGCATTGAACATGTGTCTGCTTGTAATTGGAATTATGAAGGTTTTCTTGTATAGTAAAATTTAATATTTTCATCATACCAAAAATATTTTTTTATGTGTTTTCATTTTTTTTTTTTTTTGGTTTATACTTAGAGTGAGACTAATTTATGTTGAAGATAATAATAATGAATGGTAAACTTCAAAATTTTAAAGTTAAAATCATTGGCTTGAAAGGTTTTAGGCTTAGCCAACACCTTATTGGTTTATTATAAAAGAATAAGTATATATAAGGGTTTTTTAATTAGAGCTAACATTTAAGCTGATATTAATTAGTAATTATAACGAATTATTTCTGACTAAAGCATATATTATGTCAAAAAAAAAAAAAACATATATTAAAGTTTGAAATACAGGAGGCCTTCAGTTCCAAAAAAGAAATAAGAGGTTCTTTTATCACTGGTGGCTCTCCACATTCTTTAAGACAATGTATTTTCCATTAGCTATAATGAGTTGCCATTAAGACAAAGAAATTATGGAGCAATTACTCTCTATTTATGAAAATTAAATTATTTTTTGACATTATCCTGATGACACATTCTTTTACGATAATCTCTTATTCTGATCAGTTATAAACATTCTATGCCAAAAGAAAATGTTGCCAAAAAGTTGTCTTTTTTTTTTTTTTAATAATACCTATATTTTAACACATTCATTTATTTTTTGAATAATACCTATATTTTAACAATTTCCAATATTAAAGTAAGTATTTCATTATCTACTTCAACTTGAATTGACAATTGAAATGAGTTCATCAAATAAATAACCTTAATTTCTTTGACTCTAGGGTTATAAATTGTGATTTAACACAATACCTAATATAATGTTCAAGTTGAAATTTATATAGAATGTCACGTGGCTTGCATTTTATCTCTCTATTGCTACATGTACATGTCTTACATTACATTACGTTTAGTCCAATGGTTAACACAAAGTAATTTCAATAAATTGATATTTTCTTCTATACTAACATAGAAATAATATTTCTAAAGGAACACTTTAGCATTTGAACATTTAATATTTTATTGTTAAAGATATTGAGAATGAGTGAGCTAAAATATTAAAAGGAAATAAATTCCTATTATATATCTAGCCTCCAATAAATCAAAAAAGAACTAATTAATTAATAACAAAACAAGAAATATTTTTGTTTTAATATACATTGAGGATTGAACTTAAGGGCCACCTAGCTACCTTCTAAGATAAGCTCATAAGGCATCTACCTCAAGTGCCCTAATTCTGATTCGTGATTGTTTTTATGTAATAATTTCCTCTACTGATCAGTTACTAAGTAACAAGATTTTGAACCTGGAGAAATTAATCTTGTAATAAAACTTTACTAATTACCAGGTGAAACATCATTGGAAAGAAACTGAGAGAAGAAATAGGGTTAATTCTCTAATGCCCCAAATTAAGTGGCACTCATACTACAAATGATATGACTTTATAACTGAAATAACTCGAATTATTCATTTTATTCTACAAATTCAATCAAACCTACGGAAAGGAAAGCACATATAATACAATAGACAAGATTATTCTAATAAGTAATTTTGCTTGTGATGTAAATACCACTTGCAATAGAAGCTACTAGGAGTATAATTTTCAAGATGTTAAAGTTGAAATCTCTTTGTTTTCATTTGTAACAGGAAGAAAGATGCCACTTGCAGTATCAAATTATTGGCAAAAAAATAAGTCAAGAAGATTAGGGAGTAAGGGAAAGCACATAGAATACAGTGTTCAAGTGATTTTCCATATAGTAAGCTACTAAGTTGAATCCAACTTTCCCCAATATCCCAAACAAAAGATTCTTTCTTGGTACACAAAGATAAGAAACCAGCAAAAAGAAACTAGTGCCTCAAGAAATTTTATCTTCCTAGTACCAAAAGAAAAAAAGAACTCAAAGGACAAATAACTTTTTGCTCTTATATAACAATAGAATTTTGGAATTGATATACATACATATAATATATGTACATGTGCTTATAACATCATCAAGTCCACAAGTTTTAGAAAGTGAAATTTAATTACTATTTCTTGCTGGGAGGATTAAGAAAACTTAAGCGAAATATATTTAAAAGGTTTATGTGAAATCAAGCATACTATTGTTATTACTACTAGAGTTCATCTTTAGTTAATTATACTACTCAAATTAAATCATCAAAGTAATGCCCTAGCTATAGCTCATTTGTTTTTTCTTTACAATGTTTGGCTAATTAACATGATATTCAATTAAATTTCTTTTTAAGTTAAATTTCATCTAAGTAATTAATTGTTTTAGATCTGTCTTTGAGAATACAAGAAGGAAGCAAAGAGTGTGAAAATAAAATTCAAGTGGTTCCTTAGTCTAAGACTACCAATTGATGATCTATTCATCAATCAGGTTTTGTATCTTTAATCAATTGATCAAGATTGATCAAAGACTAAGAAATAAAGTTTATGCTTTGTATCCAACTATTAACCATCTCTCTCTCACACACACATATATATAGAGAGAGAGAAGAATTTTTTTTTTTTTTTTTGGAAAATCTAAAATTTTATGTTTATTAGCTAGTCCCACACCATAACTTAGACATGGTATAGCATTAGCAGTATAAGGCCTTACTAACTTGACCAAAAGGTACACCTTTAGTGACTACCCCATCCTTTCTCAGTTACTTAATTAATAGTATGCTGGGAACTGGAAGAAGTGAATATAGGAGGAAAGAAATTATAGAAGTGAGAAGACTGAAACTCAGGCAAGGTATAGGAGATAATATAGTAAGAAAGATTATAAATGCGTCACATTATATATCATCAATGTCTATTTTCAATTATCCCACTTCTACTCTAGTTCCCATTTTCACACTTCTACCAAGCACACATAAATCTAACTATCAACAAAATTCTGAGAGTTGGTAACCCTCCACTCATCACTAGCTAGTGTACCTCATCGATCCAAGCTCTATGCCTCAAAGCAAATGTAGTGAGAGAATTTTTATGGAATAGTTTGGGTATAAACTGCCATATACAAATCAAGCTTCTTTAAAATGAAACATTAATCCTTCCCAGCCCATCTGTCTTTACAAATTACTGACCTAACTGATGTATATTCATGTGTTTTAAAAGTAAAATCTATCCAAAGTAGTGCGTAGCACATATATAAAACGAAATCTACGGTACGTACTATTGATTTCCCCCTTCATAAAATCTAAGGATATCTGCTTTTCAAGAAGGAAGCAAAGAGTGTGAAAATAAAATTCATGTGGTTCATTAGTCTAGGTCTACCAGTTGATGATCTAATTAATCAACAATATCTTTATTCAATTCAAGATTGATCAAAGATTAATTCAAAGACTAAGATAAGTTTATGCTTTTTGTCTAACTATCAACTATCTGATATAAACTGAACAGCCTTAGTATGGCATTTTTCTATCAGTCTCTCTTGGAAAATCTAAAATTTTATGATTATTAATTAGTGCCACACAATGGTATAGAGTTAATTAATTAGTAACATAAGGTCACACTAACTTGACCAAAAGGTATACCTTTAGTGTTTAGTCCATCCTTTCTCAGTTTACTTAATAGTATGCTGTGAACTGGAAGGACTGAATATAGGAGGAACGAGATTATAGAAGTGAGAGCACTGAAACTTGGCAAGGTATATATATATACATGCATCTCAATGAATCAATGTCTATTTTCATTGATCCACTTAGCTAATCTTTCTACTCTAATTCCGATTTTCACACTTCTACCAAGCACATCATAAATCTAATAAGCAATAAAATTATGATAGCTATAGTTGGTAACCCCCCACTCATCACCAGTACCAAATCCAAGAACTCTATGACTCAAAAGCAAAATTACTGAAAATTTCTATGGAATAGTTTTGATATGAAAGATATATACAAATCAAGCTTGTTTTAAATCATGAAACATTAAATCTTCCGAGTCTATTTGTTTCTTTACAAATTGCTGAACTTTATCTTTAAATAGTAATGGAAATATTGAAGGCACCGTGAAAGAATAAGAAAATGGGGTGCAATATCAATGGGGCATATGCATGCGTTAACTGTCAAAGGAAATCTGTCCAAAGCAGCAGCGCATGTCTAAAACAAAATCTATGGTACTATTAGTTTCCCCCTTCATAAAATCTAATAATATCTACTTATCAAGTCATTGTGTCCAACCACAAAAGCTACACATGTCAATCAAATTAAACAATCGGCTTCTACCATTTTTATTTTTATTTTTATTTTTCCTTTATTTCTCCATTAAGCTTTAAAAAATTAAGAAAATATTAGCACAGAATATACATATATAATGAAAGCAAATTATGCTTCCACATTTTTGGGTCATCCTTATATATATGTAGAACCTCTCTCTTCCATGGCAGATTGAGCATTTTGGGTTTCCCAAAACAAATGGAGGATATGGAGATTTGAGAGTACGAAATGTGATGAAAAAAAGCATATGATTACAACTACAAATCTTGCTTCTACATGAAATAGAAGAGAAAGAGGAAAAAAGAGAGATAGATACCTTGAACTGGAATACTCAAAGAGTCTACCAGTGTTAGAAAACACCAATAGAGCAATCTCAGCATCACAAAGAGTTGTCAGCTCCAGGGCCTTCTTGAAAAGCCCTCTCCTCCTCTTAGAGAAAGTTACCTGCCTTGCAGTTATGTCATCGATCTTCTTGATCTGTATCTTTCTTCTCGTCATTTTCCTACCTCACAAAGAAATATAAAATTACATTAATAATCCATATTAAACAAGCACGCCAATGGGTTTATGCAGTAAATTCAATACAGATTCATGGCCAAAAATCAAAATTTTCTATATGGGTTTTTCCACGATAATGAGGGAAAGGATATGGAGCTTTGTTCTCTGCAGAAAACAAAATGGATTCATTGGATCAAATTGTTTGAGAGCAGTGGAGAGACAAAGTGGTCCTATACGCAGTCTTGTACTGTAGAAGAATACAAATTAGGTAGAAACTTGGAAGAAATCAGTAAATTCAGAGTTTTTTTGCAGATTAAAGTAAGCAGATCATAAACTGCACTGTAGCAAACAGAAATTTAGGGCACTCGAGGGATAGCGATTTGTGATATAAAATTACTGTGTGCAACCTTTGATGAAAGAAATTCAAGGACATATATATATATATATGTTAAGATAGAGAAAGAGGGAAAATAATAAACTTGGAAGCGAGAAAAGAATTAGTCTTTGCCAAGATCTTGAAAGTTGAAACCAACCCCAAATATAGTGGGAAAAATTGGAGCTGATCAGTACACGGGAGACTAGAAAAAATGATAAAAAAAGAAAGAGAACCCTACCTAGCTGGACTGACAGCAATAGGCGAGTTGAGGACAAAGATAGGCTGGGTTTCTGAATATTTTAGTTTAGTTTTCTCTCTTCTCTCTTCTCTCTTCTCTATTCTCTCTTCTCTCTTCTCATCTGATCTCTAGTCTTATCTTTAGTCTACAACCTTTATTCCAACTAACTTTTTGTTGAAAGTTCGAAGAGAAATGACAATCAATGGAATTTTAGCCTGATATCTGGTATTTTACTTTTTATGGCTAAACCAAAACAAATATCTCAGAGTTACACGCAATTTTTAATGTTCAATCTGAACCACAAGGTTTTGTCGGCAGACGGTTAAAAGAAGTAATTTGATTTTTATTAGTTGAACAAGAGTGAAAAGAAAAAAATTGCATAATTGATAAATAAGAAGAAGATTACGTATATTTATAATTTGGCACTACTTCTTTCCAGCCTCTAAAAAAGGGCAAATGAAAAAACAACCTAAAATAGTAGCTGTCACTCGTAAATGAGCAGACAGTGGCGTTTTTAAGACAAATAGACTGACTAATATGTTCGAGGTTTCCTTTCAGTACAGGAAAGCTGCACATTTCTCCACAAAAGAACAGGGTGTCATGACATTGATGTACCCTCGTACTGAACAAGCCAATTTTCTTGGTAGACAGAAAACACTTTTTCATTTTTTTAAAAAAAAATTAATGAGAAAACAAATTTTTTTATTTTATACACTACCCAAAGTTGTTGATTAAGCTGAAGCAGTAAGATTTTGAGTTTATTAAGAAAAAAAGTGAGATAGTCTTTCCTTTCCTTATATATTCTTTTATAGTGGAATTTGGGTAAGTTTTAATAAGATTTACCATTTAATTTTGATGTTTCAAAACTTCTTTAAAAAAAAAATTCATTCAGTAACTTATAAAAATTTAATTGTGTCAAAAACCTACCTTAGAAAAGTCACTTTTTGTAGATTTTGTATTCCAACTTAAAATTGTAGCAAAAAATACCAACAAAAAGAGAGAGATGTATAACTATTCGTTCATTTGCAATACATTAGATCCCCTCTATCTGGCAGAGGATTTAATTTTATAAGTTAGATTTTGGTTCCAACTTGGATTATATACTTTGCATCTAGATTCGGAAGTATGAAAGAATTTAATTTATAGAAACGGATACATAGTTGAACTTAGTTGTTGGAAAATTTAATGTCATTAATGCTTAACTGGTTCGCAGGCTGTTATGCAGCTTTCAGGGGATTCTATCTAAATTTCTTTGCCGAACTCTCAGAGTGATCGAATGGTGTGTGACTTATGATGTCACCAGAATTTGTACCAATCAATCAACGTGTTTAAAAAGACAAGGAGTTTCTCTTAAGAAGGAATATTGGAGGAAATGCATAACACGAGGTGAGAACCTAAGAGGGGATTCCACGAAGGGAAAATTATTAAATCTGATAAGAAAAGATACAGAAATTAAGTTTCAATCTGCAGATAACAGAAGAGGAGCTCCTACAGATGGTAAAAAAACAAATTATTTGTTCAGCTTGAGGCATAAACACAGCAGAATCCTTAATCTGCTCATAATGCACTTCAAGATTACGCTTTCGTTTTGTTTGAACAGTCGCAATATCTGCAAGACAGAAAGAATAAGTCAGGTGATCACTAGGTTTTCTATCACACACAAGACAGAAAGAATAAGTCAGGTAATCACTAGGTTTTTTATCAGTAACAGAATATGTAATCTACGAATTTTTAAACAAAGAAGACATGAGAAAACTGCATGCAAATTATATATTGGATGACAGAATCTCATGAATAAATCTAGTGAAATAATATTATCAACTGACCCCAAGTTGAGAAAGTTGGTGAGAACTGCAGTTGCTTAGAGGAGGAACTGCTGAACTGCAAATAGTGAGCAATTTTGGTGAAGATTTTGTTAGTTGATAACTATAAGTACCTTTGTAAACACTTTCTAAGCTTTGAGATTTGCCTTAGTTCTCTTGAGTGATACAACTCAGCAAAACTTCTTTCTACCAAAAAATAAAATAAAAATTCAGGTAAAGCTGTCCTTGTTGATTTGCAACTCTCTGTGCCTAAACATGCATGCATGTATTTCATATTAACGGGACTCTCTTCATTCAAGTGTAAACTAATTAATAACCAACAGCAACCTCGCATTCGCTGGTTGTCTTCCAAAACCTGGATCCTCTGTACAATCAGAAATTATTTGTAGTAGAAGCAAGAGAGGCTGCTAACATATATATTATATATAACAATAAAACGCAGCAACAGCATGCATGAGTTTTGTTGAAGACTTCTCACACAATGGTTACTCCTATATATAATTGTACTGTTCTACACCATGTCCAAATGTAATGATCTTTACATTATCTCTGTTACATTAAATTTTAGATTTTAATTAATCAACTGATTTTAACAATTTTTCTTAATATATATGAATCATGTAATTCAATTGAAAGGGCCATATAAATAAGATGAGATAGAGTAATACACATATATATATAACTGCCTTATCATTTCTAGAAAAACAAAACAAGATTTGACTTACAATGACATACAAGTTATTTTAATTTGAATGTTACCTTATACCTTAAATTCATTTTAACAAACTGTATTTATATATACCTATTCGTTTAATCAACTAAATAATTATGCCATTGAAAACAATTGGTAACATTTAACACATGTATACCTTCATGTCGAAAAAAAGAAAAAAAAAAAAAATACAGCAAGAAAAGAAAAAGCAACCGACGTATGGCAAAAACACAATCCCTAGACACTAACTCTTACCCTTATTACCGACCAAAAAAAAAAAATCTTACCCTTATTAAGATATTTAAGACTCCCAATATATATATAAAGTGTATTTAACACAGACTATGTCTTGAGAAACGTCTCAGCTTTTTTGACATAGGTACATGTCTTGTTGAATTAATATTGTTATTTCTCTAACGGTTATAGAGGAGAGAATATTGTTGGGTCTGTGGAAGGCTTAATTAGGGAAAGAAATAGTTGAAGGACTTATTATTCACATCTTAAGTTTATCACATTACAAAACCCTATTAAAGTAAGAAAAAAAACCCTATCAAATAACATTCTTATAATTGACTTTGATAAGGTTTTGTAGTGTAATTGCCTTATTTGATAAACTTAAATTTTAATTTTATAATGATGAGAGGATAAAATAAAGTTTTATTCAGGATAATAATGATATATATTGAATAAGTAGCCAATATAATTAATCGAGGGAGATGCTATTGAATCCAGATGTCATTTATAAAGTTAATCAAAATTTCTTGTTTATACCTAGGTTTCTAGTTATATAATCTCCAGTAGTTAGTCGATTATAGAGCAAAAACTATTGTAAGTTTTGCCCAATCAGTGTCTCCCTAATGGTTGAAAATTGGTATTTTCCATGTCCAAATTGTATTTAGATAATATGATATAAGATGATAGATAGTTTCAGATGAATCAAAGTATATATACATTCATGTAGTTTCGAAGATATCTAATTAAGAATTAATTAAGCTTCAAGGAGTGTTTTACAATAACAATAACATATTATTTTATACTGTATTCCTTTATATATATATTTTAAATAGTATATATTTTATTGTCATACCAACCATTAGAATCTAATATTCTTGGTGTTTGAAATGGAGCAAGAGAAACCATGGTATGTTACTGTCTCCCCCCCCCCCCCCCCCCCCACACCAAATATATATATATATATATACACACACAGAAATGAAATCCCTCAGACCATATCTTCTTTGATAGAGAGAACAGATGAAATCAGGGAAAAACATTCAGTGGAATTGATTTACCTTTACCCTATGCATGCCAATCTCTTTCGTAAATCTTGCATCCTGAAACACATACAATACCGTCATCTTCTAAAGGCATATGCACAAAGTTCAGGCTATATACATTTCTTAAATTCGATAACAAACGAACTCGTGTGAGCATAAAGGGGGAGAAAATGTTAACCTAACCATTCAGTTCTCAGTCAGTTACATTAAGTTATGTATGAGTTAGTACAGATGGCATTAGTTCCCCTCTAATCTCATCTACTTAAACACTGCATAACACTTTGACAGTGATTTTTTTTTCTGATTCTTGCTGTCACACCTTGACTAACAGTTGTTTTGCTCAAAAGTCTGTGTGTCTCAATTCTTTGTCTAGCAGTGACCAATGCCACTTTCAACAGTCATTAATGAATCAGAACCACACTCATATTCTGAAGCTTCCAAAGATCCAAGATGGCAGGAAGCAATAGCAGCGGCGTTCTCTGCATTGGATGCTAACCACACATGGGAAATAGTGAAGTTGCCTAAAGGAAAACGCCCATTAGCTGTAAGTAGGTGTAATGACCCAACTTTGTTCAAGTGAACTTAGAATGCTACATAGCTTACTAGTGTTAATAATTAAACACTAGTTATAGGATTATGCTAACACTATGTATATAGATGGAATTTGAGGATTTAAGCAGAAAAGTCAGAATTACTTAGTGAAACATATACCTTACCACTTCAAGATTAGTGACACCTAATCAATTTATATTGGTGACACATAACACTTTTAGTGACACCTCACTACTTCTATATAGTGCCACTTAATGCAATCTGTTAACACCTAATGATATCCTAATGCAAGCACTCATTAAATTCTAGTACACCCTTTTTGTCGGCTAGCATACATTAAGACACCAAAATAGCAAAGTAATGCCACCAACCATAAGTCTTTGACACCTGGAGTTAATAATAACCCTTATTACAATTTCAAGCACTTAGCTTAGAATTCATGGGCTAGCAAGGGCGGTGAGCATGGGGGAGATCAATCCCAGCAACCTTGCTTCGTATACATGTCATTCCATTAGTGTTAATGGAGTCAAAACAAAAGATATATGTAGAGAGAGAGAGAGAGAGAGAGAGAGAGGCAGTGATAGGGGAAGCTAAATAAATTTTCATCATCTTGCATGAGCTATTTTTAGTGGCTTTCTTGAGAAGACAAAGAAGGAGAAAATAATCTACACACCTAGAGGGATATTGGTGGTTTTCTATTAAATTATTGAGTTTGACCTCGGTAGAGGTGGGTTGATTTTGGAGTTTAGAGAAGAGGAAGAAGAACTTGAGGATTGAATCATAGTTGATGCTCTTGAGGACAAGAGGATAGAAGAGTTTTATCAAGGATCTTAGAAAGATACCTAGCTCTTATCCTTGATTCTCTTTATGATTTCTTGTGAAAGTTCTATCTTCCACGTTAAGCTAGTTTATATCACCATTGATTATGAGTTTATGAATGCAAGTTAATACTCCCATGGATGTCAGTAAAATTTAATCTTCTATGGGAGGCTAGTTATCTTCTATGGAAGCCAATTATCTTCCATGGATGCAGATTAATAAGATGGCCATCTGTTAGTCAATTGTGGTGCCCTATTGGGCACTAGATGAGTATGTTCAATCAATGGTTGAGTTATGTTATAATCTCCTGTGGATGTAAGTTTTATTTATGATCAGTTTTAGTTGCTCATATGTGTTGGTTAACTAATGTTTCTAACTGTTTTTAGTTAAATTGCTAGCTATTGAGAAATATTTCTCAAGTTTTTGTTGATCTAATAACCATTCCAGATGATCCAGCTAGGAGTACGCAATCGAACACTCAAGATGGAAATGTGGAATTTACTGTTGTTTTTCTAATCTCTGTATAGATAAATACTACGTTGATCCATATGTAAATTATTGTGAGAAATGATTTTAAAGAGCATATGGTGGAATAGACTATGTACAATGCTATTTTGATGGCTCTAATCTTATGAAAGTGGGATGTTACAGCGGGTATATAAAATCAAGCGCCATTCTGATGGCTCTATTGAAAGGTTTAAAGTCCGTTTGGTTGTGAGGGGCTTCACACAAAAAAAAAAAGGGGTTGACTTTAAAGAAATCTTCTCCCTAGTGGTTAAGTTCACCACCATTAGAGCCATCATTTCTATAGCAGTAAAGAAATGGTGGCCATCGTTTCGGATTAAACTAGTCTAATACCATAGTCAATTCAATCAGCAGCCTTGTCAGTCTCATATGGCAGTAGCAATCCATGTTCACCAATATCTTCACAGTCATCCCATTCAAGGAGTTCTGATGAATAACACATCTGATTTCAATCTCTTGGCATATTGTGACTCGGATTGGGTGACATGTCCATTATCAAGGAGGTCCATTAGTCGTTTCTTCATTCTCTTGTGTGGCAGTCCATTAGTTGTTGCTTGGCTCTCACGACTGTTACATGAACTCTCTCTCACAAGTATCACACTAATTCCTCTCAAGTGTGACAACCAAGCAGCTGTCTAGACAGTCAAGAACCCAGTTTTTTACGAGAGAACCAAGCATATTGATATCGACTCCCACTTTGTCAGAGAACAGCTTCAACGGGGTCTCATTTCCGTATTTCATACTCCTACAAACTCTCAGTTGATTGACATTTTTACCAAACCCTTGTCCAGTGCTCAGCACCACCATTTCCTTCCCAAGCTTGGATTGTTTCTACATCCAGCTTGAGGGGGTGTTAACCTAAACATTCAGTTCCCAGCCAGTTACACTAAGTTATGTATGAGTTAGTACAGTTGGCATTAGTTCCCCTTTAATGTCATCTATTTAAAGATTGATCCCATCTTGTAGGTATGATTAAGCAATAAAAGTTTTTTTACTCTTTGACCTTTTTATCATTGGTGCTCCTTTCTCCAGAAAAAACTTTGTTTTGGAAATTCTTATCAAACTTGTTTTGAACATTTTCTCTACTTCTAGAGCATATTTGTTTAGGTGGAATAAATTTTAGTGAGAATAAAAAGAAGAAAGGAAGTGGTAATTCGAAATATCAGAGAGTATATGAAAGGGAAATCATTCCCTCCCTTAGGGGATTATAGCTTTCCTTCCAAACAAAAAAGGGAGGAGAGCTATCTGGGCCTTTAACAAAAATCGCTTACTCAAGCAAGAGAGAAATTCCTCTTTCACACACTATCCAAACAAGGTTAACTCCCTCCTTTCTCCCTCCTATTCCATTAAAATAAACATGCAAGGTTGATAACAAAGTTATATGTATTAATGGTGTCAAAATAAAGGGAGTGATGAAAGAGGGGAAGAAGTTAAACATTGCTTCCTCATTGTGAGAAAATCTCCCTCTGAAGCAGACTCTTTTTGTAAACATGTTGCTTTGGATGTTCATGTTCTTTAACCCCTGGGCCAAACAGAACATCACTAATTCATCATTTGAAAACTTTAGCATGCAGTGTTACCTATAGATCATTAGGACGACTCAACTTTTAAAGGTTTGAGTGCTTATAATGCAATATCTTTATGAAATTAATAATCTCTTTAGTATAAAATTCTTAAACATAAGAAAATTTTCCCGAAGGCTAACTGGCGGAAGACAACAAGAAGGCCAAACCACATGGTAAATAATGCTATCTCATGTCATGTTTACATACAATCATCTAGTCACAAACAAATAGTGTAGCACTTGGAATTATGTCACTTAAAATTAGCATGGCCGTCAATAATGAACTCATTGATTTCCTCCAATGTTCTTCCTTGGGTTATTGTAGTACCGGATCTGGTCCCTTCTATCCAAACACACATACAAAAAGAAAAAGAAGTACAAGCACATAGGAGTATGCATATAAAAAATGAACAGATGTATTGCCAATAGCCAGATTTCAAGTAGATTCACTTCTACATGAAGATAAAAGAGAGAGTGAGGTAGTGATACCTTGAACTAGCATACTCATATAGTTTGACAGTGTTAGAAAAGACTTTCAAAGCTATTGTCATGACACACAGAAGCTATGTACAAACTGGAGCTCTTACACTGCTCATGTCACAACATATGGATAGGCATATCGCAACGTATGGCAAGCACACCAATAACTCAAGATATCCATCTCTGGATGGCTCCAAGATACGCAAGCTGAAAAATGAACAACATTATCCAAATCAAAGCCAAAATCCATGTTAAACATAGCAAAACATCAAGTGAGTGGGCATAAAACATCTACATAAATCTAACTCATCAGCTATCTCAGCATCACAAAGAGTCCAGCCTCTCTCCACATAGAGAAAGTCACCTGCCTTTAAGTTATATTCTCTTTTTTCTTGATCTGAATTTTCCTTAGTCATTTCTCAAACTGAAATTGGACTAAAACAACAGAATAACTAGAACATAATACGCAAAAATCCAAGATAGAAAATTACACAATAAATCCAACAGGTTTCACATGAATGAAAAAAGATGAGTATTCTTTACAAAACCAAAAAAAAAAAAACAAAACAAAACAAAAAATGAGGAAAATGAAACATATATATACAGCCGTCAAATCAAATTAGTCTTACAGGGAAAAAAAAAGTGTGACGGGAACTGGAGAGAGTGATATACAAGTTAAGAGATGGCTTACCATGAAAATGAATAGCTTATTGACAACACTCAGCAGGGCACTGATTAATTTTATGCAAATTTTGGCAATAGTACACTCATGAAAAAGGGAGAGGGAGAGAGAGAACCAGTTTACCATTGCAAGATAGAACAAAAGGGTCATCGCCAAGAATCTGAAACCTTATTGGTCAAAAAACGTGTGTAGATCATTCAATTTGATGAAAAGAGACCTAAACAGGAACTGATAGTGAAGAAAAATAGTAAATAAGAAAGCCGGATAATCAGGAGTAAAAGTGAACCCTACCCTGCCAAAAAAAGACCAAATTTCCGACTTTGTTATATGGGGATAACCTTCTTTGAGGAATTATTGGCGTTTTACTTTATGGGAAAATTGATTCTTCTCTGCAACTATACGTATTTTTCTCATTCTTTTTTTCATTTTCTTTATGTGTGTTCTGACAAGCAATATAATTTAGTACTCCTGCGATGGTAACTTGTGAATGAGCTGCGATATCGAAGATATTTAATTGACTTTGATATATAGTATAAGACAATACAAGCAAAATAACATAACACAAGTAGTTAAGGTACAAGACAATTTTTAGTTCTGTTTACTACTTGTTAGTTAATGGACATGACACAAAAATTTGTGCTATTTACTATTTGATTAACTTAAATACTAGATAGAATAATATAAAATTTACTATAATACCTTCTATGTTATACAATATTTGTTATTAAAAATTTTTATTTTTTAATTTTATAAAATTAGAATTATAAAAGAAAAAAAAACTACTCCAGATATTGCATAAGTTTATTTTACACAATAAAAAAAAAATTGAGGAGGTGGGGTTAAATTTGTCTTTTTAAGTTTTTATACTGTGGACAAAATTTTTATCCCTTGATTTTTTGAGGGACAAAAAATAGAAGATTTGTCCAATATCTCCTAATGCTTTTGTCTAATACAATTGTTTTTTTTTTTTAAATCAAACAAAGTATAAAATTTTTTGTCCTGTCTAATCTATCATTTTAAAGCAAATAAAACGGAGAGGGTTTCTTTCCGTACGAATAGCCATGCTACTGCATCATATCACACTAATTGAGATGGTCATGGTAGTTTTAAAAGATTAGATTTACTCAGTAATCCAAAAATTACTGAGTAAAACAATTGAAATTATAACTCTGCCACGACAGCCACTGTTCTACAAGCTTTTTCCAGAAAATGGGATATTAAAATTTTAAATCTGACTCTTTTTTTTTTCCCTCTTTCTAACTGATAATGGTCTTATATATATATATATATAGGACTGTACCCATGTAAGTGGTCCAACCAGTGAGCCGAAAACATGAAGACAAGCAAAAATTACAGCGTAGTGACGGGGCTCGATAATAGAGCGGCTTCAACTTGGAATCCATCGGCATATAAATTTTCCAAAACGTTGACGAGTTTTGATCATTTTTCTCCAATGGAAATGAAAAGCGAATTTATCTCAGCCCAACTCTTCACAGGTTTTGAATGAAAATTTATTTATGTTAAAAAGATAAAAAAAAAAAAAGAAACCTTGGATCAAAATCTGTAGAAAGTTCTGATTGTATGATTTGTTTTACCGAGTAAAGCCAAGGCTTTTTTTTTGGATAAAACCAAGTTGTCGGTTAATGGTTGTAGTTATACTTTATGTTTAGCCCTCTTTTTTTGACATAGAAATATATTTCAGCTTTTTAATTAAGCTACAGGGAAAACGTACGTAACCCTAACCCTAGAGATCTTTTATAGAACTTTTGCTACTATGAATGGAACACCAAATAATCTAATCTGCCTATGCTTTCGCTGAAAACAAAATTTGCCAACCTGTTAGCGTAGTATAATACGATAGTTGACTAATAAATAACAAAAACTTCAACTCGTTCTCATGCTCGCATTCTTTCTGGGTGTTCAATTGTTTTTCTCTATTCTCTGCCTGTACTAGCAATGAACCAATTTGCAGAAAGAAAGCGATAAGATTTCAAGTAAAACTCAAAAGCTGGGTGGGCCTCTTTCTCTCATTTTCATTAAACTAGCTAGCAAGCAGTTTTGAAATGGAAAAAAATTCGTGGATTGACTTGGATTTGACAATGAAAGTGGCGAACCCATTGATGGTTTTGTTTTATTTATAATTGGGCAACCTGCAAGAAATATAAATGCAAACTCTAGTTAGCCCCATTTAACTAACTGGAAGTGACAATATACACCCTTCTTATTCATACATCAATCATGATTGAGTTAGCTTCTCTAGGAAATATATAGCACATGTTCAAAAATTTAAAGCAACGGTAGGGATAGCTCTCTAACTAAAGATATTAATTTTAACATTATATATATAAGAAAGTTGAAGAATATAAACTAACCCAGCTTGAGAGAGGTATCAGAACTATCATGGTCTTGGGGAGAATCAGGTAAGCTGCATACAGTGATTGGCTCAGATGACTGCCCTTGTTCACAAGCAACCCTCTGTACCAAAATTCATGTATTTTTTAATGCTGATTCCTCACAATACATATCTGAAACAGAAAAACAATAAGCAAGAATTTGAGAAACTATCACCTGTTTCAGTTGTCGGTTCTCTTGCATCATTTGGACTCCCTGCGTGGATGGAAGACTACACATCACTGTACGACCATATCCAAGTTCATAGCTTGTACACTAATTACAATTTATCACCAAAAATTCCACCAAGTCTCCAGCAACTTCAAGTTAAGTAACATGGAAAAATCATATAATTTCTGTAATTCCCATTTCAACCCTCGATCAAAGGTCAAATTTGGCCAACGTGAAACAGATATAAAATATCTTGAATTTTGTACTAATTAGGGATAATCCAATATCACAAAGGATAAAATGCATTTCACCCTGCATTAATTTCTCTATGGTTACTTTCTGCTCCTGCAGGAAATCTAAGAAAAACAGGTATATATATCATATCAAACAGTCAAAGTTTTGCATATTTGACCTTTCTCTTGAGCACACTAATCTCTCTCACGAGTCTTTCATCCTGAAAAAAATTAAAATAATCACCTATTAAGAGATAATCTTCCAAAATTTTTAGATAATCTAATATATAAACATCATGATCACCACAAAGGCATAGGCATGGACTTGGAGGTTCAAGTTTTAGATAATCATTTAGGTTCAATGCCTAATTAATATAGAAGTACAAAGAGTTAAAAAAAAAAAAGGTGCAAACTTTTGCTTTTGAAACACGTCTCAAACCCATCTCAATTTGTTCCTCTAGTTTCTGTAATTCTCTCAGTGAGCATCCTTGCAGCTCTTCCCCATTTAACTGTCTGTTTAAATTAAGGTGGAAATCATGTCTCAGTAATACAAAAATGATAAATGCATGCATCTCAGAGGCTCATAGTTCTAGTTTGAGTTGTATACCTCAGTTCATGGGTCTTATCGGCTGCTTCCTTGCGCAGCTTATTGTAGGATTCACTCTCAATCTGGATATAAAATATGCATAAGCAAATTGCAATTTATGATTCTTTTTTTTTTTTTTCATTTTTCATTTTTCATTTAAACAAATGTCAAAGATAACTCAATTCCACATAGAACCTCTTTTAGGTTATGTTCCCACCTGAAGCACTCTGATTTATTATGTTCCTAGAGGTTCATATTTCTTGAAGAACATAGTCAGAATCCATTTTCAATTATATGAGCTAACAGTTATTTATTCAATGTTCATAAATTTTGTTGTTGAATCAATGCTACTTATCTATGGATAGCCATTTTAATTGATCATATATTGCCTGAAGAATGTCAATGAACTAGTTTATATCTCAAACTTCAAAAAGAAAAAGGAAAGGGTTGTTTATTGAAAGGAAAAGAATATAGATCTTATTATACCTGCAGCTCTCTAGATGAATGACTCTGAACTTCTGAATGCAGATTGTACCTTTCAAACACCTGCTCCATACTTAAAAAAGCAAAAAACATCTCAAATTCAGAATTTTTAACTCCTCTCTTTATTTCCCATAACTTAGTGCAAGAAGGCATGAAATTCTAATACAGAATGGGAATGGCATATACCACGTTAGTTAATAATGCTACAATTAAACTCAGATCTTAGAGACACTTAATCTTATGAGAGTAAAGCATAAGTGCTAAATACATTTGTTATAAAATGCAGTCAGATGCAAGTCTTTCGCAAAGCAGTGGGTTTAATTTATCAGTAGAAAAATCTACCAATTATAGAATCTTTATATTAATCATAAATTCAGAATATTCACTCTCCAATTTCTTCATATATCTTGGCCTAGTAATTTGGCAGCCACCCAAGGCCTCGCACATATGTTCCAATTACCTTTGAGATTTCTTCTGAATGCATTGATCACGTGTTGTCATGTGGCTTTGAGGCCTTGGTTCTAGAAGATTCCCTTAAACTTAAAAAAAAAAACGAATATCAATTTTCTTATAATTTACTTATTGAGAGAGAGGACAGTCATGGCTTCTTAATTAAAATGCCATTGCACGCTGTTCTTGTTGTTGCAGATTATAGAAAAGCTCTCCTAATCCTTTTGCCATGGACACATCTAGGCTACATTATATATCACTCTTTATGCACTTCTTAATTATAGATTATAGATTAGGTTACTTAATTGGAATTCTAAGTCTTAATTAGTATGTTTTCCATGCACACGAATTCGATTCGATCACACACATGAGCAAATATTTTATTGTCTATTTCACCATCCAAGTTGAATATTAAGAAAAAATATTCATTTATATTACTTCTATTTATTAAGTTATTTATATTCAACCTAATTTTCTTCAGAACATTTGTTTAAAATTACTTTGTGCAAGAGATGAGATGTTAAACTAAGCAAGTTGTAATGTTTTCCAAAAGTACTAATTGATCACGTATAATACTTAATCATAACCTAATAATTTCTTTATCCATTTTTGCATAAACCTATCATGGAAAACTTCCTCATATCATCAAGATTATAGTCTTTATCCATTTCTTTTGTTATTATTATTATAGTTAACAAATCCATAGATTTGAAAACTGCATGGTAAAGAGAATTTTAGGTTCCCAAATACACTTCTAATTAATCCTCAGGATTTTTTTTTTCAGAATAATGATCTCAGGTAATTAATGATAGCATTTCATATGCTCAATCACACACTAAATGAGAAGAATAACAAATTAGTACATGATTGAGCAAGGCATGGCAAAAGTAGCTGAAATCAAAGTAGAACAAATTTTGTCTGTTTGAGAAAAATAAGACCTTGAGGTATTTATAAGAAGAAGATATTGAGGTATTTATATAAGAGACCTTGAGGTAGCATATTCAGAGAGCTTGCCAGTAGAAGAAAACACAAGAAGACCAATTTCAGCATCACAGAGAGTGGAAAGCTCTTGAGCCTTCTTGAAGAGCCCTCTTCTCCTCTTAGAGAAAGTCACCTGCCTTGCTGTTATGCTGTCTATCATCTTTATTGGTATCTTCTGTCTCGTCATTTTCCTAAACCAACCAAAATAATATTAGGGGCTAAATAAAAACTAGAGCTTTGCAGAGAGTTTATGGGTTTTAAATGCAACGGAGATTTCTATAGTTTTCTTTACATAATACTTAATAATCAGATCAAACCAATCCATGTAATTCCAGAAATTTTGACTTCGAGTAGAATCCTGTTTCCGGGTCATGAAAAAAAAAAAAAAAGGAAAATAAATAACTAGGGAGAAACCTTGAGGGAAAGGAGAAAAAGGATTCCCATGTCTGAAAGAGGAAAACAAAAGATCTGAAACCAAACCTCAAATGGAAACATGGCATTAAAGACAGCAGAAGAATAATGATTCAATCCAAAGATTATTGTGTAACAAAGGGAAACTTTGAGGTTCTTGTTTTTCTTTCCTCTTACCTAATTTTCTTTGGTTGATCTCTCTTTCCTTTTGTGGAACTGTGATGACAGATAGCTCTTAACTCCGAGGCCAGAGTGAGAGGATAAGATGTGACCTGGTGCAGCAAAACTAATGTGGGGTTTTCCTCTAATGGGCAAAGATAAAAGTTGGGGTTCTTGTAAGAAACAATGGAAAATTCATACACACGTACCACAAAAAAATTAATAATTAAATATATCATTTTTAAAAATATTTATTAATATATATTATAATATTATATGATAGTAATATAATATTTGAATAATATTATGTTATTACAATGTAATATTTAATTAAAAAATTAATAATTTATAAATATTATAATATAATATTAATATCACATTAATGTATTATGATATTAATTAAAAAATTAATTATATTATTTATTTTATTTTTTTTATAAATAAAATATAAAAAAAATTATAAAATTTTTTAGACACATACAACATCTTAAAAATAATCAATAATACATACTACTTTTTTTTAATATAATTAATTATTCATTTAATTTATTTTTAATAATTTAATTTATTAAAAAATTAAAGCATGTAATTAAATAAAATAAATATGTAAAATATATAATAAAAAAATTACAAAAGTGAAGAAAAATAAATAAAAAATAAAAATTAAATTATTTATTTTTAATTTTTTATTTATTAATAAAATTACATTAATATTTAATTATGTATTTTATTTTAATTTATTACTTATTTAATTAAATTGTAAAGTATAGTAAATTTAAATTAAATTAAATTAAATAAATATGTAAGAGTGTGATGTAATGTTATTAAAAGTAGTGTATATTAATAAATATTTGTAGAAGTGATATGTATTAGTAATAATTTTTGAGATATTGTATATGTGTATAAAAAATTATATTAAGATTTTTTTATGTTTTATTTGTAAAAAAATAAAAATAAATAATTTGATTCATTTTTTTTATTTATTTACGATATTATGAATATTACAGTACTATAATACGATATTCGTAAATATTGTATTACTATATTACAATATTTGTGAATTATTAATTTTTTGGTTAGATATTATATTATAATGATATGATATTATTTAGATATTAAATTATTATAATATAATATTAAATATATATATATATATATATATATATATATATATATATATATATATATATATATATATTTATAAATATTTTTAAAAATTATATATGTTGATAATTTTTTTTTTTGATACGTACGAATAAATTTTTCCATAAATAATGAAGTTTGGGGACTCGAAAGAGAACATTTTTTGAGAACGAGTGGCTAGCGTTTGTGTTAATTTATATCATGATGTTTGCTTTCCGTACGGATGCCTTGCTTTATTGCACCTAACATGCTGGCGCTTTGTACCCTCGTACTCCTCGACTCTATGCAAGCAGGGAAATGACATTTACTCAGATTCTCAGCGGATATCTTGGTATTATCATATTTTTTCTTAAAAAAAAACAGTTAACGTAAAAGGATAAATAATTGATCAATTTTTATTTTCGATACAATTACAAATTAATAATATTTTGAGCAGAGATGGCCTGGAAATTGAGAGCCCAGCTCAGCCTAAAATTTGACAGACCTACCCAAAATCCAAGAAATGCTAAAGCAAGTTGGTTGGACCCTTTTGATTTCCGAGCCTCTGTACCTAAAAGCCATGTTGATTTGCTCCATCTGGTTGAAATAAGATGCTTGCCCTATATGCATATGAAAGAACAGAAATAGTAAATGATCGATAGGTAAGTTGAAAACCCACTAATTACCTGTTTCAATTGCCAGTTCTCTTCCTGAAGATGGAATTAATCCCTGCATGAACAGTTAAATTAGTCACAGTGAGAACAGTAATCAGATTAATTGTTTCAACCTCCGTTTCATTTGTTTAAGTCATAGGCACATTCCTTTTGTTTCTAAAACTTGCATAAAACTCCCTTTTGCTTCATTGAGGTGGGAACAAATGGTGCACTCGTTATAACTTCAGATATTTTATTGGTTAATTTCACTAGTTTTGTCTCAAATTATAAGTTCAATCTTAATGTAAACGTCTGAATCATTGAAACAAGTGACAATGTTTCCAACAATCTAAGATCCTAGCAGTTTAAGCTGGTAAATTTCATATTAATGTATCACCATATGAATATTAATATTGAATCTAAGAACAAGTTGTGGTAACTTCAATATATGCAGCACAAGTTAAAACACTACCATTTTATTTTTTTTTTGGTGAACAAAAGTTTAGTATAAAGGGAGGCTATCCCATTCCAAAACTAAAACATGGCACAGACTTTATATAAATATTTATATATTACTTCTCAAAAAAGAATTGTTTACAATTAGATTCGAATTTTATAACTTAAACAAGCATAACAATTTGATTTTTACTAACTGAACTAACTCCAACAACGAAACACCACCATTTCAATTGTATGATATTTTATATTCCGAGCAAGGCTATTCCATTCAAATCAAAAAGGGATCATTTTCACTTCTAAGCATATCTAAAATCATAGTTGATAAAACTAAGATATGATATTTTATATTCCTAGCAAGGTTATAGAGTTTCTGATTTGTATTCCCTCCATGCGCAAAATTAAAACTGTTGTATAATTTGATCAAATTATAGAGATAATTCTTATCCATTTATGCATAATTTTCTTTTTCCTGTGCTGTACCTATTGCTGACAAGCACATGCAAGGCTAAATTCTGCAATTAAATTAAGTTTGGATCTCTTTTGCAACTTTTTCATCCTGAAATAAAACAACACACACAAAATATCATTTGTCAAGAGTATGGACACTAATCTCAGCATAACTTCAATTGTGACTTTAATAAACTATGAACAGAAGGTATCCAGGAAGTTCTGCTAATAAAGTTTTGAAATAAAGAGTATATATAGAAAGTTACGGACCTTTCTCATTGAAACATGAGTTAAATTTCAACTATTCCCTCTATAGTTTCTGTGTAATTCCTCTATTCCCAATTCTTGCAAACCTTCCCCCTTAAACTGCCTATTATATGAGCAGATGTTTCTAAGTTAAGTAAAATTATACGTGCTAATTAATCAAGCAAGCACAAGTGCTAGCTCACCACAATTCAAGAGTCTTATCTACTACTTCATTAATGGGCAGCATGTTATAGTTGCCACTTTCAATCTGCACATAAATTTCCAAGAAAATACTGTTCATGACTTTTCATGTTCCATTTAATTAAAAGATCATGCCAAAAACAATTCTCTTCACATGTAACATCACTATGTGAATATTAAGATATGAGTAAAACTGTAAGTCAACATGTTGATACGAGAGAGCATATTTATGAACCTAATACCACACTCAATCCAAACCTTAGACACTAATTTAAAAGTTTTTCTATTCCAACACGTTCTGTAAACCAACTGCAGATTATGTTCCTACATGAAGCAACTAGCCAATTACTCAACATTTTCTTCATCCCTAATGGTTGTCTTACATTACGAAGTTAAATAAAATAGAGAATGCTACACAAACATGCATTTTCATTATTTAATTCATAATATTGCATAAATTAAAGCCACAAAATCTCCCTTAGGTTCCTTTCTCAGATTCATTTGAAATCATTTTATTGCTTCTTTTCCTTAATCCAGGACAAAATGAGCCATCATTCATCAAATTTGGGTATTACAAAGTACAACTAAATATGTCACTCTACATGAATTAATGAAGCCCATAAATTCTACAGCCTATAATTTTTATTTTTTTTTTAAAAAAAGTTTTCTACAGAAAGAAACTCTATTACATCAGCAAGAGAATCAAATCAAATGCAGGCACCAATACACAAGAGTCTAGAGATATTTTTAAAGAGTAAATACTCAAACGAGTTTGTGATGAAACTACATCAAATACTACTTTATATCACAGAAAAATTGTTTGATTTTCAGGGTCTGAACCTTGGAGAACAGAGAGTTTCAATTTTTCAGACTTAGCTGCAGATAATTCCTACTGCAACGCACCAGAAGCTACTACATATATAAGAAACCCTTGTGTGGAAGAATTAGAATGGTGTGCGGGAGAGAGAAAGGAAAGAAAAAAATATTCTTTTTAGAACCGGAAAAAGAAGGGTGTTTACCCAGATTCAGAAGGCAAATTAAATGGACCGGAAAGGAGAGCAGCTCTGCACTGCAGATTGATTTGAACAAAAATGAAAGCCGACACACAAGTCAGTTCAATTGGAATTAGATTAGAAAATGGGCAGAATTCAGTGAACTTAATTATCTTCACTTTCCTTTTTCTATGCTCCTTACCTTTTACGCTGTAAATGCTGGTACTGCACACAACATTACCCATTGGACTCATGAGAGTGAGGATAGGCTGTGAGGCCACATCCATCAGTGGATTGCTCGGCTCCCAAAATGCAACTTGCCAAACAACAAGGTACTTACATATAGGCACGAGGTTCATCAAATTAAAATTACGACTTGTCCCAAGATTTAAAAAGTATTTATAATAAAAATATTATTATAATTTATTAAAAAAGTTTTGAAATATGAACCATGATATTGAAATCAAATTTTGTTGGCATTTTTTCAGTCATGTTATTACATATTAATTGCCCAAAAGATAATATCTTATTTGATGTTAACTGAACCACTCCACTTTCTTTTATGTCGTGAATGCTGTGATCTTTTTAAAGCTTCTGTTAGGTAGAACAGCAGATTCTGAACGATTGGCCAGTGATGTCCGGTTGTCTTAATAATTTATGGTTATTATGTTTGTTCTTAGGGTTTAGAGCAACATAGATTTTTCAAATAATAAAAATTATTATTACTAATATATATTATTTTTAAAAAATTATTAATATATATTATTTTTTATATTACAGTAGTAATGTGATATTTGAATAATATCACATTATAATAATGTGATATTTAATTAAAAAATTAATAACTCACAAATATCGTATTATAATAATGTGATATTGATGAATATTGCATTACAGTACTGCGATATTAATATTATCGTAGTACGCAATATTATTAATATAGCAATACCGTAATGCGATATCATTTGTTTGTGTATTTTTATGTAAAGGAAAAAGAATGAAATTAAATAATTTATTTTTATTTTAAATTAAATTAAATAAATATATAAAAAATAATTAAAAAATTATATGAAAATAAAAAGGATAAAAACTAAAATTAAATAATTTATTTTTTTAATTTTTAATTTTATTTATTTATTAATAAAATTATATTAATATTTTATTATGTATTTTATTTTATTTTTAATTAATTACTTATTTAATTAAATTATAAATTATAATAAATTTAAATGAAAGAGAATGATGTAATTTTATTAAAAATAATATATATTAATAAATATTTATAAAAGTAATATGTATTAGTGATAATTTTTTAATGTTATATGTATTTAAAAAATTTTATAATTTTTTTTTTTATGTTTTATTTGTAAAAAAAAATAAAAATTTGTAAAGTACAATATGTCCTTTCTATAAAAATTTATATTTTTATACTTTATTTTATTTCTTATTTACAGAATAATTTGATTCATTTGTTTTTTTTAAATTTATGATATTACTAATATCACATTACTATATTACGATATTTAAAAAATTAAAATGTATTGATACATATTTTTAAAATAATATATATTAATAATAATTTTTTTTATTCAGGATATGGGTGTAAAATTCTCCGCTTATACTAGCTAGTCCAATCCAATCCATTTCTTTGTATTCGTGATCTTGATGTATATCTAAGTATTATAATTATAAGTACATAAAAAAATTAAAAATGTAAAATTTTTATAAGAATTTTTTTGTGGTGATATTAAAAAGATAATCTTTTTTTCTTTCTGGTAATCACCAAAAAATAATCTTTTTCGTTTTAAATTTTAGAATTAAAAAATATTTTTTTGTTTCATCATTTTCATGTATAAAAGTGTACCAGATATAAAGTATACGACGTTATCCAATTCTCAAGTATGATCCTCTACGATGAGGGTGGATAGAATTATAGCTAGCAATTATCAAAATTCTATATCTACAAACTTAGTTATACACACACACAGATATATATATATATATATATATAAATTAAATTGCAGAAAGAAAAATGATAGAAAAATAAGGCAACGAAAGCCATTAAGATAAGCAAGTCGTTCCGGAATGGACTGTAAGAATCCCTCTGCTACTCATTTTCCTTTTTCTACTTAAACAAAGACAACCTGCAAGACATCAAAACAGAAACTCAATTGAATAGTACAATATTTTATCTACCTTTCATAAAAATATGAACATCAATAATCTAACTAGCTAGACATCCATTTATTATATAAATTACTGTTAGTTAAAAGGTATATATGCTCAGTTTTAACGTCCAATATGACACCAAATAGTAAATGATTTCAAAAAATAAATAAATATATATGTAGCTAGAGCATAAGGTGAGTTGGAGTCTTCAATTTGCAGAATCATCAGAAATTTTTCATGAAGGTTACATATAAATAAATTACTCACCCCAGGTTGAGAGAGATGTCAGAGCTATCACAGTCTTGAAGAGGATAAGATGAGCCGCATATAATGGTTGACTCAGATGACTGCCCTTGCTCATGTGCAACTGTGCTCCGCAACTATATATATATATATATATATAAAGACATGCATGCATTAAGACCATATGCTGAATTACTCTTCATACCATATAAAGAACAAAATCAGTCAATGATTCAATGAACAACCTAGAACTTGAATATCACCTGTTTCAATCGTCGATTCTCTTCCATAATCAGGAGTTCCTGCATGCATGTACAATAATAATAAAAAGAACAAATTAGTAATTATAAGAACAATGAGCGAGATATATAACAAAAACTTCTATAACGTGTTAGCGACTAACTAGAGTTAACTTAGCACATTCTCATATATAATATATGGTACGTAAAATTGGGTGGTTTGTGTAACTTAATTTGACAGAACATACATACCGGACTAAAATTCTCTTACAAATTTAACATGTTACTGTCATAATGTGCCACCAATATCCTCTAGGTTTTACCTCTTTCTAATTCTCTCCATATACTAATTGTTGATGTAATAGACTTCTAGGTTTACTAGGTGTCCAAGCTATAATATATTTCAATAGAAGAGTAATAAGTGATAGGTATTATATCTTGTTTTATTTATGTGTCTAGCTAGTGATAATATTAGTGAATCTTGCTAAAAGTTTTTTTAACTAGTAGTATATGAAAAGGAGCATTGAGTGTTATGGGATTGAGATTGAAATTTACTCCCACGTGCAATAGTCACTTATAGGAAGATTGATGTGAATGGAATTGAGTGTCTCTATCTACGAAAGTGGTATTAAAGCTGGTTCAATCCTATGAACGCAATTTCTATGGAAGGAAACTGAATGACAAAGAGCTAGCTGCTGTGAAGGATTGATGGATTTGGATAAAGAAAGGTCCACATCCATGAGACATGGAGAAAATTGAAGAAAAGATGAAGATTTGAAGCAAGAGGGGCGGCAACCCAGAACAAGCGACGAAAATCAAGTGTCTAACAAAGTGGTATAGCAACATTCATTCTGAAAGGCATTTGCATGTTCATTCAAGTATTTAGATAGAAACCTTGTTGGCCATTATATAAAACAACTCTTTAGCTTTCTTTTAATGGCTTAAGTTTAAGTTTTTGAATTAAATCAATTCTTGCCTTAGTATCAAAACCTTTTGGACCTCATGATTAAGAGATCAAATTACCTTGTGATCACTTCTTAGCATATTGAATGTTTTTTTTTTAAAAAAAAAAAAAATCTCCTGCCACTATTTCTAAATTAGGACTAAAATCTCAACATATGATAAAAGAAAATCTGTACTTTGTTCACACTTTAAACCTAAAAGACTTTCATGTACAAAGGAATCTTAGAAACAATATAAAATCATTCCTAGACCTTCTAAAAGCACAGACCTATATCCACTTTGTCTTTTTGTTGATGATAATTTTACTAAAAGTGTTTGAAAAGATGAAGTTTGATACTAAGTTATCCTCAAAGATTGCAAGTTTCATGTACCAACCTGATAGTCAAAACCAAACTACCAAAGGATAAAAGAGGGGCAAACTTTGGCCAATATGAGATCTATGTATAAAGTTTTGTGCTGAACCAAAGGTGCAGTTGATGACAACGAATACAAGAGACTAAACTAAATTATTAACAAGGCAATGTAAATTTAGCATATATCTCACCCTCCTCTTGAGCTCACTGATCTGTTTTGCTATTCTTTCATCCTGAAACAACAAAATAACATCCTCTAAGAACATGCACACTAATTACAGTATACAGATATATGTTATGCAAGTAATTAAGATGAGCTCCAACAGGAAATTAAACTATACTCAAACTAATGGTAACCTTTTCTTTCGAAACACGACTCAAGCCTCTTTCAAGTAATTCCTCTAATTTCTGCAATTCTTGTATGGTTGATGCTTCCAGCTCTTCCCCGTTCAACAGCCTATATAGCCATGTCTCAGTAATGCAGAATATATATATATGGCAATGGCAAACTTTCTGTTCAGATACCTGTGTTCCCGAGTCAGATCTGCTACTTTCTTGCGCAGCATGTTATCGTTGTCATTCTCAGTCTGTATAATATAATAGTCCAAAATTTGCAGTTAGACTAAGATGTTTCTTGCCCATCAAAATTAGAACAAAAAAGTGGATTCTGCAGAAAGGTTTATCCTCCTTATTATTAATATTCATCTCATTATATTTCATAATGCTACTTCTTTATAGAGAAATATTACATTTTAATCAATATAATTGTTTAAGAAATTATCAATATAATTAAGAAGGTTGATGTGGGATAAATCAACAATTGCAGAATAATAGAACAACAATCCAGTCAGGACAAAACACAAGCAAATATATATATAATTAGGTTAAACTATCAAAAAAAAGAAAAAAGAAAAAGAAAAACAGAAGAAGGGAGGTGAGAGTTATATTATCATCAAGTTATTTCTACACTGGAAAATCTCACTCCCAAACAGAGTTCCATTCTCTGGATTCATTAATTTATTATTGGGTGACATATTTGCAATTTGTCATTAATTCATTTTAAATGGAATTGGAAATGGATCTTACCTGTTGCTCAATGAACTGATGATCTAATCTTTTAGTGCCTGAATGCAGATTATACTTCACAATAACCTGCTGCAAACTTAAGACGGCAAAAAATTGTAGGTTCAACTTCTTTTGTTCCAAATTAGAAACCTTTAATAATATCTTAAGAAATTTGTTCACCAATTATATAGTTACACACTGCCATATATTTAATTAGTTTAAAATGCACTCTTTTATAGAAGAAAATTTTGTATTAGATTAAATAAAACTACATAACTATATATATATATATAGAGAGAGAGAGAGAGAAGAACACTCACAAGACACACACAAACGCACATATATATATATATATATATATATATATATATATATATATATATACATACTAGTTGAATCAAAGTGGGAAAACAGAGGCAGCTCGGATAATTAAAATTCTCTTCACTCATTTAAACATTATTGGGCAAGCCTAGCTGCTTAATTATATGCTTCTTGCAAGAATTCTATATATGGTCATGGAAGTGTTCAAAACTTATTGCAAAGGGGACCAAATTGAATTAAAACAGTCAAACTCTAAACAATTTTGAGCAAGAATCAAAAGAAGTGGTTCAACAAACTACTTTTCCCCATAATAGGGAAAAAAATGACAAAGCAAGTAGTGACCATATCAGAATGTATTTACCACATGCTGTATACACACAGCTGAGTTCACTTTCAAATGTTCATGATGGAGGTGATATGGGAACTTAAAATTAGCAATTATGTGGGGAAAAATAAGGTGGAGTGGTTTCTTTGGGTTGCATATTATATAAAGCATGTTTTGTTTGCCATAGGCAATAAGCAATAACCACTAAACTAAACTGAACTCTGCCACTACTTAAATATTGCAACTAGGTTTCTCAATTAAGTTACATTAAATTTATTCAATACCATAAATGAATGGATGTTACCAGTTGAATTGACAATGTAAGTATTAATCTATGCCATTTATTGTTTATTTGAGTCCACATGTTTAGTCGAGTAGATGGGGACCAATTTATGTCAGTTGTCAATTATGCTATTCTCTATATTAGTTTCTGGTATTAATTATACTTACGTGTGATAATATGGTTGGCAAAATCTAAATTAATTAGGTCCATTTCACTCCAATTGTCTATCAACTAACATGACTTAGGATTATCAAAAAATTAGGACTTGAATTTGGATAAGCCAGTGCACATGTGATACTAAATATCAAATGATTTTTTTAAAAAAAAAATTCCCAAAAAGTATATATATATATATATATATATATAAAAACTAATATGAACTAAGAGTGAATATAAACACTTCACATTGAAGTTGTACCAAGAAAAAACAATTCTAAGTAGGCCTTATTAAGTTTGTGCTGCAAAGTCAAAACAAGCCTTGACATTTAGCTAATATTTTGCAGATGTCGGCAATCTATAATGAATTTTTTTTTTAACTATTATTATTATAATTATTTTATTTGTTCGTTCACAAAAGGAAGTGCAGCATGCACATCCACGGTGATTGAAACTGTTATACTAGAAATATATATTGAGATCCCATAGTACGATTCTAGTCAAAGTTATGCTCAACACACTACATCCAATGAAAAACTAATGAGCAAAGTCATTTTAGCATAATACATGAAAACATGAGCAACACATATATGGGCCGAATTAATAATAAAATCAAAGTAAAATAAACTTTCTATATATATATATATATATATATCAGGAAAAAAGAAAGAAAAAAAGATAAGAGAAAAAACTATGGAAGACAGAAAAAGAAAATAAATAAAATAAGATATAGACCTTGAGCTAGCATATTCAGAGAGCTTGCCAGTAGCAGAAAACACTGTGAGACCAATTTCAGCATCACAAAGGGTTGAAAGCTCCTGAGCCTTCTTGAAGAGCCCTCTCCTTCTCTTAGAGAAAGTTACATGCCTCGCAGCTAAGTTGTCGATCTTCTTGATTGGTATCTTCTTTGTCTAGCAGTGACCAATGCCACTTTCAACAGCTCATTAATGAATCAGAACCACACTCATATTCTGAAGCTTCCAAAGATCCAAGATGGCAGGAAGCAATGGCAGCGGAGTTCTCTGCATTGGATGCTAACCACACATGGGAAATAGTGAAGTTGCCTAAAGGAAAACGCCCATTAGCTGTAAGTAGGTGTAATGACCCAACTATGTTTAAGTGAACTTAGAATACTACATAGCTTACTAGTGTTAATAATTAAATACTAGTTATAGGATTATGCTAACACTATGTATATAGATGGAATTTGAGGATTTAAGCAGAAAAGTCAGAATTACTTAGTGAAACATATACCTTACCACTTCAAGATTAGTGACACCTAATCAATTTATATTGGTGACACATAACATTTTTAGTGACACCTCACTACTTCTATATAGTGCCACTTAATGCAATCTGTTAACACTTAATGATATCCTAATGCAAGCACTCATTAAATTCTAGTACACCCTTTTTGTCGGCTAGCATACATTAAGACACCAAAATAGCAAAGTAATGCCACCAACCATAAGTCTTTGACACCTGGAGTTAATAATAACCCTTATTACAATTTCAAGCACTTAGCTTAGAATTCATGGGCTAGCAAGGGCGGTGAGCATGGGGGAGATCAATCCCAGCAACCTTGCTTCGTATATACGTCATTCCATTAGTGTTAATGGAGTCAAAACAAAAGATATATGTAGAGAGAGAGATGTAGTGATCGGAGCTCCATTCATGGAGAAACCGTAGGGAAGCTAAAGAAATTTCCATCATCTTGCATGAGCTATTTTTAGTGGCTTTCTTGAGAAGACATAGAAGGAGAAAATAATCTACATACCTAGAGCTATCCATTGGTGGTTTTCTATTAAATTATTGAGTTTGACCTTGGTAGAGGTGGGTTGATTTTGGAGTTTAGAGAAGAGGAAGAAGAACTTGAGGATTGAATCATAGTTGATGCTCTTGAGGACAAGAGGATAGAAGAGTTTTATCAAGGATCTTAGAAAGGTAGCTAGCTCTTTTCCTTGAATCTCTTTATGATTTCTTGTGAAAGTTCTATCTTCCACGGTAAGCTAGTTTATCTCACCATTGATTATGAGTTTATGAATGCAAGTTAATACTCCCATGGATGTCAGTAAAATTTAATCTTCTATGGGAGGCTAGTTATCTTCTATGGAAGCAAATTATCTTCCATATATGCAGATTAATAAGATGGCCATCTGTTAGTCAATTGTGGTGCCCTGTTGGGCACTAGATGAGTATGTTCAATCAATGGTTGAGTTATGTTATAATCTCCTGTGGATGTAAGTTTTATTTATGATCAGTTTTAGTTGCTCATATGTGTTGGTCAACTAATGTTTCTAACTGTTTTTAGTTAACTTGCTAGCTATTGAGAAATATTTCTCAAGTTTTTGTTGATCTAATAACAATTCCAGATGATCCAGCTAGGAGTACGCAATCGAACACTCAAGATGGAAATGTGGAATTTACTGTTGTTTTTCTAATCTCTGTATAGATAAATACTACGTAGATCCATATGTAAATTATTGTGAGAGATGATTTTAAAGAGCATAAGGTGGAATAGACTATGTACAATGCTATTTTGATGGCTCTAATCTTATGAAAGTGGGATGTTACAATGGGTATATAAAATCAAGCGCCATTCTGATGGCTCTATTGAAAGGTTTAAAGTCCGTTTGGTTGTGAGGGGCTTCACACAATAAAAAAGAGGTTGACTTTAAAGAAATCTTCTCCCTAGTGGTTAAGTTCACCACCATTAGAGCCATCATTTCTATAGCAGTAAGGAAACGGTGGCCATTGTTTCGGATTAAACTAGTCTAATACCTTAGTCAATTCAATCAGCAGCCTTGCCAGTCTCATATGGCAGTAGCAATCCATGTTCACCAATATCTTCACAGCCATCCCATTCAAAAAAGGGAGGAGAGCTATCTGCCCCTATAACAAAAATCGCTTACTCAAGCAAGAGAGAAATTCCTCTTCACACAGTATCCAAACAAGGTTAACTTCCCTCCTTTCCTCCGTCCTATTCCATTAAAATAAACACGCAAGGTTGATAACAAAGTTATATGTATTAATGGTGTCAAAATAAAGGGAGTGATGAAAGAGGGGAAGAAGTTAAACACTGCTTCCTCATTGTGAGAAAATCTCCCTCTGAAGCAGATTCTTTTTGTAAACATGTTGCTTTGGATGTTCAGTTCTTTAAACATCATTAATTCATCATTTGAAAACTTTAGCAGGCAGTGTTACCTACAGATCATTAGGACGACTCAATTTTTAAATGTCTGAGTGTTTATAATGCAATATCTTTATAAAATTAAGAATCTCTTTAGTGTAAAATTCTTAAACATAAGAAAATTTTCCCGAAGGCTAACTGGCGGAAGACAACAAGAAGGCCAAACCACATGGTAAAAATGCTATCTCATGTCATGTTTACATACAATCATCTAGTCACAAACAAATAGTGTAGCACTTGGAATTATGTCACTTAAAATTAGCATGGCCGTCAATAATGAACTCATTGATTTCCTCCAATGTTCTTCCTTGGGTTATTGTGCTATGGGATCTGGTCCCTTCTATCCAAACACACATACAAATAGAAAAAGAAGTACAAGCAAATAGGAGTATGCATATAAAAAATGAACAGATGTATTGCCAATAGCCAGATTTCAAGTAGATTCACTTCTACATGAAGATAAAAGAGAGAGTGAGGAAGTGATACCTTGAACTAGCATACTCATAGTTTGACAGTGTTAGAAAAGACTTTCAAAGCTATTGTCATGACACACAGAAGCTATGTACAAACTGGAGCTCTTACACTGCTCATGTCACAACATATGGATAGGCATATCGTAACGTATGGCAAGCACACCAATAACTCAAGATATCCATCTCTGGATGGCTCCAAGATACGCAAGCTGAAAAATGAACAACATTATCCAAATCAAAGCCAAAATCCATGTTAAACATGGCAAAACATCAAGTGAGTGGGCATTAAACATCTACATAAATCTAACTCATCAGCTATCTCAGCATCACAAAGAGTCCAGCCTCTCTCCACATAGAGAAAGTCACCTGCCTTTAAGTTATATTCTCTTTTTTCTAGATCTGAATTTTCCTTAGTCATTTCTCAAACTGAAATTGGACTAAAACAACAGAATAACTAGAACATAATACGCAAAAATCCGAGATAGAAAATTACACAATAAATCCAACAGGTTTCGCATGAATGAAGAAGGATGAGTATTCTTTACAAAACCAAAAATAAAAACAAAACAAAACAAAAAATGAGGAAAATGAAACATATATATACAGCCGTCAAATCAAATTAGTCTTACAGAAAAAAAAAAAAAAAAAGAAGTGTGACGGGACCTGGAGAGAGTGATATATAAGTTAAGAGATGGCTTACCATGAAAATGAATAGCTTATTGCCAACACTCAGCAGGGCACTGATTAATATTATGCAAATTTTGGCAATAGTACACTCATGAAAAAGGGCGAGGGAGAGGGAGAGAGAGAACCAGTTTACCAGTGCAAGGTAGAACAAAAGGGTCATCGCCAAGAATCTGAACCTTATTGGTCAAAAAACGTGTGCAGATCATTCAATTTGACGAAAGGAGACCTAAACAGGAACTGATAGTGAAGAAAAATAGTAAATAAGAAAGCCGGATAATCAGGAGTAAAAGTGAACCCTACCCTGCCAAAAAATTTCTGAGTTTGTTATATGGGGATAACCTTCTTTGAGGAATTATTGGCTTTTTCCTTCATGGGAAAATTGATTCTTCTCTGCAACTATACGCATTTTTCTCGTTCTTTTTTTCATTTATCTTTTTTTGTCTGGTCTTTGTTATGTCTTGTGCTCAATTTGTTTGGAAAAATAAAGGATTTTTTTTTTAAAAACAAAAAAAAAAATTCTTTGTGTGTGTTCTGACAAGCAATATAATTTACCACTCCTGCGATGGTAACTTGTGAATGAGCTGGGATGTCGAAGATATTTAATCGACCTTGAGCGTTTCTTTCCGTACGAATAGCCATGCTACTGCGTCATATCACACTAATTGAGAAGGTCATGGTAGTTTTAAAAGATTACCGAGTAAAACAATTGAAATTATAACTCTGCCACGACAGCCACTGTTCTACAAGCTTTTTCCAGAAAATGGGATCTTAAAATTTTAAATCTGACTATTTTTTTTTTCCCTCTTTCTAACTGATAATGGTCTTTTATATATATATATATATATATATAGGACTGTACCCTTGTAAGTGGTCCAACCAGTGAGCCGAAAACATGAAGATAAGCAAAAATTACAGCGTAGTGACGGGGCTCGATAAGATAGCGACTTCAACTTGGAATCCATCGGCATATAAATTTTCCAAAACGTTGACGAGTTGTGATCATTTTTCTCCGTTGGAAATGAGAAGGGAATTTATCTCAGCCCAACTCTTCACAGGTTTTGAATGAAAATTTATTTATGCTAAAGAGATAGACAAAAAAAAGAAACCTTGGATCAAAATCTAAAGAAAGTTCTGATTGTATGATTTGTTTTAATAAGTAAAGCCAAGTTTTTTTTTTTTTGGATAAAACCAAGTTGTCGGTGAATGGTAATAGTTATACTTTATGTTTAGCCCTCTTTTTTTTGACATAGAAATATATTTCAGCTTTTTAGTTAAGCTACAAGGAAAACGTACGTAACCCTAACCCTAGAGATCTTTTCTAGAACTTTTGCTACTATGAATCGAACACCTAATAATCTAATCTGCCTATGCTTTCGCTGAAAACAAAATTTGCCAACCTGTTAGCGTAGTATAATACAATAGTTGACTAATAAATAACAAAAACTTCAACTCGTTCTCATGCTCGCATTCTTTCTGGGTGGGTGTTCAATTGTTTTTCTCTATTCTCTGCCTGTACTAGCAATGAACCAATTTGCAGAAAGAAAGCGATAAGATTTCAAGTAAAACTCAAAAGCTGGGTGGGCCTCTTTCTCTCATTTTCATTAAACTAGCTAGCAAGCAGTTTGAAATGGAAAAACATTAGTGGATTGACTTGGATTTGACAAATGAAAGTTGCGAACCCATTGATGGTTTTGTTTTATTTATAATTGGGCAACCTGCAAGAAATATAAATGCAAACTCTAGTTAGCCCCATTTAACTAACTGGAAGTGACAATATACACCCTTCTTATTCATACATCAATCATGATTGAGTTAGCTTCTCTAGGAAATATATAGCACATGTTCAAAAAATTAAAGCAACGGTAAAGATAGCTCTCTAACTATAGATATTAATTTGAACATTATATATATACGAAAGTTGAAGAATATAAACTAACCCCAGCTTGAGAGAGGTATCAGAACAATCATGGTCTTGGGGAGAATCAGATAAGCTGCATATAGTGATTGGCTCAGATGACTGCCCTTGTTCACAAGCAACCCTCTGTACCAAAATTCATGTGTTTTCTAATGCTGATTCCTCACAATACATATCTGAAACAGAAAAACAATAAGCAAGAATTTGAGAAACTATCACCTGTTTCAGTTGTCGGTTCTCTTGCATCATTTGGACTCCCTGCGTGGACGGAAGACACGATCACACATCAGTGTACGACCATATCTAAGTTCATAGCTTGTACACTAATTACAATTTATCACCAAAAATACCACCAAATTGCTGTTTGGTTCACATGTCTCCAGCAACTTCAAGTTAAGTAACATGGAAAATTCGTATAATTTCCGTAATTCCCATTTCAACCCTCGATCAAAGGTCAAATTTGGCCAACATGAAACAGAAATTAAATATCTTGAATTTTGAACTAATTAGGGATAATCCAATATCACGAAGGATAAAATGCATTTCACCCTGCATTAATTTCTCTATGGTTACTTTCTGCTTCTGCAGGAAATCTAAGAAAAACAGGTATATATATCATATCAAACAGTCAAAGTTTTGCATATTTGACCTTTCTCTTGAGCACACTAATATCTCTCACGAGTCTTTCATCCTGAAAAAACAAAATTAAAATAATCACCTATCAAGAGATAATCTTCCAAAATTTTTAGATAATCTAATATATAAACATCATGGTGATCACCACAAAGGCATAGGCATGGGCTTGGAGGTTCAAGTTTTAGATAATCATTTAGGTTCAATGCCAAATTAATATAGAAGTATAAAGAGTTAAAAAAAAAAAGGTGCAAACTTTTGCTTTTGAAACACGTCTCAAACCCATCTTAATTTGTTCCTCTAGTTTCTGTAATTCTCTCAGTGAGCATCCTTGCAGCTCTTCCCCATTTAACTGTCTGTTTAAATTAAGGTAGAAATAATGTCTCAGTAATGCAAAAATGATAAATGCATGCATGTCAGAGGCTCATAGTTCTAGTTTGAGTTGTATACCTCAGTTCATGGGTCTTATCGGCTGCTTCCTTGCGCAGCTTATTGTAGGATTCACTCTCAATCTGGATATAAAATATGCATAAGCAAATTGCAATTTATGATTCTTTTTTTTTTTTCATTTAAACAAATGCCAAAGATAACTCAATTCCACATAGAACCTCTTTTAGGTTATGTTCCCACCTGAAGCATTCTGATTTTTTATGTTCCTAGAGGTTCATATTTCCTGAAGAACATAGGGAGAATCCATTTTCAATTATATGAGCTAACAGTTATTTATTCAATGTTCATGAATTTTGTTGTTGAATCAATGCTACTTATCTATGGATGGCCATTTTAATTGATAATATATTGCCTTAAGAATGTCAATGATCTAGTTTATATCTCAAACTTCAAAAAGAAAAAGAAAAGGGTTGTTGATTGAAAGGAAAAGAATATGGATCTTATTATACCTGCAGCTCTCTAGATGAATGACTCTGAACTTCTGAATGCAGATTGTACCTTTCAAACACCTGTTCCATACTTAAAAAAGCAAAAAAATCTCAAATTCAGAATTTTTAACTCCTCCCTTTATTTCCCATAACTTAGTGCAAGAAGGCATGAAATTCTAATACAGAATGGGAATGGCATATACCACGTTAGTTAATAATGCTACAATTAAATTCAGATCTTAGAGACACTTAATCTTATGAGAGTAAAGCATAAGTGCTAAATACATTTGTTATAAAATGCAGTCAGATGCAAGTATTTCACAAAGCAGTGGGTTTAATTTGTCATTAGAAAATTCTACCAATTATAGAAGCTTTATATTAATCATAAATTCAGAATATTCACTCTCCAATTTCTTCATATATCTTGGCCTAGTAACTTGGCAGACAACCAAGGCCTCCCACATACGTTCCAACTGCCTTTGAGATTTCTTCTGAATGCATTGATCACGTGTTGTCATGTGGCTTTGATGCCTTGGTTCTGGAAAATTCCCTTAAACATATTTTATTTTTCAAGAAAAAAAACGCAAATCAAGTTTCTTATAATTTACTTATTGAGAAAGGACAGTCATGGCTTCTTAATTAAAATGCCATTGCACGCTGTTCTTCTTGTTGCAGATTATAGAAAAGCTCTCCTAATCCTTTTGCCATGGACACAGCTAGGCTACATTAATATATCACTCTTTATGCACTTCTTAATTATAGATTATAGATTAGGTTACTTAATTGGAATTCTAAGTCTTAATTAGTATGTTTTCCATGCACACGAATTCGATTCGATCACACACATGAGCAAATATTTTATTGTCTATTTCACCATCCAAGTGGAATATTAAGAAAAAATATTCATTTATATTATCGTCTATTTATTAAATTATTTATATTCAATCTAATTTTCTTCAGAACATTTGTTTCGAAATTACTTTGTGCAACAGATGAGATGTTAAACTAAGCAAGTTGTAATATTTTTCGAAAGTACTAATTGATCACGTATAATACTTAATCATAACCTAATAATTTCTTTATCTATTTTTGCATAAACCTATCATGGAAAACTTCCTAATATCATCAAGATTATAGTCTTTATCCATTTCTTTTGTTATTATTATTATAGTTAACAAATCCATAGATTTGAAAACTCCATAGTAATGAGAATTTGAGATTCCCAAATACACTTCTAATTAATCCTCAGGTTTTTTTTTTTTTCAGAATAATGATCTCAGGTAATTAATGATAGCATTTCATATGCTCAATCACATACTAAATGAGAAGAATAACAAATTAGTACATGATTGAGCAAGGCATGGCAAAAGTAGCTGAAATCAAAGTATAACAAATTTTGTCTGTTTGAGAAAAATAAGATCTTGAGGTATTTATATAAGAAGAAGATATTGAGGTATTTATAAGGAGACCTTGAGGTAGCATATTCAGAGAGCTTGCCAGTAGAAGAAAACACAAGAAGACCAATTTCAGCATCACAGAGAGTGGAAAGCTCTTGAGCCTTCTTGAAAAGCCCTCTTCTCCTCTTAGAGAAAGTCACCTGCCTTGCTGTTATGCTGTCTATCATCTTTATTGGTATCTTCTGTCTCGTCATTTTCCTAAACCAACCAAAATAATATTAGGGGCTAAATAAAAACTAGAGCTTTTGCAGAGAGTTTATGGGTTTTAAATGCAACAGAGATTTCTATAGTTTTCTTTACATAATACTTAATAATCAGATCAAACCAATCCATGTAATTCCAGAAATTTTGACTTCCAGTAGAATCCTGTTTCCGGGTCATGAAGAAAAAAAAAAAAAGGGAAAATAAATAACTAGGGAGAAACCTCGAGGGAAAGGAGAAAAAGGATTCCCATGTCTGAAAGAGGAAAACAAAAGATCTGAAACCCAACCTCAAATGGAAACATGGCATTAAAGACAGCAGAAGAATAATGATTCAATCCAAAGATTATTGTGTAACAAAGGGAAACTTTGAGGTTCTTGTTTTTCTTTCCTCTTACCTAATTTTCTTTGGTTGATCTCTCTTTCCTTTTGTGGAACTGTGATGACAGATAGCACTTAACTCCGAGGCCAGAGTGATCAGAGGATAAGATGGGACCTGGTGCACCAAAACTAATGTGGGGTTTTCCTCTAATGGGCAAAGATAAAAGTTGGGGGTTCTTGTAAGAAATAATGGAAAATTTACATGTACCAAAAAAAAATTATTAATATATATTATTTTTAAAAATATATATTAATATATATTATAATATCGTATTAATGTGATATAATATTTGATTAAAAAATTGACAACTAATAAATATCGCAACACGAATATCGCATTACCATACTATTATATTAATGTCACGTTAGATTATTTGTTTTTATTTTTTTTGACAAATAAAACATAAAAATAAATAATTTTTTAAAAATATATATAACATTCTAAAAATTATCACTAATATATATCACTTCTATTTTATATAATTAATTATTCATTTAATTACTTTTAATAATTTAATTTATTAAAAATTAAAGGATGTAATTAAATAAAATAAATATATAAAATATATAATAAAAATAAAAAATTTATCGAAAGTGAAACAAATAAAAAAGAAAATAAAAATTAAATGATTATTTTTAAATAAAATTACATTAATATTTAATTATGTATTTTATTTTATTTTAATTAATTAATTATTTAATTAAATTGTAAAGTATGTAAATTTAAATAAAATAAAATAAATATATAAGAGGGTAATGCAATGTTATTAAAATAGTATATATTAATAAATATTTATATAAGTAGTATGTATTGGTAATAATTTTTGGGATATTATATATGTGTTTAAAAAATTATATTAAATTTTTTTTAATGTTTTATTTGTAAGAAATTAAAAATAGAAAATTTAATTCACTTTTTATTTATTTATAATATTATTAATATCGTAATACAAATTATTTATTTACGATATTATTAATATCTCATGACGGTAATATAATATTCATGAATATCGTATTAATATAATAAAATATTTATAAATTATCAATTTTATATTCTATTATAGTAATGCGATATTATTCAAATATCATATTATTATAATATAATATTTAAAAAAATAATATATATTAATAAATATTTTTAAAATTTATATATATTAATAATAATTTTTTTATATATAGATATAAATTTCTTCATAAATAATAAAGTTTGAGAACTTCAAAGAGAAATTTACAACTATATATCACATTATCATAATTTTTTTATTTTTGGTATATAGTAGTAAATTTCTCCTGAAAGAGAACATTTTTTGAGAACGAGTGGCTAGCGTTTGTGTTAATTTATATCATGATGTTTCCTTCCGTACGGATGCCTTGCTTTATTGCACATAACATGCTGACACTTTGTACCCTCGTACTCCTCGATTCTATGCAAGCAGGGAAATGACATTTACTCATAGATTCTCAGCGGATATCTTGGTATTATCATATTTTTTCTTTAAAAAAAAAAAAACAGTTAACGTAAAAGGATAAATAATTGATCAATTTTTATTTTCAATAGAATTACAAATTAATAATATTTTGAGCAGAGATGGCCTGGAAATTGAGAGCCCAGCGCAGCCTAAAATTTGACAGACCTACCAAAATCCAAGAACTGCTAAAGCAAGTTGGTTGGACCCAATTTGAGCCTGTGACATTATATTATTATCATTAATTTTCATAATAAATGTTATAGTCCGTAATAATCTTATCCATTCTTTTTTGAAAAACAATGTTATCCAATTTTAAAAATGTCTTTTTGCTAATTCCCTTATCACTAATCATTAACTTACATAAATTAGTAACTTAATATTTGCATATTGTTAACCATATAAATAAAAAATATGGAATAAAGTATACTCTATCAACCACTAAAAAGTATAACTTATGTAATAAAAAAAAAAAGAAATTATAATTTAATACTTCCCTTATCATTTGGTGAGATTAAAAAAAAAAAAAAGGAACGAAACTATCCTCTTTATGTAGCTTCTAATAAAAAATAAAGAATTTTGTTTTTGAACTGCAGAGATAGGTTCTTAATTTGATGACCCTGACATTAATGGAGCTGCGAACTATATATATATATATTGCTAAGCCATCTGTCTTTCAGCTCTTATGTTAGCTTGGTTGGAGTCCAACTCCCTTTGCTGTATTATTTCCTTTTATTCATCAAGTTAAGAGATGATAAGTGAAATTTCCATTAATTAATGCATGCACAGACACCACTGCTGCATTGAATTGTTAGGAAAATAATGGAAGAGACTGCCGCTTCCCTCAAAATATATAAACTACTTCAACAAGACAACCTGCAAGATTAAAATAAACTCAACTGAGAAGCTTTCAGAAAATGTAATAATAGAATAATCGTAGTCCTATCAATTAAATGACTCGGATTCCTGCCCCTTTTGATTTCCGAGCCTCAGTACCTAAAAGCCATGTTGATTTACCCCATCTGGTTGAAATGAGATGCTTGCACTATATGCATATGAAAGAAGAGACATAGTAAATGATCGATAGGTAAGTTGAAAAGCCACTAATTACCTGCTTCAATTGCCAGTTCTCTTCCTGAAGATGGAATTAATCCCTGCATGAACAGTTAAATTAGTCACAGTGAGAACAGTAATCAGATTAATTGTTTCAACCTCCGTTTCATTTGTTTAAGTCATAGGCACATTCCTTTTGTTTCTAAAACTTGCATAAAACTCCCTTTTGCTTCATTGAGGTGGGAACAAATGGTGCACTCATTATAACTTCAGATATTTGATTGGTTAATATTGAATCTAAGAACAAGTAGTGGTAACTTCAATATATGCAGCACAAGTTAAAACACCACCATTTTTTTATTTTTTTTGGTGAACAAAAGTTTAGTATGAAGGGAGGCTATCCCATTCCAAAACTAAAACATGGTACAGATTTTATAGAAATATTTATATATTATTCTGAAAAAAGAATTGTTTATAATTAGATTCAAATTTTGTAAGTTAAACAAGCATAACAATTTGATCTTTATTAACTTAACCAACTCCAACAGCAAAACACCACCATTTTCAATTGTATGATATTTTATATTCCTAGCAAGGCTATCCCATTCAAATCAAAAAGGGATCATTTTCACTTCTAAGCATGTCTAAAATCATAGTTGATAAAACTAAGATATGATATTTTATATTCCTAGCAAGCTTATAGAGTTTCTGATTTGTAATCCCTCCATGCGCAAAATTAAAACTGTTGTATAATTTGATCAAATTATAGAGATAATTCTTATCCATTTATGCATAATTTTCTTTTTCCTGCGCTGTACCTATCGCTGACAAGCACATGCAAGGCTAAATTCTGCAATTAAATTCAGTTGGGAATATCTCACCTTTGCCTTGATTGCACTGATCTCTTTTGCAACTTTTTCATCCTGAAATAAAACAACACACACAAAATATCATTTGTTAAGAGTATGGACACTAATCTCAGCATAACTTCAATTGTGACTTTAATAAACTATGAACAGAAGGTATGCAGGAAGTTCTGCTAATAAAGTTTTGAAATAAAGAGTATATATAGAAAGTTACGGACCTTTCCCATTGAAACATGAGTTAAATTTCAACTATTCCCTCCATAGTTTCTGTGTAATTCCTCTATTCCCAATTCTTGCAAACCTTCCCCCTTAAACTGCCTATTATATGTGCAGATGTTTCTAAGTTAAGTAAAATTATACGTGCTAATTAATCAAGCAAGCACAAAGTGCTAGCTCACCTCAATTCAAGAGTCTTATCTGCTACTTCATTAATGGGCGGCATGTTGTAGTTCCCACTTTCAATCCGTACATAAATTATCAAGAAAATACTGTTCATGACTTTTCATGTTCCATTTAATTAAAGAGATCATGCCAAAAACAATTCTCTTCACATGTAACATCACTATGTAAATATTAAGATATAAGTAAAACTGCGAGTCAACATGTTGATACGAGAGAACATATTTATGAACCTGACACCACACTCAATCCAAAACCCTAGACATTAATTTAAAAGGTTATCATTGTATGACTCTTTTTCTATTCCAACACGTTCTGTAAACCAACTGCAGATTATGTTCCTACATGAAGCAACTAGCCAATTACTCAACATTTTCTTCATCCCTAACGGTGGTCTTACATTACCAAGTTATATAGAATAGAGAATGCTACACAAACATGCATTTCATTATTTAATTCATAATATTGCATAAATTAAAGCTACAAAATCTCCCTTAGGTTCCTTTCTCAGATTCATTTGAAATCATTTTATTGCTTCTTTTCCTTAATCCAGGACAAAATGAGACATCATTCATCAAATTTGCGTATTACAAAGTACAACTAAATATGTTAGTCTACATGAATTAATGAAGCCCATAAATTCTACAGACTATAATTTTATTTTTATTTTTTTAAAAAAGTATTCTACAGAAAGAAACTCTATTACATCAGCAAGAGAATCAAAGCAAATGCAGGCACCAATAACTAGAGTCTAGAGGTATTATGTAAAGCATGTTTTGTTTGCCATAGGCAATAAGAATTAACCACTAAACTAAACTGAACTCTGCCACTACTTAAATATTGTTACAAGGACCTGGGTTTTAAAAAAAAAAAAAAACAGTTTGCAACTAGGTTTTCTCAATTAAGTTACAGTAAATTTATTCAATACCATAAATGAATGGATGTTACAAGTTGAATTGACAATGTAAGTAATAATCTATGCCATTTATTGTTTATTTGAGTCCACATGTTTAGTCGAGTAGATGGGGACCAATTTATCTCAGTTGTCAATTATGCTATTCTCTATATTAGTTTGTGGTATTAATTATACTCACATGGGATAGTATGGTTGGCAAAATCTAAATTAATTAGGTCCATTTCACTCCAATTGTCTATCAACTAACATGACTTAGGATTATCAAAAAATTAGGACTTGAATTTGGATAAGCCAGTGCACATGTGATACTAAATATCAAATTATTTTTTTTTAAAAAAATTCCCAAAATGTATATATATGTTTATCTTTATCTTAAACTAAAGTTTTCATCCATCAACAAATTCGCAGTTCATCGAACAGCCAAAAGCAAAAGTTCATCCAGTGCATTAGATTTAGCCACCACATCGATTGCGTTAAACCAAATCACATTTCATTCAGAATTCACCAATATCAAATCACCACTTCATCCAGAAATAAGAATTAACTTGGAATGTTGTGATATATTTTAAAATTAATTAATTAATCAACTGATTTTAACAATTTTTCTTAATATATATGAATCATGTAATTCAATTGAAAGGGCCTTATAAATAAGATATAGTAATATATATATATATATATATATATATATATATATATATATATATATATATATATATATTTATAACTGCCTTATCATTTCTAGAAAAACAAAACTAGATTTGACTTACAATGACATACAAGTTATTTTAATTTGAATTTTAAATTATACCTTAAATTCATTTTAACAAACTGTATTTATATATACCTATTCGTTTAATCAACTAAATAATGATGTCACTGAAAACAATTGGTAACATTTAACCCATGTATACCTTCATGTCAAAAAAAAGAAAAAAAAAAAAAGAAAAAAAGCAAGAAAAGAAAAAGCAACCGACATATGGCAAAAACACAATCCCTAGACACTAAATCTTACCCTTATTACCGACAAAAAAAAAAAAAAATTCTTACCCTTATTAGTATATTTAAGACTCCCAATATATATATAAAGTGTAATTTCTTGTTTATACATACTAGGTTTCTAGTTATATAATCTCCAGTAGTTAGTCGATTATAGAACAAAAAGTACTGTAATTTTTGTCCAATCAGTGTCTCCCTAATGGTTGAAAATTGGTATTTTCCATGTCCAAATTGTATTTAGATAATATGATATAAGATGATAGATAGTTTCAAATGAATCAAAGCATATATACATTCATGTAGTTTGGAAGATATCTAATTAAGAATTAATGTAAGCTTCAAGGAGTGTTTTACAATTACAATAACATATTATTTTATGTTGTATTCCTTTATATATATTTTTTAAATAGTATATATTTTATTGTAATACCAACCATTAGAATCTAATATTCTTGGTGTTTGAAATGGAGCAAGAGAAACCATGGTATGTTCACAGAAATGAAATCCCTCAGACCATATTTTCTTTGATAGAGAGAACAGATGAAATCAGGGAAAAACATTCAGTGGAATTGATTTACCTTTGCCCTATGCATGCCAATCTCTTTCATAAATCTTGCATCCTGAAACACATACAATACCGTCATCTTCTAAAGGCATATGCACAAAGTTCAGGCTATATACATTTCCTAAACTCGATAACAAATGAACAAACGAACTCGTGTGAGCATAAAGGGGCAGAAAATGTTAACCTAACCATTCAGTTCTTAGTCAGTTACATTAAGTTATGTATGAGTTAGTTAGTACAGATGGCATTAGTTCCCCTCTAAAGACAGTGATTTTTTTTTTTCTGATTCTTGCTGTCACACCTTGACTAACAGTTGTTTTGCTCAAAAGTCTCTGTGTCTCCATTCTTTGTCTAGCAGTGACCAATGCCACTTTCAATAGCTCATTAATGAATCAGAACCACACTCATATTCTGAAGCTTCCAAAATTCCAAGATGGCAGGAAGCAACGGCAGCGGAGTTCTCTGCATTGGATGCTAACCATACATGGGAAATAGTGAAGTTGCCTAAAGGAAAACGCCCATTAGCTGTAAGTAGGTGTAATGACCCAACTATGTTTAAGTGAACTTAGAATACTACATAGCTTACTAGTGTTAATAATTAAATACTAGTTATAGGATTATGCTAACACTATGTATATAGATGGAATTTGAGGATTTAAGCAGAAAAGTCAGAATTACTTAGTGAAACATATACCTTACCACTTCAAGATTAGTGACACGTAATCAATTTATATTGGTGACACATAACACCTTTTGTGACACCTCACTACTTCCATATAGTGCCACATAATGCAATCTGTTAACACCTAATGATATCCTAATGCAAGCACTCATTAAATTCTAGTACACCCTTTTTGGCGGCTAGCATACATTAAGACACCAAAATAGCAAAGTAATGCCACCAACCATAAGTCTTTGACACCTGGAGTTATAATAACCCTTATTACAATTTCAAGCAGTTAGCTTAGAATTCATGGGCTAGCAAGGGCGGCAAGCATGGGGGGGAGATCAATCCCAGCAACCTTGCTTCATATACATGTCATTCCATTAGTGTTAATGGAGTCAAAACAAAAGATATATGTAGAGAGAGAGAGAGAGATGTAGTGATCGGAGCTCAATTCATGGAGAAACCCTAGGGGAACCTAAAGAAATTTTCATCAACTTGCATGAGCTATTTTTAGTGGCGTTCTTGAGAAGACATAGAAGGAGAAAACAATCTACATACCTAGAGCTATCCATTGGTGGTTTTCTATTAAATTATTGAGTTTGACCTTGGTAGAGGTGGGTTGATTTTGGAGTTTAGAGAAGAGGAAGAAGAACTTGAGGATTGAATCATAGTTGATGCTCTTGAGGACAAGAGGATAGAAGAGTTTTATCAAGGATCTTAGAAAGGTAGCTAGCTCTTTTCCTTGAATCTCTTTATGATTTCTTGTGAAAGTTCTATCTTCCACGGTAAGCTAGTTTATATCACCATTGATTATGAGTTTATGAATGCAAGTTAATACTCCCATGGATGTCAGTAAAATTTAATCTTCTATGGGAGGCTAGTTATCTTTTATGGAGGCCAATTATCTTCCATAGATGCAGATTAATAAGAGGGCCATCTGTTAGTCAATTGGGGTGCCCTGTTGGGCACTAGATGAGTATGTTCAATCAATGGTTGAGTTATGTTATAATCTCCTGTGGATGTAAGTTTTATTTATGATCAGTTTTAGTTGCTCAATTTGTTGGTTAACTAATGTTTCTAACTGTTTTAGGTTAACTTGCTAGCTATGGAGAAATATTTCTCAAGTTTTTGTTGATCTAATAACCATTCCAGATGATCCAACTATGTATAGATAAATACTACGTAGATCCATATGTAAATTATTGTGAGAGATGATTTTAAAGAGCATATGGTGGAATAGACTATGTACAATGCTATTTTGATGGCTCTAATCTTATGAAAGTGGGATGTTACAGTGGGTATATAAAATCAAGCGCCATTCTGATGGCTCTATTGAAAGGTTTAAAGTCCGTTTGGTTGTGAGGGGCTTCACACAATAAAAAATGGGTTGACTTTAAGGAAATCTTCTCCCTAGAGGTTAAGTTCACCACCATTAGAGCCATCATTTCTATAGCAGTAAAGAAACGGTGGCCATTGTTTCGGATTAAACTAGTCTAATACCTTAGTCAATTCAATCAGCAGCCTTGTCAGTCTCATATGGCAGTAGCAATCCATGTTCACCAATATCTTCACAGCCATCCCATTCAAGGAGTTCTGATGAATAACACATCTGATTTCAATCTCTTGGCATATTGTGACTCGGATTGGGTAGCATGTCCATTTTCAAGGAGGTCCATTAGTCGTTTCTTCATTCTCTTGTGTGGCAGTCCATTAGTTGTTGCTTGGCTCTCACGACTGTTCCATGAACTCTCTCTCACAAGTATCACACTAATTCCTCTCAAGTGTGACAACCAAGCAGCTGTCTAGACAGTCAAGAACCCAGTTTTTTACGAGAGAACCAAGCATATTGATATCGACTCTCACTTTGTCAGAGAACAGCTTCAACAGGGTCTCATTTCCGTATTTCAAACTCCTACAAACTCTCAGTTGATTGACATTATTACCAAACGCTTGTCCAGTGCTCAGCACCACCATTTCCTTCCCAAGCTTGGATTGCTTCTACATCCAGCTTGAGGGGGTGTTAACCTAACCATTCAGTTCCCAGTCAGTTACACTTAGTTATGTATGAGTTAGTACAGTTGGCATTAGTTCCCCTCTAATCTCATCTATTTAAAGACTGATCCCATCTTGTAAGTATGATTATGCAATAAAAGTTTTTTTACTCTTTGACTTTTTTATCCTTGGTGCTACTTTCTACGGAAAAACTTTGTTTTTGAAATTCTTATCAAACTTGTTTTGAACATTTTCTCTACTTATAGAGCATATTTGTTCAAGTGGAATAGATTTTAGTGAGAATAAAAGAAAAAGCAAGTGGTAATTCGAAATATCAAAGAGTATATGAAAGGGAAATCCTTCCCTCCCTCAGGGGATTATAGCTTTCCTTCCAAAGAAAAAAGGGATGAGAGCTATCTGCCCCTATAACAAAAATCGCTTACTCAAGCAAGAGAGAAATTCCTCTTCACACAGTATCCAAACGAGGTTAACTCCCTCCTTTTTTCCGTCCTATTCCATTAAAATAAACATGCAAGGTTGATAACAAAGTTATATGTATTAATGATGTCAAAATAAAGGGTGTGATGAAAGGGGGGAAGAAGTTAAACATTGCTTCCTCATTGTGAGAAAATCCCCCTCTGAAGCAGACTCTTTTTGTAAACATGTTGCTTTGGATGTTCAGTTCTTTAACTCCTGGGCCAAACAGAACATCATTAATTCATCATGTGAAAACTTTAGCAAGCAGTGTTATCTGCAGATCATTAGAACGACTCAATTTTTAAATATCTGAGTGTTTATAATGCAATATCTTTATGAAATTAAGAATCTCTTTAGTATAAAAAGCTTAAACATAAGAAAATTTTCCCGAAGGCTAACTGGCAGAAGACAACAAGAAGGCCAAACCACATGGTAAATAATGCTATCTCATGTCATGTTTACATACAATCATCTAGTCACAAACAAATAGTGTAGCACTTGGAATTATGTCACTTAAAATTAGCATGGACGTCAATAATGAACTCATTGATTTCCTCCAATGTTCTTCCTTGGGTTATTGTAGCACGGGATCTGGTCCCTTTTATCCAAACACACATACAAATAGAAAAAGAAGTACAAGCACATAGGAGTGTGCATATAAAAAATGAACAGATGTATTGCCAATAGCCAGATTTCAAGTAGATTCACTTCTACATGAAGATAAAAGAGAGAGTGAGGAAGTGATACCTTGAACTAGCATACTCATATAGTTTGACAGTGTTAGAAAAGACTTTCAAAGCTATTGTCATGACACACAGAAGCTATGTACAAACTGGAGCTCGTACACTGCTCATGTCACAACATATGGATAGGCATATCGCAACGTATGGCAAGCACAACAATAACTCGATATCCATCTCTGGATGGCTCCAAGATACGCAAGCTGAAAAATGAACAATATTATCCAAATCAAAGCCAAAATCCATGTTAAACATAGCAAAACATCAAGTGAGTGGGCATAAAACATCTACATAAATCTAACTCATCAGCTATCTCAGCATCACAAAGAGTCCAGCCTCTCTCCACATAGAGAAAGTCACCTGCCTTCAAGTTATATTCTCTTTTTTCTTGATCTGAATTTTCCTTAATTAGACTAAAACAACAGATTAACTAGAACACAATACGCAAAAATCCGAGATAGAAAATTACACAATAAATCCAACAGGTTTCAAATGAATGACGAAAGATGAGTATTCTTTACAAAACCAAAAATAAAAACAAAAAATGAGGAAAATGAAACATATATATACAGCCGTCAAATCAAATTAGTCTTACAGAAAAAAAAAAAGAAAAAAAAAGTGTGATGGGATCTGGAGAGAGTGATATACAAGTTAAGAGATGGCTTACCATGAAAATGAATAGCTTATTGACAACACTCAGCAGGGCACTGATTAATTTTATGCAAATTTTGGCAATAGTACACTCGTGAAAAAGGGAGAGGGAGAGGGAGAGGGAGACAGAGAACCAGTTTACCATTGCAAGATAGAACAGAAGGGTAATCGCCAAGAATCTGAAACCTTATTGGTCAAAACACGTGTGTAGATCATTCAATTTGATGAAAGGAGACCTAAACAGGAACTGATAGTGAAGAAAAATAGTAAATAAGGAAGCCGGATAATCAGGAGTAAAAGTGAACCCTACACTGCCAAAAAAAGACCAAATTTCTGGGTTTGTTATATGGGGATAACCTTCGTTGAGGAATTATTGGCGTTTTCCTTTATGGGAAAATTGATTCTTCTCTGCAACTACACGTATTTTTCTCATTCTTTTTTTCATTTATCTTTTTCTTTTTTCTGGACTTTGTTATATCTTGTGCTCAATTTGTTTGGAAAAATAAAAGATTTTTTTTTAAAAAAAACGTTTTGTTTATGTGTGTTCTGACAAGCAATATAATTTAGTACTCCTGCGATGGTGACTTGTGAATGAGCTGGGATATCGAGGATATTTAATTGACCTTGAGGGTTTCTTTCCGTACGAATAGCCATGCTACTGCATCATATCACACTAATTGAGATGGTCATGGTAGTTTTAAAAGATTAGATTTACTCAGTAATCCCAAAATTACTGAGTAAAACAATTGAAATTATAACTCTGCCACGACAGCCACTGTTCTACAAGCTTTTTCCAGAAAATGGGATCTTAAAATTTTAAATCTGACTATTTTTTTTTTTTCCTCTTTCTAACTGATAATGGTCTTTTATATATATATATATATAGGACTGTACCCTTGTAAGTGGTCCAACCAGTGAGCCGAAAACATGAAGATAAGCAAAAATTACAGCGGAGTGACGGGGCTCGATAAGATAGCGACTTCAACTTGGAGTCCATGGGCATATAAATTTTCCAAAACGTTGACGAGTTGTGATCATTTTTCTCCATTGGAAATGAGAAGGGAATTTATCTCAGCCCAACTCTTAACAGGTTTTGAATGAAAATTTATTTATGCTAAAAAGATAAACAAAAAAAAGAAACCTTGGATCAAAATCTAAAGAAAGTTCTGATTGTATGATTTGTTTTATCGAGTAAAGCCAAGTTTTTTTTTTATGGATAAAACCAAGTTGTGGGTTAATGGTTATAGTTATACTTTATGATTAGCCCTCTTTTTTTGACATAGAAATATATTTCAGCTTTTTAATTAAGCTACATGGAAAACGTACGTAACCCTAACCCTAGAGATCTTTTCTAGAACTTTTGCTACTATGAATGGAACACCTAATAATCTAATCTGCTTATGCTTTCGCTGAAAACAAAATTTGCCAACCTGTTAGCGTAGTATAATACGATAGTTGACTAATAAATAACAAAAACTTCAACTCGTTCTCATGCTCGCATTCTTTCTGGGTGTTCAATTGTTTTTCTCTATTCTCTGCCTGTACTAGCAATGAACCAATTTGCAGAAAGAAAGCGATAAGATTTCAAGTAAAACTCAAAAGCTGGGTGGGCCTCTTTCTCTCATTTTCATTAAACTAGCTAGCAAGCAGTTTGAAATGGAAAAACATTAGTGGATTGACTTGGATTTGACAAATGAAAGTTGCGAACCCATTGATGGTTTTGTTTTATTTATAATTGGGCAACCTGCAAGAAATATAAATGCAAACTCTAGTTAGCCCCATTTAACTAACTGGAAGTGACAATATACACCCTTCTTATTCATACATCAATCATGATTGAGTTAGCTTCTCTAGGAAATATATAGCACATGTTCAAAAAATTAAAGCAACGTTAAGGATAGCTCTCTAACTAAATATATTAATTTGAACATTATATATATAAGAAAGTTGAAGAATATAAACTAACCCCAGCTTGAGAGAGGTATCAGAACAATCATGGTCTTGGGGAGAATCAGATAAGCTGCATATAGTGATTGGCTCAGATGACTGCCCTTGTTCACAAGCAACCCTCTGTACCAAAATTCATGTGTTTTTTAATGCTGATTCCTCACAATACATATCTGAAACAGAAAAACAATAAGCAAGAATTTGAGAAACCATCACCCGTTTCAGTTGTCGGTTCTCTTGCATCATTTGGACTCCCTGCGTGGATGGAAGACACAATCACACATCAGTGTACCACCATATCCAAGTTCATAGCTTGGACACTAATTACAATTTATCACCAAAAATTCCACCAAATTGCTGTTTGGTTCACATGTCTCCAGCAACTTCAAGTTAAGTAACATGGAAAAATCATATAATTTCTGTAATTCCCATTTCAACCCTCGATCAAAGGTCAAATTTGGCCAACATGAAACAGATATTAAATATCTTGAATTTTGTACTCGTTAGGGATAATCCAATATCACAAAGGATAAAATGCATTTCACCCTGCATTAATTTCTCTATGGTTACTTTCTACTCCTGCAGGAAATCTAAGAAAAACAGGTATATATATCATATCAAACAGTCAAAGTTTTACATATTTGACCTTTCTCTTGAGCACACTAATATCTCTCACGAGTCTTTCATCCTGGAAAAAAAATTCAAAATAATCACCTATTAAGAGATAATCTTCCAAAATTTTTAGATAATCTAATATATAAACATCATGATCACCACAAAGGCATAGGCATGGGCTTGGAGGTCCAAGTTTTAGATAATCATTTAGGTTCAATGACAAATTAATATAGAAGTATAAAGAGTTAAAAAAAAAAAGGTGCAAACTTTTGCTTTTGAAACACGTCTCAAACCCATCTTAATTTGTTCCTCTAGTTTCTGTAATTCTCTCAGTGAGCATCCTTGCAGCTCTTCCCCATTTAACTGTCTGTTTGAATTAAGGTGGAAATCATGTCTCAGTAATACAAAAATGATAAATGCATGCATGTCAGAGGCTCATAGTTCTAGTTTGAGTTGTATACCTCAGTTCATGGGTCTTATCGGCTGCTTCCTTGCGCAGCTTATTGTAGGATTCACTCTCAATCTGGATATAAAATATGCATAAGCAAATGGCAATTTATGATTCTTTTTTTTTTTTTTTTCATTTTTCATTTTTCATTTAAACAAATGTCAAAGATAACTCAATTCCACATAGAACCTCTTTTAGGTTATGTTCCCACCTGAAGCACTCTGATTTTTTATGTTCCTAGAGGTTCATATTTCCTGAAGAACATAGCGAGAATCCATTTTCAATTATATGAGCTAACAGTTATTTATTCAATGTTCATAAATTTTGTTGTTGAATCAATGCTACTTATCTATGGATAGCCATTTTCATTGATAATATATTGCCTTAAGAATGTCAATGACCTAGTTTATATCTCAAACTTCAAAAAGAAAAAGAAAAGGGTTGTTGATTGAAAGGAAAAGAATATAGATCTTATTATACCTGCAGCTCTCTAGATGAATGACTCTGAACTTCTGAATGCAGATTGTACCTTTCAAACACCTGCTCCATACTTAAAAAAGCAAAAAACATCTCAAATTCAGAACTTTTAACTCCTCCCTTTATTTCCCATAACTTAGTGCAAGAAGGCATGAAATTCTAATACAGAATGGGAATGGCATATACCACGTTAGTTAATAATGCTACAATTAAATTCAGATCTTAGAGACACTTAATCTTATGAGAGTAAAGCATAAGTGCTAAATACATTTGTTATAAAATGCAGTCAGATGCAAGTCTTTCGCAAAGCAGTGGGTTTAATTTATCAGTAGAAAAATCTACCAATTATAGAAGCTTTATATTAATCATAAATTCAGAATATTCACTCTCCAATTTCTTCATATATCTTGGCCTAGTAACTTGGCAGCCACCCAAGGCCTCCCACATATGTTCCAATTACCTTTGAGATTTCTTCTGAATGCATTGATCACGTGTTGTCATGTGGCTTTGAGGCCTTGGTTCTAGAAGATTCCCTTAAACTTAAAAAAAAAAAAAAAACGAAAATCAATTTTCTTACAATTTACTTATTGAGAGAGGACAGTCATGGCTTCTTAATTAAAATGCCATTGCACGCTGTTCTTCTTGTTGCAGATCATAGAAAAGCTCTCCTAATCCTTTTGCCATGGACACAGCTAGGCTACATTAATATATCACTCTTTATGCACTTCTTAATTATAGATTATAGATTAGGTTACTTAATTGGAATTCTAAGTCTTAATTAGTATGTTTTCCATGCACACGAATTCGATTCGATCACACACATGAGCAAATATTTTATTGTCTATTTCACCATCCAAGTGGAATATTAAGAAAAAATATTCATTTATATAATCGTCTATTTATTAAATTATTTATATTCAATCTAATTTTCTTCAGAACATTTGTTTCGAAATTACTTTGTGCAACAGATGAGATGTTAAACTAAGCAAGTTGTAATATTTTCCGAAAGTACTAATTGATCACGTATAATACTTAATCATAACCTAATAATTTCTTTATCTATTTTTGCATAAACCTATCATGGAAAACTTCCTAATATCATCAAGATTATAGTCTTTATCCATTTCTTTTGTTATTATTATTATAGTTAACAAATCCATAGATTTGAAAACTCCGTAGTAATGAGAATTTGAGATTCCCAAATACACTTCTAATTAATCCTCAGGTTTTTTTTTTTTTCAGAATAATGATCTCAGGTAATTAATGATAGCATTTCATATGCTCAATCACATACTAAATGAGAAGAATAACAAATTAGTACATGATTGAGCAAGGCATGGCAAAAGTAGCTGAAATCAAAGTATAACAAATTTTGTCTGTTTGAGAAAAATAAGATCTTGAGGTATTTATATAAGAAGAAGATATTGAGGTATTTATAAGGAGACCTTGAGGTAGCATATTCAGAGAGCTTGCCAGTAGAAGAAAACACAAGAAGACCAATTTCAGCATCACAGAGAGTGGAAAGCTCTTGAGCCTTCTTGAAAAGCCCTCTTCTCCTCTTAGAGAAAGTCACCTGCCTTGCTGTTATGCTGTCTATCATCTTTATTGGTATCTTCTGTCTCGTCATTTTCCTAAACCAACCAAAATAATATTAGGGGCTAAATAAAAACTAGAGCTTTTGCGGAGAGTTTATGGGTTTTAAATGCAACAGAGATTTCTATAGTTTTCTTTACATAATACTTAATAATCAGATCAAACCAATCCATGTAATTCCAGAAATTTTGACTTCGAATAGAATCCTGTTTCCGGGTCATGAAAAAAAAAAAAAAAAAGGAAAATAAAGAACTAGGGAGAAACCTTGAGGGAAAGAAGAAAAAGGATTCCCATGTCTGAAAGAGGAAAACAAAAGATCTGAAACCCAACCTCAAATGGAAACATGGCATTAAAGACAGCAGAAGAATAATGATTCAATCCAAAGATTATTGTGTAACAAAGGGAAACTTTGAGGTTCTTGTGTTTCTTTCCTCTTACCTAATTTTCCTTGGCTGATCTCTCTTTCCTTTTGTGGAACTGTGATGACAGATAGCACTTAACTCCGAGGCCAGAGTGAGAGAGGATAAGATGTGACCTGGTGAAGCAAAACTAATGTGGGGTTTTCCTCTAGTGGGCAAAGATAAGAGTTGGGGGTTCTTGTAAGAAATAATGGGAAATTTAACATCAAAAAAGTTATCACTAATATATATAATTTTTATTTTATATAATTAATTACTCATTTAAATTATTTTTAATAATTTAATTTATTAAAAATTAAAGTATATAATTAAATAAAATAAATATAAAAAATATATAATAAAAATAAAAAATTTACCAAAGTGAAGAAAAAATAAAAAAGAAAACAAAATTAAATGATTCATTTTTTAATTTTTAATTTTAATTTTTTATTTATTAATAAAATTATATTAATATTTAATTATGTATTTTATTTTATTTTAATTAATTACTTATTTAATTAAATGGCAAAGTATAGTAAATTTAAATTAAATAAAATAAATATGTAAGAGGGTAATACAATGTTATTAAAAGTAGTATATATTAATAAATATTTATATAAGTATTATGTATTAATAATAATTTTTAAAATATTGTATATGTGTTTAAAAAATTATATTAAGATTTTTTTATGTTTTATTTGTAAAAAAATAAAAATAGATAAAATTTAATTTATTTACGATATTATTAATATCGCAGTACGAATTATTTATTTAAAATATTATTAATATTATAGTATGATAATATGTGAACATCATATTACCATAATATAATATTTATGAGTTATTAATTTTTTAGTCAGATATCATATTACGGTAATGTGATATTATTTAAATATCACGTTAAGATTTTTTATATTGTATATGTGTCTAAAAAATTATATTAAGATTTTTTTATGTTTTATTTGTAAAAAAATAAAAATAGATAATCTAATTCATTTTTTAATTTATTTACGATATTATTAATATCGCAGTACGAATTATTTATTTAAAATATTATTAATATTACAGTATGATAATATGATATTTGTGAACATCATATTACCGTAATATAATATTTATGAGTTATCAATTTTTTAGTCAGATATCACATTACGGTAATGTGATATTATTTAAATATCACATTATCATAATACAATATCTAAAAAAATAGTATATATTAATAAATATTTTTAAAAATTATATATATTGATAATAAATTTTTTTTGATATATATATATATATAAATTTCCCCATAAATAATAAAGTTTGGGGACTTGAAAGAGAGAAATTTATACCCACCTATCACATTATCATAATTTTTTTTTTTTTAGTATAAGGGTGTAAATTTCTCCTTGAAAGAGAACATTTTTTGAGAACGAGTGGCTAGCGTTTGTGTTAATTTATATCATGATGTTTCCTTCCGTACGGATGCCTTGCTTTATTGCACCTAACATGCTGACACTTTGTACCCTCGTACTCCTCGATTCTATGCAAGCAGGGAAATGACATTTACTCATAGATTCTCAGCGGATATCTTGGTATTATCATATTTTTTCTTTAAAAAAAAAAACAGTTAACGTAAAAGGATAAATAATTGATCAATTTTTATTTTCAATAGAATTACAAATTAATAATATTTTGAGCAGAGATGGCCTGGAAATTGAGAGCCCAGCTCAGCCTAAAATTTGACAGACCTACCAAAATCCAAGAACTGCTAAAGCAAGTTGGTTGGACCCAATGTGAGCCTGTGACATTATATTATTATCATTAATTTTCATAATAATGTTATGGTCCGTAATAACCTTATCCATTCTTTTTTGAAAAACAATGTTATCCAATTTTAAAAATGTCTTTTTGCTAATTCCCTTATCACTAATCATTAACTTACATTAATTAGTAACTTAATATTTGCATATTGTTAACAATATAAATAAAAATATGGAATAAAGTATACTCTATCAACCACTAAAAAGTATCAATTATGTAATAAAAAAAGAAGAAGAAGAAATTATAATTTAATACTTCCCTTATCATTTGGTGAGATTAAAAAAAAAAAGGAACGAAACTATCCTCTTTATGTAGCTTCTAATAAAAAATAAAGAAATTTGTTTTTGAACTGCAGAGATAGGTTCTTAATTTGATGACCCTGACATTAATGGAGCTGCGAACTATATATATATATATATATTGCTAAGCCATCTGTCTTTCAGCTCCTATGTTAGCTTGGTTGGAGTTCAACTCCCTTTGCTTTATTATTTCCTTTTATTCATCAAGTTAAGAGATGATAAGTGAAATTTCCATTAATTAATGCATGCAGAGACACCACTGCTGCATTGAATTGTTAGGAAAATAATGGAAGAGACTGCCGCTTCCCTCAAAATATATAAACTACTTCAACAAGACAACCTGCAAGATTAAAATAAACTCAACTAAGTAGCTTTCAGAAAATGTGATAATAGAATAATCGTAGTCCTATCAATTAAATGACTCGGATACCTGCCCCTTTTGATTTCCAAGCCTCTGTACCTAAAAGCCATGTTGATTTTCCCCATCTGGTTGAAATGAGATGCTTGCCCTAAATGCGTATGAAAGAAGAGACATAGTAAATGATCGATAGGTAAGTTGAAAACCCAGTAATTACCTGTTTCAATTGCCAGTTCTCTTCCTGAAGATGGAATTAATCCCTGCATGCACAGTTAAATTAGTCACAGTGAGAACAGTAATCAGATTAATTGTTTCAACCTCCGTTTTATTTGTTTAAGTCATAGGCACATTCCTTTTGTTTCTAAAACTTGCATAAACTCCCTTTTGCTTCATTGAGGTGGGAACAAATGGTGCACTCGTTATAACTTCAGATATTTGATTGGTTAATTTCACTAGTTTTGTCTCAAATTATAAGTTCAATCGTAATGTAAACGTCTGAATCATTGAAACAAGTGACGATGTTTCCAACAATCTAAGATCCTAGCAGTTTAAGCTGGTAAATTTCATATTAATGTATCACCATATGAATATTAATATTGAATCTAAGAACAAGTTGTGGTAACTTCAATATATGCAGCACAAGTTAAAACACCACCATTTTATTTTTTTTTGGTGAACAAAAGTTTAGTATAAAAGGAGGCTATCCCATTCCAAAACTAAAACATGGCACAGACTTTATAGAAATATTTATATATTACTTCTCAAAAAAGAATTGTTTACAATTAGATTCAAATTTTATAACTTAAACAAGCATAACAATTTGATCTTTACTAATTGAACCAACTCCAACAACGAAACACCACTATTTCAATTGTATGATATTTTATATTCCAAGCAAGGCTATCCCATTCAAATCAAAAAGGGATCATTTTCACTTCTAAGCATGTCTAAAGTCATAGTTGATAAAACTAAGATATGATATTTTATATTCCTAGCAAGCTTATAGAGTTTCTGATTTGTAATCCCTCCATGCGCAAAATTAAAACTGTTGTATAATTTGATCAAATTATAGAGATAATTCTTATCCATTTATGCATAATTTTCTTTTTCCTGCGCTGTACCTACTGCTGACAAGCACATGCAAGGCTAAATTCTGCAATTAAATTAAGTTTGGAATATCTCACCTTTGCCTTGATTGCACTGATCTCTTTTGCAGCTTTTTCATCCTGAAATAAAACAACACACACAAAATATCATTTGTTAAGAGTATGGACACTAATCTCAGCATAACTTCAATTGTGACTTTAATAAACTATGAACAGAAGGTATCCAGGAAGTTCTGCTAATAAAGTTTTGAAATAAAGAGTATATCTAGAAAGTTACGGACCTTTCTCATTGAAACATGAATTAAATTTCAACTATTCCCTCCATAGTTTCTGTGTAATTCCTCTATTCCCAATTCTTGCAAACCTTCCCCCTTAAACTGCCTATTATATGTGCAGATGTTTCTAAGTTAAGTAAAATTATACGTGCTAATTAATCAAGCAAGCACAAAGTGCTAGCTCACCTCAATTCAAGAGTCTTATCTGCTACTTCACTAATGGGCCGCATGTTGTAGTTGCCACTTTCAATCTGTACATAAATTTCTAAGAAAACACTGTTCATGACTTTTCATGTTCCATTTAATTAAAGAGATCATGCCAAAAACAAATTATCTTCACATGTAACATCACTAAGTAAATATTAAGATATGAGTAAAACTGCAAGTTAATATGTTGATACGAGATAACATATTTATGAACCTGACACCACACTCAATCCAAAATCTTAGACATTAATTTAAAAGGTTACCATTGTATGACTCTTTTTCTATTCCAACACGTTCTGTGAACCAACTGCAGATTATGTTCGTACATGAAGCAACTAGCCAATTACTCAACATTTTCTTCATCCCTAAAGGTGGTCTTACATTACAAAGTTATATAGAATAGAGAATGCTACACAAACATGCATTTCATTATTTAATTCATAATATTGCATAAATTAAAGCTACAAAATCTCCCTTAGGTTCCTTTCTCAGATTCATTTGAAATCGTTCTATTGCTTCTTTTCCTTAATCCAGGACAAAATGAGACATCTTTCATCAAATTTGGTTATTACAAAGTACAACTAAATATGTCAGTCTACATGAATTAATGAAGCCCATAAATTCTACAGCCTATAAATTTTATTTTTTTTTAAAAAAAAGTATTCTACAGAAAGAAACTCTATTACATCAGCTCAAATCAAATGCAGGCACCAATAACTAGAGTCTAGAGATATTTTTATAGAGTAAATACTCAAACGAGTTTGTGATGAAACTACATCAAACACTACTTTATATCACAGAAAAATTGTTTGATTTTCAGGGTCTGAAAACCCGGGAGAACAGAGAGTTTCAATTTTTCAGACTTAACTGCAGATAATTCCTACTGCAACACACCAGAAGCTACTATATATATAAGAAACCTTGTGTGGAAGAATTAGAATAGTGTGCGGGAGAGAGAAAGGAAAGAAAGAATATTCTGCTTAGATCCGGAAAAAGAAGGGTGTTTACCCAGATTCAGAAGGCAAATTAAATGGACCGGAAAGGAGAGCAGCTCTGCACTGCAGATTGATCTGAACAAAAATGAAAGCTGACACACAAGTTAGTTTAATTGGAATTAGATTAGAATTCAGTGAACTTAATTATCTTCACTTTCCTTTTTCTGTGCTCCTCACCTTTACGCTGTAAATGCTGGTACTGCACACAACATTACCCATTGGACTCATGAGACTGAAGATAGGCTGTGAGGTCATATCCATCAGTGGATTGCTCGGCTCCCAAAATGCAACTTGCCAAACAACAAGGTACTTACATATAGGCACGAGGTTCATCAAATTAAAATTACGAATTGTCCCAAGATTTAAAAAGTATTTATAATAAAAATATTATTATAATTTATTAAAAAAGTTTTGAAATATGAACCATGATATTGAAATCAAATTTTGTTGGCATTTTTTTCAGTCATGTTATTACATATTAATTGCCCAAAAGATAATATCTGATTTGATGTTAACTGAACCACTCCACTTTCTTTTATGTCGTGCGTCCTGTGATCTTTTTAAAGCTTCTGTTATGTAGCACAGCCAGATTCTGAACGATTGGCCAGTGATGTCGGGCTGTCTTAATAATTTATGGTTATTATGTTTGTTCTCAGGGTTTAGAGCAAGATAGATATTTCAAATAATAAAAATTATTATTATTAATATATAACATTTTTAAAAATTTATTAATATATATTATTTTTTATATTACAGTAAAAATATAATATTTAAATAATATTATATTATTATAATATAATATTTAATTAAAAAATTAATAACTTACAAATATCATATTATAATAATATAATATACATAAATATCATATTACGGTATTATTATATTACTAATATAACAATACCAATATTATTTGTCCGTACATTTTTATGGAAAAAAAAAATAAAATTAAAAAATTTATTTTTATTTTAAATAAACTAAAATAAATATAAAAAAAATATTATTAAAAAATTTTACGAAAATAAAAAAATAAAAAAACAAAAATTAAATAATTTTATCTTTAAATTTTTAATTTTAATTATTTAATAAAATTACATTAATATTTTATTATATATTTTATTTTAATTAATTACTTATTTAATTAAATTATAAATTATAATAAATTTAAATTAAATATAATAAAATTATAAAAGAGTAATGTAATTTTAATAAAAATAATATATATTAATAAATATTTATAAAAATATATGTATTAACGATAATTTTTAAATGTTATATATGTGTTTAAAAGATTTTATAAATTTTTTTTTTATGTTTTATTTGTAAAAAAAATAAAAAAATTTGTAAAAATAAGATATAATAAAGTGAGATGACATCTCATTTTATTTTCTCTATAAAAATTTATATTTTTATGCTTTATTTTATTTTTTATTTATAAAATAATTTGATTCACTTGTTTTTTTTTTTAAATCTACAATATTACTAATATCACAGTACGGTAATATAATATTAATATCACATTAACGTACTGTAATATTAATATCGTATTACTGTACTACAATATTCGTAAATATCATATTACCATAATACGATATTTGTGAGTTATTAACTTTTTGATCAAATATCATATTACCGTAATGTAATATTATTTAAATATCACATTACCGGATATTTAAAAAAATGGTACATATTAATACAAATTGCAGAAAGAAAAATGGTAGAAAAATAAGGCAACTAAAGCCATTAAGATAGGCAAGTCGTTCCGGAATGGACTGTAAGAATCCCTCTGCTACTCATTTTCCTTTTTCTACTTAAACAAAGACAACCTGCAAGACATCAAAACAGAAACTCAATTGAATACTACAATATTTTATCTACATCTCATAAAAATATGAACATCAATAATCTAACTAGCTAGACATCCATTTATTATATAAATTACTGTTAGTTAAAAGGTATATATGCTCGGTTGGAATTAAATTAACGTCCAATATGGCACCAAATAGTAAATGATTTCAAAAAATAAATAAATATATATGTAGCTAGAGCATAAGGTGAGTTGGATTCTTCAATTTGCAGAATCATCAGAAATTTTTCATGAAGGTTACATATAAATAAATTACTCACCCCAGGTTGAGAGAGGTGTCAGAGCTATCACAGTCTTGAAGAGGATAAGATGAGCCGCATATAATGGTTGACTCAGATGACTGCCCTTGCTCATGTGCAACTGTGCGCAACTATATATATATATAAAGACATGCATGCATTAAGACCATATGCTGAATTACTCTTCATACCTTATAAAGAACAAAATCAGTCAATGATTCAATGAACAACCTAGAACTTGAATATCACCTGTTTCAATAGTCGATTCTCTTCCATAATCAGGAGTTCCTGCATGCATGTACAATAAAAAAAAAAAAAATTAGTAATTATAAGAACAATGAGCGAGATATATAGTAAAACCTTCTATAACGTGTTAGGGACTAACTAGAGTTAACTTAGCACATTCTCATATATAATATATGGTACGTAAAATTGGGTGGTTTGTGTAACTTAATTTGACAGAACATACATACCGGACTAAAATTCTCTTACAAATTTAACATGTTAATGTCATAATGTGCCACCAATATCCTCTAGGTTTTACCTCTTTCTAATTCTCTCCATATACTAATTGTTGATGTAATAGACTTCTAGGTTTACTAGGTGTCCAAGTTATAATATATTTCAATAGAAGAGTAATAAGTGATAGGTATTATATCTTGTTTCATTTATGTGTCTAGCTAGTGATAATATTAGTGAATCTAGCTAAAAGTTTTTTTAACTAGTAGTATATGAAAAGGAGCATTGATTGTTATGGGATTGAGATTGAACCAAGTGCAATAGTCACTTATAGGAAGATGGATGTGAATGGAATTGAGTGTCTCTCTCTACGAAAGTGGTATTAAAGCTGGTGCAATCATATGAACGCAATTTCTATGGAAGGAAACTGAATGACAAAGAGCTAGCCGCTGTCAAGGATTGATGGATTTGGATAAAGAAAGGTCCACATCCATGAGAGACATGGAGAAAACTGAAGAAAAGATGAAGATTTGAAGCAAGAGGGGCGGCAACCAAGAACAAGAGACGAAAATCAAGTGTCTAACAAAGTGGTATAGCAACATTCATTCTGAAAGGCATTTGCATGTTCATTCAAGTAATTAGATAGAAACCTTGTTGGCCATTATATAAAACAACTCTTTAGCTTTCTTTTAATAGCTTAAGTTTAAGTTTTTGAATTAAATCAATTCTTGACTTAGTATTAGAACCTTTTTGACCTCATGATTAAGAGATCAAATTTCCTTGTGATCACTTCTTAGCATATTAAATGTTTTTTTTTTAAAAAGAAACTCCTGCCACTATTTCTAAATTAGGACTAAAATCTCATCATATGATAAAAGAAAATCTGTATTTTGTTCACACTTTAAACTTAAAATACTTTCATGTACAAAGGAATCTTAGAAACAATATAAAATCATTCCTAGACCTTTCTAAAAGCACAGACCTATATCCACTTTGTCTTTTTGTTGATGATAATTTTACTAAAAGTGTTTGAAAAGATGAAGTTTGATACTAAGTTATCCTCAAGGATTGCAAGTTTCATGTACCAACCTGATAGTCAAAACCAAACTACCAAAGGATAAAAGAGGGGCAAACTTTGGCCAATATGAGATCTATGTATAAAGTTTTGTGCTGAACCAAAGGTGCAGTTGATAACAATGAATACAAGAGACTAAACTAAATTATTAACAAGGCAATGTAAATTTAGCATATATCTCACCCTCCTCTTGAGCTCACTGATCTGTTTTGCTATTCTTTCATCCTGAAACAACAAAATAACATCCTCTAAGAACATGCACACTAATTACAGTATACAGATATATGTTATGCAAGTAATTAAGATGAGCTCCAACAGGAAATTAAACTATACTCAAACTAATGGTAACCTTTTCTTTCGAAACACGACTCAAGCCTCTTTCAAGTAATTCCTCTAATTTCTGCAATTCTTATATGGTTGATGCTTCCAGCCCTTCCCCGTTCAACAGCCTATCTAGCCATGTCTCAGTAATGCAGAATATATATATAGCAATGGCAAAGTTTCTGTTCAGATACCTGTGTTCCCGAGTCAGATCTGCTACTTTCTTGCGCAGCATGTTATCGTTGTCATTCTCAGTCTGTATAATATAATAGTCCAAAATTTGCAGTTAGACTAAGTCTCTTCACTAAATGTCAGTTAGACTAAGATGTCTCTTGCCCATGAAAATTAGAACAAAAAAGTGGATTCTGCAGAAAGGTTTATCCTCCTTATTATTAATATTCATCTCATTATATTTCATTGACAAAACTCTACGGATTTAATAAGTCTATAACTGTGTCTTTATAATATTTTTTTTTTTTTTTTTTTTGTGAATATAAGAAAATCTCTACATAAACCCCGTCAACAAGTCAAGTCTCCCTGCTCTACATTCCTCAAAGGAGAATATTATAAGCACGCTTGTTATTATAGTTGATATTTTATGCGTAGGATATACTCTATTCATTTAAAAGTATAAAAGTATAAGATATTATTAGTTATTCTTAAGTTAAATATATAAGTGTAAACAAAATTATAGGTGTGAAGATATTACCTCCTTCCTATACCTTTCCAATGACACGAACTTGAACTTGTTGATGGAAGCTTGTCTTCGTCAATGGCCTTATCTCTTGAGTTGCTACCCATAACAAGTGGTTGAGTTTGATTGAATTGACTTCATTCTATGAAATTTCAAAAGCTATTACTTAAGCCATTCCTTTTGATGGAGAGTGTATGGCTTAACTCATACAATAAGATGAGTGATTAATAAAAAATGGGTACTCCTCAATTTCAAAACAAGTTACATTTCAACTTAGTACAGCTGAGTATAAAAACAAAAAAAAAAAAAAAAAAATCATTTAAGTAGTCATAGTCAAAATGGGGCCAATCGAAATGGCACCTCTAATCCTTGTGAAAATAGGGGCATTGCAATTTTTTCTCGTTTACTAAGTAAATCTTTTTTAAAAAATTTTATCTATTTTTTTTATGAAAATACAAAAATTCAAAATTCATCTCATCGTTTTATAATTCTTCACTACTTTAGAAGGGTTTTATCAAGTTAATGTGAAATATTTGTGAAAATCTCACAAGCTTGTAAAAAAATGATTCTATTTATATATTTATTTGGTACACTTATTGTTATATATTTTTAAGAAATTATCAATATAATTAAGAAGGTTGATGTGGGATAAATCAACAATTGCAGAATAACAGAACAACAATCCAGTCCGGACAAAACACAAGCAAATATATATATAATTAGGTTAAACTATCAAAAAAAAAAAAAAAAAGGAAAAAGTAAAACAGAAGAAGGGAGGTAGGAGTTATATTATCATCAAGTTATTTCTACACTGGAAAATCTCACTCCCAAACAGAGTTCCATTCTCTGGATTCATTAATTTATTATTGGGTGACATATTTGCAATTTGTCATTAATTCATTTTAAATGGAATTGGAAATGGATCTTACCTGTTGCTCAATGAACTGATGATCTAATCTTTTAGTGCCTGAATGCAGATTATACTTCACAATAACCTGCTGCAAACTTAAGAAGGCAAAAAATTGTAGGTTCAACTTCTTTTGTTCCAAATTAGAAAGCTTTAATAATATCTTAAGAAATTTGTTCACCAATTACATAGTTACACACAGCCATATATTTAATTAGTTTAAAATGCACTCTTTTATAGAAGAAAATTTTGTATTAGATGCATAAATAAAACTACATAACTATATATATATATATATATATAGAAGAGCACTCACAAGACACACACAAACGCACATATATATATATATATATATATACATACTAGTTGAATCAAAGTGGGAAAACAGAGGCAGCTCGGATAATTAAAATTCTCTTCACTCATTTAAACATTATTGGGCAAGCCTAGCTGCTTAGTTATATGCTTCTTGCAAGAATTCTATATATGATCATGGAAGTGTTCAAAACTTATTGCAAAGGGGACCAAATTGAATTAAAACAGTCAAACTCTAAACAATTTTGAGCAAGAATCAAAAGAAGTGGTTAAACAAACTACTTTTCCCCATAATAGGGAAAAAAAAATAACAAAGCAAGTAGTGACCATATCAGAATGTATTTACCACATGCTGTATATACACAACTGAGTTCACTTTCAAATGTTCATGATGGAGGTGATATGGGAACTTAAAATTAGCAATTATGTGGGGAAAAATAAGGTGGAGTGGTTTCTTTGGGTTGCATATTATGTAAAGCATGTTTTGTTTGCCATAGGCAATAAGCAATAACCACTAAACTAAACTGAACTCTGCCACTACTTAAATATTGTTACAAGGACCTGGGTTTTAAAATAAAAAAAAAAAAAAAGTTTGCAACTAGGGTTTCTCAATTAAGTTACATTAAATTTATTCAATACCATAAACGAATGGATGTTACAAGTTGAATTGACAATGTAAGTAATAATCTATGCCATTTATTGTTTATTTTAGTCCACATGTTTAGTCGAGCAGATGGGGACCAATTTATCTCAGTTGTCAATTATGCTATTCTCTATATTAGTTTGTGGTATTAATTATACCTAAATCTGATAATATGGTTGGCAAAATCTAAATTAATTAGGTCCATTTCACTCCAATTGTCTATCAACTAACATGACTTAGGATTATCAAAAAATTAGGACTTGAATTTGGATAAGCCAGTGCACATGTGATACTAAATATCAAATGATTTAAAAAAAAAAAAAATTCCAAAAAAGTATATATATATATATATATATATATATAAAAAAAAAAAACTAATATGAACTAAGTGTGAATATAAACACTTCACATTGAAGTTGTACCAAGAAAAAACAATTCTAAGTAAGGCCTAATTAAGTTTGTGCTGCAAAGTCAAAACAAGCCTTGACATTTAGCTAATATTTTGAAGATGTCGGCAATCTATAATGAATTTTTTTTTTAACTATAATTATTATAATTATTTTATTTGTTAGTTCACAAAAGGAAGTGCAGCATGCACATCCACGGTGATTGAAACTGTTGTACTAGAAATATATATTGAGATTCCATAGTACGATTCTAGTCAAAGTTATGCTCAAAACACTTCATCCAATGAAAAACTAATGAGCAAAGTCATTTTAGCATAATGCATGAAAACATGAGCAACACACATATAGGCCGAATTAATAATAAAATCAAAGTAAAATAAATATATATATCAGGAAAAAAAAAAAAGAAGAAAAAAGATAAGAGAAAAAACTATGGAAGACAGAAAAAGAAAATAAATAAAATAGGATATAGACCTTGAGCTAGCATATTCAGAGAGCTTGCCAGTAGCAGAAAACACTACGAGACCAATTTCAGCATCACAAAGGGTTGAAAATAATTTCTTTCTTGACATCTATAATATATGAATAAAATTACAAGCTATTGTTTATCTTTATCTTTAACTAAAGTTTTCATTCATCAACAAATTCGCAGTTCATCGAACAGCCAAAAGCAAAAGTTCATCCAGTACATTAGATTTAGCCACCACATCGATTGCGTTAAACCAAATTACATTTCATTCAGCAGTCACCAATATCAAATCACCACTTCATCCAGAAATAAGAATAAACTTGGAATGTTGTGATATTTTTTAAAAATAATTAATTAATCAACTGATTTTAACAATTTTTCTTAATATATATGAATCATGTAATTCAATTGAAAGGGCCTATAGAGTAATATATATATATACATACATAAATATAACTGCCTTATCATTTCTAGAAAAACAAAACAAGATTTGACTTACAATGACATACAAGTTATTTTAATTTGAATGTTAAATTATACCTTAAATTCATTTTAACAAACTGTATTTATATATACCTATTCGTTTAATCAACTAAATAATGATGTCATTGAAAACAATTGGTTACATTTAACCCATGTATACCTTCATGTCGAAAAAAAAGCAAAAAAAAAAAAACAGCAAGAAAAGAAAAAGCAACCGACATATGGCAAAAACACAATCCCTAGACACTAAATCTTACCCTTATTACCGACAAAAAAAAAAAAAAATCTTACCCTTATTAAGATATTTAAGACTCCCAATATATATATAAAGTGTATTTAACACAGACTATGTCTTGAGAAACGTCTCAGCTTTTTTGACATAGGTACATGTCTTGTTGAATTAATATTGTTATTTCTCTAACGGTTATAGAGGAGAGAAATATTGTTGGGTCTGTGGAAGGCTTAATTAGGGAAAGAAATAGTTGAAGGACTTATTATTCACGTCTTAAGTTTATCACATTACAAAACCCTATTAAAGTGAGAAAACAAAAACCCTATCAAATAACATTCTTATAATTGACTTTGATAAGGTTCTGTAGTGTGATTGCCTTATTTGATAAACTTAAATTTTAATTTTATAATTATGAGAGGATAAAATAAAGTTTTATTCAGGATAATAATGATATATATTGAATAAGTAGCCAATATAATTAATCGAGGGAAATGCTATTGAATCCAGACGTCATTTATAAAGTTAATCAAAATTTCTTGTTTATACATACCAGGTTTCTAGTTATATAATCTCCAGTAGTTAGTCGATTATAGAACAAAAACTACTGTAATTTTTGTCCAATCAGTGTCTCCCTAATGGTTGAAAATTGGTATTTTCCATGTCCAAATTGTATTTAGATAATATGATATAAGATGATAGATAGTTTAAAATGAATCAAAGTATTTATACATTCATGTAGTTTGGAAGATATCTAATTAAGAATTAATGTAAGCTTCAAGGAGTGTTTTACAATAACAATAACATATTATTTGATACTATATTCCTTTATATATATTTATTAAATAGTATATATTTTATTGTCATACCAACCATTAGAATCTAATATTCTTGGTGTTTGAAATGGAGCAAGAGAAACCATGGTATGTTCACAGAAATGAAATCCCTCAGACCATATTTTCTTTGATAGAGAGAACAGATGAAATCAGGGAAAAACATTCAGTGGAATTGATTTACCTTTGCCCTATGCATGCCAATCTCTTTCATAAATCTTGCATCCTGAAACACATACAATACCGTCATCTTCTAAAGGCATATGCACAAAGTTCAGGCTATATACATTTCTTAAATTCGATAACAAAGGAACTCGTGTGAGCATAAAGGGGGAGAAAATGTTAACCTAACCATTCAGTTCTCAGTCAGTTACATTAAGTTATGTATGAGCTAGTTAGTACAGATGGCATTACCCCTCTAAAGACAGTGATTTTTTTTTTCTGATTCTTGCTGTCACACCTTGACTAACAGTTGTTTTGCTCAAAAGTCTGTGTGTCTCAATTCTTTGTCTAGCAGTGACCAATGCCACATTCAACAGCTCATTAATGAATCAGAACCACACTCATATTCTGAAGCTTCCAGAGATCCAAGATGGCAGGAAGCAATGGCAGCGGAGTTCTCTGCATTGGATGCTAACCACACATGGGAAATAGTGAAGTTGCCTAAAGGAAAACTCCCATTAGCTGTAAGTAGGTGTAATGACCCAACTATGTTTAAGTGAACTTAGAATACTACATAGCTTACTAGTGTTAATAATTAAATACTAGTTATAGGATTATGCTAACACTCTGTATATAGATGGAATTTGAGGATTTAAGCAGAAAAGTCAGAATTACTTAGTGAAACATATACCTTACCACTTCAAGATTAGTGACACCTAATCAATTTATATTGGTGACACATAACACTTTTAGTGACACCTCACTACTTCTATATAGTGCCACTTAATGCAATCTGTGAACACCTAATGATATCCTAATGCAAGCACTCATTAAATTCTAGTACACCCTTTTTGTTGGCTAGCATACATTAAGACACCAAAATAGCAAAGTAATGCCACCAACCATAAGGCTTTGACACCTGGAGTTAATAATAACCCTTATTACAATTTCAAGCACTTAGCTTAGAATTCATGGGCTAGCAAGGGCGGTGAGCATGGGGGAGATCAATCCCAGCAACCTTGCTTCATATACATGTCATTCCATTAGTGTCAATGGAGTCAAAACAAAAGATTTATGTACAGAGAGAGAGATGTAGTGATCGGAGCTCCATTCATGGAGAAATCGTAGGGGAAGCTAAAGAAATTTTCATCATCTTGCATGAGCTATTTTTAGTGGCTTTCTTGAGAAGACATAGAAGGAGAAAATAATCTACATACCTAGAGCTACCCATCGGTGGTTTTCTATTAAATTATTGAGTTTGACCTTGGTAGAGGTGGGTTGATTTTGGAGTTTAGAGAAGAGGAAGAAGAACTTGAGGATTGAATCATAGTTGATGCTCTTGAGGACAAGAGGATAGAAGAGTTTTATCAAGGATCTTAGAAAGGTAGCTAGCTCTTTTCCTTGAATCTCTTTATGATTTCTTGTGAAAGTTCTATCTTCCACGGTAAGCTAGTTTATGTCACCATTGATTATGAGTTTATGAATGCAAGTTAATACTCCCATGGATGTCAGTAAAATTTAATCTTCTATGGGAGGCTAGTTATCTTCTATGGAGGCCAATTATCTTCCATAGATGCAGATTAATAAGATGGCCATCTGTTAGTCAATTGTGGTGCCCTGTTGGGCACTAGATGAGTATGTTCAATCAATGGTTGAGTTATGTTATAATCTCCTGTGGATGTAAGTTTTATTTATGATCAGTTTTAGTTGCTCATATCTGTTGGTTAACTAATGTTTCTAACTGTTTTTAGTTAACTTGCTAGCTATTGAGAAATAGTTCTCAAGTTTTTGTTGATCTAATAACCATTCCAGATGATCCAGCTAGGAGTACGCAATCGAACACTCAAGATGGAAATGTGGAATTTACTGTTGTTTTTCTAATCTCTGTATAGATAAATACTACGTAGATCCATATGTAAATTATTGTGAGAGATGATTTTAAAGAGCATATGGTGGAATAGACTATGTACAACGCTATTTTGATGGCTCTAATCTTATGAAAGTGGGATGTTACAGTGGGTATATAAAATCAAGCGCCATTCTGATGGCTCTATTGAAAGGTTTAAAGTCGTTTGGTTGTGAGGGGCTTCACACAATAAAAAAGGGGTTGACTTAAAAGAAATCTTCTCCCTAGTGGTTAAGTTCACCACCATTAGAGCCATCATTTCTATAGCAGTAAAGAAACGGTGGCCATTGTTTCGGATTAAACTAGTCTAATACCTTAGTCAATTCAATCAGCAGCCTTGTCAGTCTCATATGGCAGTAGCAATCCATGTTCACCAATATCTTCACAGCCATCCCATTCAAGGAGTTCTGATGAATAACACATCTGATTTCAATCTCTTGCCATATTGTGACTCGGATTGGGTGGCATGTCCATTATCAAGGAGGTCCATTAGTCGTTTCTTCATTCTCTTGTGTGGCAGTCCATTAGTTGTTGCTTGGCTCTCACGACTGTTACATGAACTCTCTCTCACAAGTATCACACTAATTCCTCTCAAGTGTGACAACCAAGCAGCTGTCTAGACAGTCAAGAACCCAGTTTTTTACGAGAGAACCAAGCATATTGATATCGACTCTCACTTTGTCAGAGAACAGCTTCAACAAGGTCTCATTTCCGTATTTCATACTCCTACAAACTCTCAGTTGATTGACATTTTTACCAAACCCTTGTCCAGTGCTCAGCACCACCATTTCCTTCTCAAGCTTGGATTGTTTCTACATCCAGCTTGAGGGGGTGTTAACCTAACCATTCAGTTCCCAGTCAGTTACACTAAGTTATGTATGAGTTAGTACAGTTGGCATTAGTTCCCCTCTAATCTCATCTATTTAAAGATTGATCCCATCTTGTAAGTATGTTTAAGTTTTTTTACTCTTTGACCTTTTTATCCTTGGTGCTCCTTTCTGCGGAAGAACTTTGTTTTTGAAATTCTTATCAAACTTGTTTTGAACATTTTCTCTACTTATAGAGCATATTTGTTTAGGTGGAATAGATTTTAGTGAGAATAAAAAGAAGAAAGGAAGTGGTAATTCGAAAATATCAGAGAGTATATGAAAGGGAAATCATTCCCTCCCTTAGGGGATTATAGCTTTCCTTCCAAACAAAAAAGGGAGGAGAGCTCTCTGGCCCTTTAACAAAAATCGCTTACTCAAGCAAGAGAGAAATTCCTCTTTCACACACTATCCAAACAAGGTTAACTCCCTCCTTTCTTCCGTCCTATTCCATTAAAATAAACATGCAAGGTTGATAACAAAGTTATATGTATTAATGATGTCAAAATAAAGGGAGTGATGAAAGAGGGGAAGAAGCTAAACATTGCTTCCTCATTGTGAGAAAATCTCCCTCTGAAGCAGACTCTTTTTGTAAACATGTTGCTTTGGATGTTCAGTTCTTTAACCCTGGGCCAAACAGCACATCATTAATTCATCATTTAAAAACTTTAGCAGGCAGTGTTACCTGCAGATCATTAGGACGACTCAATTTTTAAATGTCTGAGTGCTTATAATGCAATATCTTTATGAAATTAAGAATCTCTTTAGTATAAAATGCTTAAATATCAGAAAATGTTCCCGAAGACTAACTGGCGGAAGACAACAAGAAGGCCAAATCACATGGTAAATAATGCTATCTCATGTCATGTTTACATACAATCATCTAGTCACAAACAAATAGTGGAGCACTTGGAATTATGTAACTTAAAATTAGCATGGCCGTCAATAATGAACTCATTGATTTCCTCCAATGTTCTTCCTTGGGTTATTGTAGTATGGGATCTGGTCCCTTCTATCCAAACACACATACAAATAGAAAAAGAAGTACAAGCACATTGGAGTATGCATATAACAAATGAACAGATGTATTGCCAATAGCCAGATTTCAAGTAGATTCACTTCTACATGAAGATAAAAGAGAGAGTGAGGAAGTGATACCTTGAACTAGCATACTCATATAGTTTGACAGTGTTAGAAAAGACTTTCAAAGCGATTGTCATGACACACAGAAGCTATGTACAAACTGGAGCTCTTACACTGCTCATGTACAACATATGGATATCGCAACGTATGGCAAGCACACCAATAACTCAAGATATCCATCTCTGGATGGCCCCAAGATACGCAAGCTGAAAAATGAACAACATTATCCAAATCAAAGCCAAAATCCATGTTAAACATAGCAAAACATCAAGTGAGTGGACATAAAACATCTATATAAATCTAACTCATCAGCTATCTCAGCATCACAAAGAGTCCAGCCTCTCTCCACATAGAGAAAGTCACCTGCCTTTAAGTTATATTCTCTTTTTTTCTTGATCTGAATTTTCCTTAGTCATTTCTCAAACTGAAATTGGACTAAAACAACAGATTAAGTAGAACATAATACGCAAAAATCCGAGATAGAAAATTACACAATAAACCCAACAGGTTTCACATGAATGAAGAAAGATGAGTATTCTTTACAAAACCAAAAAAAAAAAAAAAAAACAAAACAAAACAGAAAATGAGGAAAATGAAACATATATATACAGCCGTCAAATCAAATTAGTCTTACAAAAAAAAAAAAAGTGTGACGGGAACTGGAGAGAGTGATATATAAGTTAAGAGATGGCTTACCATGAAAATGAATAGCTTATTGACAACACTCAGCAGGGCACTGATTAATATTATGCAAATTTTGGCAATAGTACACTCAAGGGAGAGGGAGAGGGAGAGAGAGAACCAGTTTACCAGTGCAAGATAGAACAAAAGGGTCATCGCCAAGAATCTGAACCTTATTGGTCAAAAAACGTGTGCAGATCATTCAATTTGACGAAAGGAGACCTAAACAGGAACTGATAGTGAAGAAAAATAGTAAATAAGAAAGCCGGATAATCAGGAGTAAAAGTGAACCCTACCCTGCCAGAAAAAGACCAAATTTCTGAGTTTGTTATATGGGGATAACCTTCTTTGAGGAATTATTGGCGTTTTCCTTTATGGGAAAATTGATTCTTCTCTGCAACTATACGTATTTTTCTCATTATTTTTTTCATTTATCTTTTTTTTTTTTTCTGGTCTTTGTTATGTCTTGTGCTCAATTTGTTTGGAAAAATAAAGGATTTTTTTTTTAAAAACAAAAAAAAAAATTCTTTGTGTGTGTTCTGACAAGCAATATAATTTAGTACTCCTGCGACGGTGACTTGTGAATGAGCTGGGATATCGAAGATATTTAATTGACCTTGAGGGTTTCTTTCCGTACGGATAGCCATGCTACTGCATCATATCACACTAATTGAGATGGTCATGGTAGTTTTAAAAGATTAGATTTCCTCAGTAATCCAAAAATTACTGAGTAAAACAATTGAAATTATAACTCTGCCACGACAGCCGCTGTTCTACAAGCTTTTTCCAGAAAATGGGATCTTAAAATTTTAAATCTGACTATTTTTTTTCCCCTCTTTCTAACTGATAATGGTCTTTTATATATAGGACTGTACCCATGTAAGTGGTCCAACCAGTGAGCCGAAAACATGAAGATAAGCAAAAATTACAGCGTAGTGACGGGGCTAGATCAGATAGTGACTTCAACTTGGAATCCATCGGCATATAAATTTTCCAAAACGTTAGACGAGTTGTGATCATTTTTCTCCATTGGTAATGAGAAGGGAATTTATCTTACCCCAACTCTTCACAGGTTTTGAATGAAAATTTATTTATTCTAAAAAAAAAAAAAAAAGAAACCTTGGATCAAAATCTAAAGATAGTTCTGATTGTATGATTTGTTTTATCGAGTAAAGCCAAGTTTTTTTTTGGATAAAACCAAGTTGTCGGTTAATGGTTATAGTTATACTATATGTTTATCCATCTTTTTTTGACATAGAAATATATTTCAGCTTTTTAATTAAGCTACAGGGAAAACGTACGTAACCCTAACCCTAGAGATCTTTTCTATAACTTTTGCTACTATGAATGGAACACCTAATAATCTAATCTGCCAATGCTTTCGCTGGAAACAAAATTTGCCAACCTGTTAGCGTAGTATAATACGATAGTTGACCAATAAATAACAAAAACTTCAACTGGTTCTCATGCTGGCATTCTTTCTGGGTGTTCAATTGTTTTTCTCTATTCTCTGCCTGTACTAGCAATGAACCAATTTGCAGAAAGAAAGCGATAAGATTTCAAGTAAAACTCAAAAGCTGGGTGGGCCTCTTTCTCTCATTTTCATTAAACTAGCTAGCAAGCAGTTTTGAAATGGAAAAACATTAGTGGATTGACTTGGATTTGACAAATGAAAGTGGCGAACCCATTGATGGTTTTGTTTTATTTATAATTGGGCAACCTGCAAGAAATATAAATGCAAACTCTAGTTAGCCCCATTTAACTATCTGGAAGTGACAATATACACCCTTCTTATTCATACATCAATCATGATTGAGTTAGCTTCTCTAGGAAATATATAGCACATGTTCAAAAAATTAAAGCAACGGTAGGGATAGCTCTCTAACTAAAGATATTAATTTTAACATTATAGATATAAGAAAGTTGAAGAATATAAACTAACCCCAGCTTGAGAGAGGTATCAGAACTACCATGGTCTTGGGGAGAATCACATAAGCTGCATATAGTGATTGGCTCAGATGACTGTCCCTGTTCACAAGCAACCCTCTGTACCAAAATTCATGTGTTTTTTAATACTGATTCCTCACAATACATATCTGAAACAGAAAATCAATAAGCAAGAATTTGAGAAACTATCACCTGTTTCAGTTGTCGGTTCTCTTGCATCATTTGGACTCCCTGCGTGGATGGAAGACACAATCACACATCAGTGTACAACCATATCCAAGTTCATAGCTTGTACACTAATTACAATTTATCACCAAAAATTCCACCACATTGCTGTTTGGTTCACATGTCCCCAGCAACTTCAAATTAAGTAACATGGAGAAATCATATAATTTCTGTAGTTCCCATTTCAACCCTCGATCAAAGGTCAAATTTGGCCAACATGAAACAGATATTAAATATCTTGAATTTTGTACTAATTAGGGATAATCCAATATCACAAAGGATAGAATGCATTTCACCCTGCATTAATTTCTCTATGGTTACTTTCTGCTCCTGCAGGAAATCTAAGAAAAACAGGTATATATATCATATCAAACAGTCAAAGTTCTGCATATTTGACCTTTCTCTTGAACACACAAACCTCTCTCACGAGTCTTTCATCCTGAAAAAAATTAAAATAATCACCTATTAAGAGATTATCTTCCAAAATTTTTAGATAATCTAATATATAAACATCATGATCACCACAAAGGCATAGGCATGGGCTTGGAGGTTCAAGTTTTAGATAATCATTTAGGTTCAATGCCAAATTAATATAGAAGTATAAAGAGTTAAAAAAAAAAAAAAGGTGCAAACTTTTGCTTTTGAAACACGTCTCAAACCCATCTCAATTTGTTCCTCTAGTTTCTATAATTCTCTCAGTAAGCATCCTTGCAGCTCTTCCCCATTTAACTGTCTGTTTAAATTAAGGTGGAAATCATGTCTCAGTAATACAAAAATTATAAATGCATGCATCTCAGAGGCTCATAGTTCTAGTTTGAGTTGTATAACTCAGTTCATGGGTCTTATCGGCTGCTTCCTTGCGCAGCTTATTGTAGGATTCACTCTCAATCTGGATATAAAATATGCATAAGCAAATTGCAATTTATGATTTTTTTTTTCATTTTCATTTTTCATTTAAACAAATGTCAAAGATAACTCAATTCCACATAGAACCTCTTTAAGGTTATGTTCCCACCTGAAGCATTCTGATTTTTTATGTTCCTAGAGGTTCATATTTCTTGAAGAACATAATCAGAATCCATTTTCAATTATATGAGCTAACAGTTATTTATTCAATGTTCATAAATTTTGTTGTTGAATCAATGCTACTTATCTATGGATAGCCATTTTAATTGATAATATATTGCCTGAAGAATGTCAATGACCTAGTTTATATCTCAAACTTCAAAAAGAAAAAGAAAAGGGCTGTTGATTGAAAGGAAAAGAATATAGATCTTATTATACTTGCAGCTCTCTAGATGAATGGCTCTGAACTTCTGAATGCAGATTGTATCTTTCAAACACCTGCTCCATACTTAAAAAAGCAAAAAAATCTCAAATTCAGAATTTTTAACTCCTCTCTTTATTTCCCATAACTTAGTGCAAGAAGGCATGAAATTCTAAGACACTTAATCTTATGAGAGTAAAGCATAAGTGCTAAATACATTTGTTATAAAATGCAGTCAGATGCAAGTCTTTCACAAAGCAGTGGGTTTAATTTATCAGTAGAAAAATCTACCAATTATAGAATCTTATATTAATCATAAATTCAGAATATTCACTCTCCAATTTCTTCATATATCTTGGCCTAGTAACTTGGCAGCCACCCAAGGCCTCCCACATATGTTCCAATTACCTTTGAGATATCTTCTGAATGCATTGATCACGTGATGTCATGTGGCTTTGAGGTCTTGGTTCCAATTTTCTTATAATTTACTTATTGAGAGAGGACAGTCATGGCTTCTTAATTAAAATGCCATTGCACGCTGTTCTTGTTGTTGCAGATTATAGAAAAGCTCTCCTAATCCTTTTGCCATGGACACAGCTAGGCTACATTAATATATCACTCTTTATGCACTTCTTAATTATAGATTATAGATTAGGTTACTTAATTGGAATTCTAAGTCTTAATTAGTATGTTTTCCATGCACACGAATTCGATTTGATCACACACATGAGCAAATATTTTATTGTCTATTTCACCATCCATGTTGAATATTAAGAAATAATATTCATTTATATTACTTCTATTTATCAAGTTATTTATATTCAATCTAATTTTCTTCAGAACATTTGTTTCGAAATTACTTTGTGCAACAGATGAGATGTTAAACTAAGCAAGTTGTAATGTTTTCCAAAAGTACTAATTGATCACGTATAATACTTAATCATAACCTAATAATTTCTTTATCCATTTTTGCATAAACCTATCATGGAAAACTTCCTAATATCATCAAGATTATAGTCTTTATCCATTTCTTTTGTTATTATTATTATAGTTAACAAATCCATAGATTTGAAAACTGCATAGTAAAGAGAATTTGAGATTCCCAATTACACTTCTAATTAATCCTCAGGAATTTTTTTTTCAGAATAATGATCTCAGGTAATTAATGATAGCATTTCATATGCTCAATCACACACTAAATGTGAAGAATAACAAATTAGTACATGATTGAGCAAGGCATGGCAAAAGTAGCTGAAATCAAAGTAGAACAAATTTTGTCTGTTTGAGAAAAATAAGACCTTGAGGTATTTATATAAGAGACCTTGAGGTAGCATATTCAGAGAGCTTGCCAGTAGAAGAAAACACAACAAGAGCAATTTCAGCATCACAGAGTGGAAAGCTCTAGAGCCTTCTTGAAGAGCCCTCTTCTCCTCTTAGAGAAAGTCACCTGCCTTGCTGTTATGCTGTCTATCATCTTTATTGGTATCTTCTGTCTCGTCATTTTCCTAAACCAACCAAAATAATATTAGGGGCTAAATAAAAACTAGAGCTTTTGCGGAGAGTTTATGGGTTTTAAATGCAACAGAGATTTCTATAGTTTTCTTTACATAATACTTAATAATCAGATCAAACCAATCCATGTAATTCCAGAAATTTTGACTTCGAGTAGAATCCTGTTTCCGGGTCATGAAGAAAAAAAAAAAAAAAGGGAAAATAAATAACTAGGGAGAAACCTCGAGGGAAAGGAGAAAAAGGATTCCCATGTCTGAAAGAGGAAAACAAAAGATCTGAAACCCAACCTCAAAAGGAAACATGGCATTAAAGACAGCAGAAGAATAATGATTCAATCCAAAGATTATTGTGTAACAAAGGGAAACTTTGAGGTTCTTGTGTTTCTTTCCTCTTACCTAATTTTGTTTGGTTGATCTCTCTTTCCTTTTGTGGAACTGTGATGACAGATAGCACTTAACTCCGAGGCCAGAGTGAGAGAGAATCAGATGTGACCTGGTGCAGCAAAACTAAAGTGGGGTTTTCCTCTAATGGGCAAAGATAAAAGTTGGGGGTTCTTGTAAGAAATAATGCGAAATCTACACACATGTATTAAAAATAATAATTATTAATATATATTACTTTTAAAAATATTTTTTAGATATTATATTACGGTAATATAATATTTAAAAAATAATATATATTAATAAATATTTTTAAGAATTATATATATTAATAATATTTTTTTTTTAGTGTATATATATAAATTTCCCCATAAATAATAAAATAAAGTTTGGGGACTCGAAAGAGAACATTTTTTGAGAACGAGTGGCTAGCGTTTGTGTTAATTTATATCACGTTGTTTGCTTTCCGTACGGATACCTTGCTTTATTGCACCAAACATGCTGACACTTTGTACCCTCCTACTCCTTGACTCTATGCAAGCAGGGAAATGACATTTACTCATAGATTCTCAGCGGATATCTTGGTATTATCATATTTTTTCTTTAAAAAAAAACAGTTAACGTAAAAGGATAAATAATTGATCAATTTTTATTTTCAATAGAATTACAAATTAATAATATTTTGAGCAGAGATGGCCGGGAAATTGAGAGCCCAGCTCAGCCTAAAATTTGACAGACCTACCCAAAATCCAAGAAATGCTAAAGCAAGTTGGTTGGACCCAATGTGAGCCTGTGACATTATATTATTATCATTAATTTTCATAATAATGTTATGGTCCGTAATAATCTTATCCATTCTTTTTTGAAAAACAATGTTATCCAATTTTAAATATGTCTTTTTGCCAAAAACAATTCTCTTCACTATGCAAATATTAATATACGAGTAAAACTGCAAGTCAATATATTGATACAAAAGAGCATATTCATGAACTTGACACTACATTTAATCCAAAACTTTAGACATTAATTTAAAAGGTTATCATTGTATGACTCTTTTTCTATTCCAATAAGTTCTGTGAACCAACTGCAGATTATGTTCCTACATGAAGCAACTAGCCAATTACTCAACATTTTCTTCATCCCTAAAGGTGGTCTTACATTACAAAGTCATATAGAATAGAGAATGCTACACAAACATGCATTTTCATTATTTAATTCATAATATTGCATAAATTAAAGCCACAAAATCTCCCTTAGGTTCCTTTCTCAGATTCATTTGAAATCATTTTATTGCTTCTTTTCCTTAATCCAGGACAAAATGAGACATCATTCATCAAATTTGGGTATTACAAAGTACAACTAAATATGTTAGTCTACATGAATTAATGAAGCCCATAAATTCTACAGCCTATAATTTTTTTTTGCTTTTTTAAAAAAAGTATTCTACAGAAAGAAACTCCATTACATCAGCAAGAGAATCAAATCAAATGCAGGCACCAATAACTAGAGTCTAGAGATATTTTTATAGAGTAAATACTCAAACGAGTTTCTGATGACACTGCATCACAGAAAGATTGTTTGATTTTCAGGGTCTGAAAACCTTGGAGAACAGAGAGTTTCAATTTTTCAGACTTAACTGCAGATAATTCCTACTGCAACACACCAGAAGCTACTATATATATAAGAAAGCCTTGTGTGGAAGAATTAGAATAGTGTGCGGGAGAGAGAAAGGAAAGAAAGAATATTCTTTTTAGAACCGGAAAAAGAAGGGTGTTTACCCAGATTCAGAAGGCAAATTAAATGGACCGGAAAGGAGAGCAGCTCTGCTCTGCAGATTGATTTGAACAAAAATGAAAGCTGACACACAAGTCAGTTTAATTGGAATTAGATTAGAAAATGGGCAGAATTCAGTGAACTTAATTATCTTCACTTTCCCTTTTCTATGCTCCTTACCTTTACGCTATAAATGCTGGTACTGCACACAACATTACCCATTGGACTCATGAGAGTGAGGATAGGCTGTGAGGCCATATCCATCAGTGGATTGCTCGGCTCCCAAAATGCAACTTGCCAAACAACGAGGTACTTACATATAGGCATGAGGTTCATCAAATTAAAATTACGAATTGTCCCAAGATTTAAAAAGTATTTATAATAAAAATATTATTATAATTTATTAAAAAAGTTTTGAAATATGAACCATGATATTGAAATCAAATTTTGTTGGCATTTTTTTCAGTCATGTTATTACATATTAATTGCCCAAAAGATAGTATCTGATTTGATGTTACCTGAACCATTCCACTTTCTTTTATGTCGTGTATCCTGTGATCTTTTTAAAGCTTCTATTAGGTAGAACAGCAGGCTCTGAGCGATTGGTCAGTGATGTCGGGTTGTCTTAATAATTTATGGTTATTATGTTTGTTCTTAGGGTTTAGGGCAACGTAGATATACTAAATAAATAAAATACTTATTAATAGATATTATTTTCAAAAAATATACGTTAATATATATTATTTTTTTAATATTATAATACGATAATATAAAATTTAAATAATATTATATTATGATAATAAAATATTTAATTAAAAAATTAATAATTTATAAATATTACAATATGTCCGTTATAGTATTATAATATTAATTATATAATAATATGTTGTATTACTAATATCGATATCATTTATTTATATATCTTTATATGAAAGTAGAAAAGTGAAATTAATTTTTTTTTTTATTTTCAATCAAATGTGTAAAAAATATAATAAAGAATTATACAAAAATAAAGAAAATGATTAAAAAATATTTTTAATTTTTAATTATTTATTAATAAAATTACATTAATACTTTATTATGTATTTTATTTATTTTAATTAATTACTTATTTAATTAAATATAAAATATAATAAATTTAAATTAAACATAATAAAGTTATAAGAAAGTAATGTAATTTTATTAAAAATAATATATATTAATAAATATTTATAAAAATTGTATGTATTAATGATAATTTTTAAATATTGTATAATTGTTTAAAAAATTTTACAAATTTTTTTTAATATTTTATTTATAAAAAAATAAAAAAATTATAAAGTACTTTGATAAAGTGAGATGACGATCCTCTTCATCAAAAATTATATTTTTATGCATTATCGTACTACAAAATAATTTGATTCATTCGTTATAATATTTTTTTTATTTACAAAATAAAGTGAGATGACAATCCTCTTCATCAAAAATAATATATTTTTTTATTTTTATTTACAAAATAATTTAATTTACTCATTATAATATAATATTATTTATAAATATCATATTATTATAATATATTTTTAATAAATTATTAATTTTTTATCAAATATCATATTACTATAATATAATATTAATAAGATATCAATATTATTCAAATATTACATTAATCGTATTAATATATTTAAAAAATAATATATATCAATATATAATTTTAAAAATAATATATATTAATAATAATATTTTTATTTAGTGTATGGGTGTAAAATTCTCCGCTTTTACTAGCTAGTCCAATCCAATCCATTTCTTTGTATTCGTGATCTGTGATGTATTACTGTATATCTGAAAGTACTATAATTATAAGTACATAAAAAAAATTAAAAATGTAAAATTTTTATATGAATTTTTTTTGTGGTGATATTAAAAAGATAAATTTTTTTTTCTGGTAATTACCAAAAAATAATCTTTTTCGTTTTAAATTTTAGAATTAAAAAATATTTTTTGTTTCATCATTTTCATGTATAAAAGTGTACCAGATATAAAGTATATAACGTTATCCAATTCTCAAGTATGATCCTCTACGATGAGGGTGGATAGAATTATAGCTAGCAATTATCAAAATTCTATATCTACAAACTTATTTATACACACACACACACACACATATATATATATATATATATAATTAAATTGCAGAAAGAAAAATGATAGAAAAATAAGGCAACTAAAGCCATTAAGATAAGCAAGTCGTTCCGGAATGGACTGTAAGAATCCCTCGGCTACTCATTTTCCTTTTTCTACTTAAACAAAGACAACCTGCAAGACATCAAAACAGAAACTCAATTGAATACTACAATATTTTATCTACCTCTCATTAAAATATGAACATCAATAATCTAACTAGCTAGACATCTATTTATTATATAAATTACTGTTAGTTAAAAGGTACATATGCTCGAATTAAATTAATGTCCAATATGACACCAAATAGTAAATGATTTCAAAAAATAAATAAATATATATGTAGCTAGAGCATAAGGTTAGTTGGAGTCTTCAATTTGCAGAATCATCAGAAATTTTTCATGAAGGTTACATATAAATAAATTACTCACCCCAGGTTGAGAGAGGTGTTAGAGCTATCACAGTCTTGAAGAGGATAAGATGAGCCGCATATAATGGTTGACTCAGATGACTGCCCTTGCTCATGTGCAACTGTGCTCCGCAACTATATATATATATATAAAGACATGCATGCATTAAGACCATATGCTGAATTACTCTTCATACCTTATAAAGAACAAAATCAGTCAATGATTCAATGAACAACCTAGAACTTGAATATCACCTGTTTCAATCGTCGATTCTCTTCCATAATCAGGAGTTCCTGCACGCATGTACAATAAAAAAAAAAAAAAATTAGTAATTATCAGAACAATGAGCGAGATAGATAGTAAAACCTTCTATAACGTGTTAGGGACTAACTAGGGTGAACTTAGCACATTCTCATATATAATACATGGTACGTAAAATTGGGTGGTTTGTGTAACTTAATTTGACAGAACATACATAACGGACTAAAATTCTCTTACAAATTTAACATGTTAATGTCATAATGTGCCACCAATATCCTCTAGGTTTTACCTCTTTCTAATTCTCTCCATATACTAATTGTTGATGTAATAGACTTCTAGGTTTACTAGGTGTCCAAGTTATAATATATTTCAATAGAAGAGTAATAAGTGATAGGTATTATATCTTGTTTTATTTATGTGTCTAGCTAGTGATAATATTAGTGAATCTAGCTAAAAGTTTTTTTAACTAGTAGTATATGAAAAGGAGCATTGAGTGTTATGGGATTGAGATTGAAATTTACTCCCAAGTGCAATAGTCACTTATAGGAAGATGGATGTGAATGGAATTGAGTGTCTCTCTCTACGAAAGTGGTATTAAAGCTGGTTCAATCCTACGAACGCAATTTCTATGGAAGGAAACTGAATGAAAAAGAGCTAGCTGCTGTCAAGGATTGATGGATTTGGATAAAGAAAGGTCCACATCCATGAGAGACATGGAGAAAATTGAAGAAAAGATGAAGATTTGAAGCAAGAGGGGCGGCAACCAAGAACAGGAGACGAAAATCAAGTGTCTAACAAAGTGGTATAGCAACATTCATTCTGAAAGGCATTTGCATGTTCATTCAAGTAATTAGATAGAAACCTTGTTGGCCATTATATAAAACAACTCTTTAGCTTTCTTTTAATAGCTTAAGCTTAAGTTTTTGAATTAAATCAATTATTGACTTAGTATCAGAGCCTCTTTGTCCTCACGATTAAGAGATCAAATTTCCTTGTGATCACTTCTTAGCATATTGAATTTTTTTTAAAAAAAAAAAAAAAAATCTCCAGCCACTATTTCTAAATTAGGACTAAAATCTCAACATATGATAAAAGAAAATCTGTACTTTGTTCAGACTTTAAACCTAAAAGACTTTCATGTACAAAGGAATCTTAGAAACAATATAAAATCATTCCTAGACGTTCTAAAAGCAGAGACCTATATCCACTTTGTCTTTTTGTTGATGATAATTTCACTAAAAGTGTTTAAAAAGATGAAGTTTGATACTAAGTTATCCTCAAGGATTGCAAGTTTCATGTACCAACCTGATAGTCAAAACCAAACTACCAAAGGATAAAAGAGGGGCAAACTTTGGCCAATATGAGATCTATGTATAAAGTTTTGTGCTGAACCAAAGGTGCAGTTGATAACAACGAATACAAGAGACTAAACTAAATTATTAACAAGGCAATGTAAATTTAGCATATATCTCACCCTCCTCTTGAGCTCACTGATCTGTTTTGCTATTCTTTCATCCTGAAACAATAAAATAACATCCTCTAAGAACATGCACACTAATTACAGTATACAGATATATGTTATGCAAGTAATTAAGATGAGCTCCAACAGGAAATTAAACTATACTCAAACTAATGGTAACCTTTTCTTTCGAAACACGACTCAAGCCTCTTTCAAGTAATTCCTCTAATTTCTGCAATTCTTGTATGGTTGATGCTTCCAGCCCTTCCCCATTCAACAGCCTATACAGCCATGTCTCAGTACTGCAGAATATATATATAGCAATGGCAAAGTTTCTGTTCAGATACCTGTGTTCCCGAGTCAGATCTGCTACTTTCTTGCGCAGCATGTTATCGTTGTCATTCTCAGTCTGTATAATATAATAGTCCAAAATTTGCAGTTAGACTAAGTCTCTTCACTAAATGTCAGTTAGACTAAGATGTTTCTTGCCCATCAAAATTAGAACAAAAAAGTGGATTCTGCAGAAAGGTTTATCCTCCTTATTATTAATATTCATCTCATTATATTTCATAATGCTACTTCTTCATAGAGAAATATTACATTTTAATCAATATAATTGTTTAAGAAATTATCAATATAATTAAGAAGGTTGATGTGGGATAAATCAACAATTGCAGAATAATAGAACAACAATCCAGTCAGGACAAAACACAAGCAAATATATATATATATATATTTAGGTTAAACTATCAAAAAAAAAAAGAAAAAAGTACAACAGAAGAAGGGAGGTGAGAGCTATATTATCATCAAGTTATTTCTACACTGGAAAATCTCACTCCCAAACAGAGTTCCATTCTCTGGATTCATTAATTTATTATTGGGTGACATATTTGCAATTTGTCATTAATTCATTTTAAATGGAATTGGAAATGGATCTTACCTGTTGCTCAATGAACTGATGATCTAATCTTTTAGTGCCTGAATGCAGATTATACTTCACAATAACCTGCTGCAAACTTTAGACGGCAAAAAGTTGTAGGTTCAACTTCTTTTGTTCCAAATTAGAAACCTTTAATAATATCTTAAGAAAATTGTTCACCAATTATATAGTTACACACTGCCATATATTTAATTAGTTTAAAATGCACTCTTTTATAGAAGAAAATTTTGTATTAGATGCATAAATAAAACTACATAACTATATATATATATATCTAGAAGCACACAACCAAGACACACACAAACGCACACATATATATATTATATATTATATACATACTAGTTGAATCAAAGTGGGAAACAGAGGCAGCTCGGATAATTAAAATTCTATTCACTCATTTAAACATTATTGGGCAAGCCTAGCTGCTTAATTATATGCTTCTTGCAAGAATTCTATATATGGTCATGGAAGTGTTCAAAACTTATTGCAAAGGGGACCAAATTGAATTAAAACAGTCAAACTCTAAACAATTTTGAGCAAGAATCAAAAGAAGTGGTTAAACAAACTACTTTTCCCCATAATAGGGAAAAAAAATGACAAAGCAAGTAGTGACCATATCAGAATGTATTTACTACATGCTGTATACACACAGCTGAGTTCACTTTCAAATGTTCATGATGGAGGTGATATGGGAACTTAAAATTAGCAATTATTTGGGGAAAAATAAGGTGGAGTGGTTTCTTTGGGTTGCATATTATGTAAAGCATGTTTTGTTTGCCATAGGCAATAGGCAATAACCACTAAACTAAACTGAACTCTGCCACTACTTAAATATTGTTACAAGGACCTGGGTTTTAAAATAAAAAAAAAAGTTTGCAACTAGGGTTTCTCAATTAAGTTACATTAAATTTATTCAATACCATAAATGAATGGATGTTACAAGTTGAATTGACAATGTAAGTAATAATCTGTGCCATTTATTGTTTATTTGAGTCCACATGTTTAGTCGAGTAGATGGGGACCAATTTATCTCAGTTGTCAATTATGCTATTCTCTATATTAGTTTGTGGTATTAATTATACTCACATGTGATAGTATGGTTGGCAAAATCTAAATTAATCAGGTCCATTTCACTCCAATTGTCTATCAACTAACATGACTTAGGATTATCAAAAAATTAGGACTTGAATTTGGATAAGCCAGTGCACATGATACTAAATATCAAATGATTTTTTTTATAAAAAATTCCCAAAAAGTATATATATATATAAAAGAAAAAAAACTAATATGAACTAAGTGTGAATATAAACACTTCACAGTGAAGTTGTACCAAGAAAAAACAATTCTAAGTAGCCCTAATTAAGTTTGTGCTGCAAAGTCAAAACAAGCCTTGACATTTAGCTAATATTTTGCAGATGTCGGCAATCTATAATGAATTTTTTTTTTTTAACTATTATTATTATAATTATTTTATTTGTCCGTTCACAAAAGGAAGTGCAGCATGCACATCCACGGTGATTGAAACTGTTGTACCAGAAATATATATTGAGATTCCATAGTACGATTCTAGTCAAAGTTATGCTCAACACACTTCATTCCATGAAAAACTAATGAGCAAAGTCATTTTAGCATAATACATGAAAACATGAGCAACACATATATGGGCCGAATAAATAATAAAATCAAAGTAAAATAAACTTTCTATATATATATATATATATCAGGAAAAAAGAAAGAAAAAAAGATAAGAGAAAAAACTATGGAAGACAGAAAAAGAAAATAAATAAAATAAGATATAGACCTTGAGCTAGCATATTCTGAGAGCTTGCCAGTAGCAGAAAACACTATGAGACCAATTTCAGCATCACAAAGTGTTGAAAGCTCCTGAGCCTTCTTGAAGAGCCCTTTCCTTCTCTTAGAGAAAGTTACCTGCCTCGCAGCTAAGTTGTCGATCTTCTTGATTGGTATCTTCTGTCTCGTCATTTCGCCTTAACAAAAATCAACACAAACAATTATAACCACAACATTAAAGCTGGTTTTCTGCAGAAAGTAACTCACTTTACACCAGAGAGAAAATCGAAGCAAAAATTTTCCATCAGATGAAATTACCCCATAGCACAGAAAATTTCTTCCTAGGAAGAAGAGGAAGATTGTTTCTGGGTCATCTAAAAAAATTCACAAAAGTGGAAAAAAAAAAAAAAAAAAACTTGATGAAGAAATGTAGATCTCCTAGCATTTCGAACAAGCTGAAGATAAATCCCAGTGTTCTACAAAAAGCTTTGGAAGATCAGGAATATTCTGGAGAAGAAAGAAGGGAAAAAGAAAAAAAAAATCCAAGATTTTATTTCTGATTCAGCTAAGAGGTAAAAGAGGGTCTTTATCTGCAGAACAAAATGGAAACTTTAAATGAGGAACCCTACCAATGGATATCCAATGTTTATGGGATAGAACTCTGTTGAATTTTTAGGTTTTCTTTTTCAGTTTTCTGCAATTCTCTTTCCTTTCTTGTTCTCTCTCCTTTTGGAAGGAAGCCGGCACTCCACAGTCCACACAGTCGTCAACCAATGAAGTTAGAGAGAGAAAAGATAAACCAATGGAATCCAGAGAGAGAAGGGATAGGATGTGAATGTCACCAGCTTTTTCTACCTATCTATCTATCCATCTATTTATTGCCAACTTAGAAAGAGTATGGTTGAGGAAAAAACTTGGTTTCCTTTTATGGGCATGTGGAAAAGGTGATAATCTCATCTTCCATCTTTGTCAAAATTTGTTTTATAAATTTTAAATTCTGAAGATTTTAATTTAGACTTTTTATTTTTTATGATTTAGATTTTTAAAAAATATAATTTTGAGAAATATATTTTTAATATAAATTTTACTAAAAAAATTCTCATAGGAAGAATGAGATTATAATTCTTGATTTTTTAAGAAAATTTAAAAGAATTTTTTATAAATATTTAAAGCAAATTAAATATATTTTAAAATTTAGAAATTACAAAATTTATGTTTTTATAATTTATAAATATTGAAATTTAAAAATATATCTATTTATCAAACACTCTTTGGAAAACTTGATTCATGTATATATTAATATAAGTTTTTTATTTTATTTGTTTATTTTTTTTGCTTGATCACTTTTTAAATTTTAAAATATTATATTTAAATAAATAAAATAAAAGTATACAAAATAAATATTTATGTGTATAAAATAAGCTTATATCGGTAGATGTTATACACGTACCACGGTTTAAAACTCAGAATTAATACGAAGAGCGGGAGAAAACATGTTGTTCTAAAAAAAGTATGTTTCGTGGTCATGTTTGCTTCCGTACAGATATCCCCATGCTTCTCTGGTTTGTAGGGTGCTTTCCGTATTATCATAATGTGGTCCTGTTTCCTCGGACTCCTCAACTGTTTTTTTATGAACCAGCTCTCTTACATCTGTTTCTTCATATCTTTTAATGAAAAATAATTAAAAAAAAGTGGTAATTTTTTTAAATAGGCAAATATTTTTTAGTTTAGATATAATTTTTGTCGTTAAACTTTACACGTTTTTAATTTGCATTTCCTTAATCTGAATTGTTTTAATTACTTTTTTTTGAGTTATATATATTATCTTTTTTAAAAAAAAATTGTGATGTATTTCTTGTATTTTTAGTATGAAATTAATTCCTTCTTAAGTTTTATTTTAAAAATATCTGAAAATTCAAATAAAAATATCTTAAAATTTGTATCAAAAAATAAATTATCTTAAAATTCACTTTATATATAGCTGAGTTTTATAAGTGCATGTGTATATTCGACAATAAAAAAAAAAAAGGAAAAGAATATGTTATATATATGTTTTTATTTTTTATTTTCATCTTCATAATTTTTTCCAAATGCACGTAAGATATTAAAATTTTTTCTCTTATATAAGTTATAATAATTCCCTCCCCCTTTTTTTTTTTTTAATAAATTAACGAAAGCACACCACCTCAAAATCTATCAACCTGAATAGGGCCGATGTGAGGCATGGGCAGCCCAAATTCAGAAATCCATCAAATGAGGATATGAAATTTTTATGCGGACATGTCTTTTGGCACTACCATTTTTCCATTGCTACACCTCCCTCTTACAGCCCAAAAAGAAAAAGCACTACTGTGTTTTTTTTAAATATATATATATATATATATATATATATATATATATATATATATATATATATATATATATATATTTTTTTTTTTTTTAAGGAATTTGTAAAAAATAAAATAAAATTATATGCAGTGTACAGTGTCACTGTGAATGCCTCACTGGCACAGGGGCACTGGTCCACTCTAATCTACCGCTATCTTGAGCTCAACTCCCGAGTTCCCAAGTCAAAGGGTTTTACCCTCTCGGAACAGTGCCTCTGCCTAACCTTTCCTCACTTTGAAGGGGAAACAAAGCCTACGCTTACCCTTCTCTCCTTCTCCTTCTTCTTCTCAGAGCAAATCCACCATGTGATATCTGTTTCAGATTTCTTCTATCACATCCCAACCGGACCATAATGCCCTCGTGCCCCAATTTATCCAATTTCAATCTCATGTCTTTTTGCGTCCATGCACATCAGAAGCCTCACCCTTCTTTTCTACTCCCTCATTCTCTAACCCCACACTGAAATTAGAAGCAGTAGCGAAGGAGTAAGAAAAAAATGAACATTGGCGGCAACAGAGCCGAAGCAGAGCGGTGGCTTTACACCGCCAACAAGGTGCTCAGCGCACGTGATCTCCATGGGGCACGCTCCTTTGCGTTGCGGGCCCGTGAATCCGACCCGAGATTCGAGGCCACCGAGCAACTGCTCGCCATCATCGACATCCTTATCGCCGGCGAGAACCGGATCAACAACCAGCATGACTGGTACGGTATCCTTCAAATCCTCCGTTACACCCAGAACATCGAGTTCATCGCCTCCCAGTACCGCCGCCTCGCCCTCATCCTCGACCCTCACCGCAACCAATTCGCCTTCGCTGCTCACGCTTTCAGCCTCGTTCATGATGCCTGGTCCGTCTTATCCAACCCAACCAAGAAGGCTCTCTACGACAACGAGCTCAGGATAGCTGCCGAACCCTTTCCACCGCCGCCTCAGGATCCGAACCCGAACCCGACTACGAATCTATTTCCACCCGGACCATCCCTCGCTCCGACTCCGACACCGCCGCAAAGGCAATCGCAGAATCCGGCTCGCAAAAGCCTGAAGTCCAAGGACGGGAGTGTAACTGTTGAGGAAGAAAGACCCAATCTCAATAATGTGACCGTGCCGACTCAACAGCCCGAATCAACTCCACAACCCGAGTCGAGCAGCGCGAGGGAGAATGAGACAGGAAATTTCTGGACTGCGTGCCCTTACTGTTTTGTTCTGTACGAGTACCCGAAAATTTACCAGGAGTGTACCTTGAGGTGCCCGAGCTGTAGAAGGGCGTTCCATGCTGCTATGGTACCCTCACCGGCTGTGACCGGGGAAGATACTTACTTTTGCTGTTGGGGGTTTTTCCCATTAGGTTGTTCAGCCAATTTCAAGGGGACAAGTTCTGGGCCTTCTTCTTCTCCAAAGTGGAATCCATTTTCGTCTATGTTTGCTTGCCCTTTGCAAATGGGGGCAAAGCCAAAGCCAAAGAGCTGGGCTTATTATGATGCTGAAGCTTGTGCAGCATTTGTGGAACTTTCTGATTCTGATTCAAGCGACGATGATGTTGATTGGAGAAACAGTTATAATAGGAAAAAGAAGAGGTCAAGACAGTCGACGTTTTATGTTGGCAGTAGTACGAAGAAGACATCTACCGAAAGGGGAAAGAATAAGAAAGGGAATAACAGTGGTGCAGGCCATAACAAGCTGAATAATGGTGGGTCTGCATTGCTAAGTGCCACAAGAGCGGAGCCTAGTAAGAAAGCTGTGTTGGGTAGCTCCAGGAGGAGGGGTGCAGCGGACTTGGGAAAATTGGATTTGAATGTCGAGTTTAGTAACGAGGTGGAGGAGCCCAATCAGGGAATTCGTGAACGTGAAGGGCGTGAAGGGCATGGGACTGGAAATGAAGCTGATAACATTGAAGGGATTGGGTTTTTTGAGGGTCTTGATGAGTTCCTGAGCAGTCTGCCCATTCTCAATGTTGTTGATGACAAGGTTAAGAGTCATTAGTTCTGTAGGCCATGTATGTTGGTTGTAGATGTTGTTGCTTGTATGCTTGTACTTGTGGCACTAAACGTTGTTGAGCTGCTATGCATTCTTCTTCCTGTTAATCTTATAGTAAATTGCGGTAATATGTCCTAAGCCCTTGCCTGGTTTTCAAACTCTTTTATGGAGAACGATTGTCTCCAATGTAGACTGTATTGCTAAGGAAGGATATGTTACTGATTAAAGTTCAATTTAGCCGAAGTCTCTTTTTTATAAACCTTGAGAGGTTTTGGTTTAAAGTTCGTATTTTCTTGTCCATTAAAGCTTGTTATTTGTGTATTAGCTTCTTTGCCTATTGATTTATTGTTTTCATTCTTGTATATACATTACATTTTTAGTGAATCATCTTCTACAATTTTTGGAAGTTTACTATTTTTAAATTGTTCTTTCTTTTCTTTGCTTGCCGAATTTAACTTCTAAAGAAAGATAATCCATGTTTTACAATTTGTTTCTACTTGTATTTTGGAATGCCACGCACTTTTCCCTGAACTTCCTTCTGCATGCATGATAGTCCTGCTACATATAAATATTACACGTTGGTTCAGTGTCTAGTTCGTAAAACATTCCTTGTACACATATTAGGTGTTTCTTTGTCTTTTGTTAGAGTTGATGTTCTGTTGAATTCTTCTGGGCCGTTGCGTATTTTTGCTCGCCTTGTTTTTGTAAGTAGTTTTACAGCCAAAAAGAGGAACGTTTTAGTAACTAGTTATTTGCTTATCTTTGATTTTTGAGTTTAATTGCTGTAAAAAAATGAAAATATTAATCATTTTCCTGATAAATATTTCCTGCCTATATCTTAGTATTTCTTTATTGTCATCCTTGTTACCCTGTTCTTTCTTGGCTTAAAGACAGTTAATGTAGCTTGAAAAGCAATGACCAGGTATGGAAATATCAGTCAAAATGTTGGCACCTTTAACTACTCATGTAGTTTCATGACATTCATGGTTTAAGTTAAAAAACAAAGTCATTTTTGTATGTTTTACCTACGTGTCTCAACTATATAATTGGTGTTGGCCACATAAGTTCATTATGGTTTTTCTTTTGGTCTGATATCTTAGTATATATGTTACTTTCTGACCTTAGGCTAGGTTCTCCTTAACTTGCTTTTCCAATATGGCCTTCCCGTAATGGTCCTTTCCTTTTTTTAATTGTCATCCACCTATGAAGCATGAACGAGCTGTGTCTGTCATGAATGGGGCACTCTGATTGACACTAGACGCATAGCATTTTATTTTGATTTTGATGTGTCCCAGTGTCCATCTCATGTTCTGTCAGACTGTCACAGGTTGCATGTATGTGTCTCTGCTTCATAATCATTCGTAAATGTATTTTTGCTTGGGATGTAATTCATGTCTTTTAAGACGACACTGATTTGGTCTATGTTTGGAAAGTTTTGCTGTCTGTTTCATCCGTGTCTACTCTCCATGGAGAAGGTTGTAAAATATTGCTTAGGTGAATCTTTAGACGTGGGGTTTCTATGTACTGAGTTCTGAAGTACGAGATATAAATGCTATTTTGGAAGTTGAGAATCCATTTTGCATCAATAAAAAAGGGAAAAAAAAAAATCCAACAGTACAGAAATTACTGTTGTGTTTGTTTCTAGATGATGAAATCTGTGCAGGTACATTGGCTTTGCTTGGCTGGAAAATTGTTTGGAAATCTGTCTTTGGCTTATTTTTGCAGAGAAAAATAGCTGCAATGGTGGTCTCTTTGGACCCTGTCAAATTTTCCTTTCACAGCTTTCTTGATTGTGTGAAATAGGTGAGCAATCTGGCTAAAATGCCTTCAAAGTTGCAATTTTTAGTCACTAGTCTGTGGTTCGCATTCAATCTATGAAGTTTGATGGTAGAATGAGACAGAGATTATTTGTCAGAGGTGCATTTTTGAATGTTTCTGTCCCTGTTTTGGTAACTATAATCTGCAGACATGGGATCACATTTCTGAAGATTTTGTAGTTGCTCAGCTTGGGAAGATCAATGATGATGATAATTCTTATGGAAAGGTAATAATAACAAGACATAGAAGTGTTTGCCGTATTATTAGCTATGGTGAATTGGAGGACATAGATCCTCTGCAATTGTGAAAGTCGTAGCTGTATCTGTTAGAGAATCTATTGGATCCAACGGATATTCAGCCCGTTGTGGTCAGGAGTTCCGTTGGATCTTAAGCTTCTCGAGTTCCAACATAATATCAATTTTGTAATATTGCGATTACCCTTTTCCCTACCTCGTTTACTCTCAAAATTGTACTCACAAAAAGAAAGGAAAAGAAAAGAAAACTCAAATTTAACTATAATTAAAAAATGTAAATAACAAAAAAATAGTTAATTTATTTTTTAAATTCTTCTACCATTAAAAGAAAAATTATTATCATATTATTTTTTTTTTGGTTATTAAAGTTTACACGAAAATAAAAAATCACTTGATGCTAAACTAGGAAGAATTATAATTTAGTTTCTCTTCATATAATTACATAAAATGTTTTCCTATCAAAAAAATATCATATAAAATGTTTTAATATTATGTAGTTATTTTTAGTATTTTGTAAATTTTTTTTTTTTGAAGGAAAAAGATGTTAAACTTTTATATTTCTATATATGATAACTTTTATATGATTATTATTAGATAAGTACTAATATTTTTTTATCTGAAGTAATTATATATTTAAAGTATATAAAATAATCATACATCATATAATACCATATAAATAAATAAATAGTTTTCGGTTTAAAAATTAAATAGCTCTTTATTAACAAGTATTTTATTTTGGTACATCTAAATTATTATTATTATTAAACTTAAGTTCTTGACGACCCAAACAATGATCTTTTTTTTTTATCAATCACTTTATAGGTGTAGGTGTGGAAGCAGTGGCAAGAGGCCAGAGAAGAGTATAGGTGTGGAACATGGCTGCAGCTTCTCCTTGGTAGGTTACTTAATTGGGTAAAAAAACGATATCTTTTATCAATCCCTTCATAAACTTTGGGTTCTCCGTCTTTTTTGGAGACAGCCAAGCATCTTTCCTCATCTAACCAACTCCACCTACTCTTTTTAGTACTCCACTCTCCATGACTGTTCCATTCAATTCTCAATGGCATCTCCTTCGTCTTTTGCGCTTTCTAGAGACCCCTTTGGTTCCAAGTCTCTTGCTTTATCCTCAAATTCCAGCACTGAGCTTCAAGGAGCCACATTGAGGGCATCAAGAGTAAGCTATTCTATCTCTCTCTTCGTTTTGTGCTGGCTTTGTAAGTGAGATTGTTGAGCTGGCTCCATTGTCGCAGATCTTTGGGTGTAAGCTGAAATCAGAGAGAACCGAGCAAACCCATTTGAGATTGTTCACGGTTTCAAGGTGAGTGAACAAATTGGTTAGCTTAGCTACTAAAACGATGTTAGATTTGCTTCTCTTGTTTAAATTCTGATGTCGGAGACTGAAGGTTGGTTTAGTTGTTTGATTTGTCATTTCTGGATTAAACGAGTAACGTCTTTTTTGGGTTTTAATTTGTGAATCGTACTTTCAAGAATTGAAATTCCTAATGAAGTTTGACTATTCCCTGAATGTTGAATAGTTAGCAGAAATTTGAAAGGAAATTAGGAACTTTATTCCTATGACTGCTTTATTGATATGTAATTTAACTTAACATAGAAGTGAGATGTAGGGATAAGAAACTGTTTTACTCTTATTGAACTGAAATAGAGTGACACCGTTCTTTCATGTTGCTACAAATGCTTTGCTCTGATGTTTGCAGGAGCCGTCAGGGTTTACCTTTAAAGGCTTCTAGGGATCATGCAAGTATGATTCAAGAACTTGGAAATAACAAGCTAGAGAATGTGACCAAAGCTGAAGATGCGTGTGATTTATTTGATGATCTGAAAGATAGGTTTTTAAATTTTAAAAAGAATAAATACATGTAAGCTTCACAAAATCCCTGGTAAAAACATTTACTTCTGATGCCCTGAATAAAAAGAAAATCTTTAATGTGGGTTCTGTTTTCTGGTAGGGAAAACGTAGAACATTTTCAAAATCTTGCCAATGCTCAAGCACCAAAGGTGATCTCTCTCTCTTTCTTTCTCTCTCCCACTTCTCACCTTTTGGCTAATCTTTTATGTGTTTGTAATTGATGGTTTTATTCTTCCTTCCATTTGGTTCGTTTCTTCAATTTGTGTATTTGCATTAGCTAAAATACTTAAGCTTGACTAACACTTCCAAGAACAGTTCATGGTTATTGCTTGTGCAGATTCTAGGGTTTGCCCTTCAAATATTCTGGGATTTCAACCAGGAGAAGCATTCATGATTCGCAATGTTGCTAATTTGGTGCCTCCATTTGAGGTATATGTTAAATGGCAATTGATTTGCCTTGGCTTTCTATGTTAACAATTTAGTGTGGACTGTGGAGTGATGCTTTGCTTACACTTTTCTAATCCCTTCCTTATCTTGCACAGAATGGACCCTCTGAAACGAATGCTGCATTAGAATTTGCTGTCAACACCCTTAAAGTAAGTACCTTTTTCCTGCAACACACATGGGATTAGTTTTTCTTTTTATTTATTTGGTTATTTATGTACCTCCTGTTTTTGGCCATTACTTATTTGCTTATCTACTTGTTTATTTTGATACTGAAAGCTAAAGTTACTCTTTGTTGCAGGTTGAGAACCTCTTGGTAATTGGCCACAGCTGCTGTGGGGGAATTCGTGCTCTTATGGGTATGCCAGATGATGAGAGTGCAAGGTTGAATTACATAACTTAGGATGTTGATTGTCATTTTCCTTTCTCACTTGGTTGTTAATCTCTTATCTTCTATTTCCGGTAGCTTTATAAAAAGTTGGGTTATTGTTGGGAAGAATGCAAGAACAAAAACCAAGGCTGCTGCTTCCAGCCTCAACTTCGACCAGCAGTGCAAGCACTGTGAGAAGGTTATGGTTTTAATCCTTAGATCTGAATGCTCCTGGTGTATGGTAACTTTGCACACAAATTATCTTGAAGCACTATTAGCACTATCTAATGTCATTTTTTAACCTCAACAGTTCCATCCCTTACTATGCTTTATGATAGTTTGAGCCTGAGTTTATCTCAGGAAAACAAACACCTATCAAAGTTCTAACTTAAGAATTCTCTGTTCCTGGCCTTTACATTGATTGCCTCCATTACCATTTTTTCTGCTTCTAACTGTTTGATATGATCAAACTCATAGGAACTTTTGCATATATGTCAGATTGATTGTACTGAATCTCTTGAGCAATTCTTGTGCAGGAGTCTGTTAACCATTCCTTATTAAACCTCCTTACTTATCCATGGATAGAAGAGAAGGTGGCGAAAGGAGAACTCTCCATCCATGGCGGTTACTACGATTTTACTCAATGCACATTTGAGAAATGGTCATTGAATTACAGTGAAACCAAGAAGAATGGTAATGGCACATTTGTAGCTAAAGACAAAATGTTTTGGTGCTGAATTCTTACTGCTGTGTGTTTGTATAATTTTGTTGTATTTCATTTTTCTGAAATAATTATTTGTAAGAACATAAAAGCATTGGCCGAATTGTGTATCTCTATATAATTTGAAAATTTGTTATAGAATTGATTTTATAGAATTGTTTATCTCTATCAAGTTGTGTAGACTGTATAATGAAAAGCCTTTTGAAATTATAATCTGCAGAATGCTTGAGATTCTTGGCATAGCATGCTGATTCAATATTATTAGGATTTACGAGATTTTTATTTCTTAGGGTTTTATTTTTGCCCATCTTCTCTTGAGATTGCTATATGAAATTTGTGTCTTAGCTAACACATAAAATGTAAAACCTCTTGAAAATATAAATTCTTCCTTCAACTTTTAATCAGCTTTGTAGCCATAAAAAATGACCTTTCCATTTTTATTATTAAGGGATGCAGAGACTGAAGTTGATTACTCCTGAAAAATACCTCTTGAAGGAAGCAAAAATTGAAGTTAAATTCAGAAATAAGAAATTTTCTAGTGCATAAATTTTGTATCACCAGTGGTAATTTTGAGAGGCTATATTTCTGATTATAATTATATTTAAATAAATTAACATTACTTGTACTGTTCCACCAAATTTTTCTTTTATTCTTATATGTACCTCATCTATTTCTCCATCTATAAAAACCCGACATTCAATCTCATTGTTTATCTAAATTCCATCTAAACAATAATATGCATTGTTCATCCAAAACGGTTCCGGCACGAAAATGGATTTCCGGTTCTTAAAATTATTGATGCTAACAAAGGGGGAAAAAAGAAGCAATTACGGTAGAAAAATTGCAGTCAACTTTAAAGATTTTCTTTTTCGATATAAAATAAAACAAGAAAACTTTTTATAATCGTGGATAGGATTTGAGTGTACCTTTTTATTTTTCTTTTCCTTTTTGCAGAGTGTAACTTTTATAAGAAAATTTGCTGGCTATGAATGGTTGTACCTAACAGAGAAAGACTTAATGCAGTAGCCTTGTATCTATTAAAATGATTCAATTTTACAGTTACCTTCCAGTTCAAGTAAGAATGAGAAACAAGAAAATTAAAAGTCCATTGAGTTTGATATTTAAAAGTACTTCTGAAGAGTTATATTGCTGATTTAGAACCATAATTTAGCTAATATAATATAGTATAATGGTAGAAAGTTCAACTAACAATACTTAAACAGTCCCTCCAAATCAACCTGTATACCTATCTGTGTTTCATTGCCTCATCTATAAAATCCCACATATGAAATCTCAAAACCAAGCTCATAACCAGCAGAACCATTTTCAAAGAGCAACAATTCTCATTGATCCTCAAGCACTTTCATCTGCTAGCTCCAACGATGGCTTCCCACGGTTTCTCATTGATGATTTTATCACTTCTGCTTCTAACTTTCTCATCAGTGCTGGTTGCAGGTGCGAGTAATCTTCTAGAGTCAGCATTGCCGGAGCCAGAAGTGCCTGAGCTGCCAAAACCCGAGTTGCCTTCGCTTACAGAACTGACAAAGCCAGAGTTGCCTTCTCTTCCTAAGGTTGAGCTGCCACCATTGCCCAAACCTGAGTTGCCTCATTTCCATGAAATTCCCAAGCCAGTGTTGCCTCAAGTACCTGAGATTCCTAAGCCTGAGCTGCCTACTATTCCTCAAGTTCCTGAAATTCCTGAACCCCGTGCTACCACTAAACCTTAAAACTAGTACTAACATTCCTTGCATTATGTCAGGTTATACTATGTTGCTTCTATCTAGAGCACAGAATATTTGGTACTCTCTTCTGTCAAATTATATGTTGCCAACACTAGTTTAGTTTGTACTTTTATTATATGTTATTATGGTATATTGATTTGAAATTGTTTGAGTCAATTTTAGTGCAGTATATTGACAGTGATCCATGAATGACTACTGTTTCCTATATACAATTTCTACATTAAAATCAGAAAGATAAGATTATATTTATAAAATATTGCTTTTATAGCACTTAGGATTCTTCTTTGGTACGAATTGCACGATTATGCAGAAAAGAAATACATTGATGTTAATAAATCAATTGATCTATGAATTGAGCTAATGCTCCTTAGGAATGTGGTATATTACCAAACCGCAACTAAATATGCTTTCGAGAAAGCAGATAACAACAATGAGTGGAATTTACAAGAGTAAATTGTCTTTTTATAATAATGCATACTGTAATTTGCAAGTTGAACAACCACCTCGTTTTTAATAATTGAATTCTGAAAGCAAGTTACTAAAATGGTTAGGATTAAATAGGCTCACCAAAAAAAAAAAAAAAGGAAACAATAATCTTAAAAATGAATTAAAACTTTTCAAGAGCTTGTAATCTCTCTTCCTCTCTCTTTTGGCAACAAGATTATCAAAAAACAAGTAAAATATTTTATTGTTTTGGTTTAACTACACAAGAATAAACAATGGAAAACGTCAATGATATTCATTAATTTTAATAAGCTTCCTAGTGAATATTGAGTCAAAAAATGACAATAAGCTATTTCTTTCTTCTTTTTGAAAAAAAAAAAAAAAAAAACATAACATATAGTTGTAATTATATTTATAGTATTTTTTCCAGAAGTCACCAATTAAATTGTATGAACGTTATGTTTGTATAGGTAAGGAGTTGACCAAACTATTCTGGGGTTTATATATGTTATACTTTTTATTCATTAAATTACGTCCTATTTTAGTGTGATCCATCTTGTGTCAGTAGTTGGTATTTATCTAAGTTTAATAAAATTAAACTTAGATTTTGAGTTCAAATGGCTGTGATTGGGATTTAGAAATTCTCAAAAAAAGTGTCATAATAAACACATTAATTAATTCAACATCAAAACTTCATGATAAAATATAACCAAATTCAACTTCCCAATTATGAGATATTCCTCTCTGTAGTTATATATCATGGAACAAATTAATATGCGATTAATTTACAAAATCATAACATGATTATTTTAGGGAGTTTCACTGTCATCTCTTGTGATCTTTGGTGGTGCAACAAGTGACATGACTATTATTACATTATTTTATTCGGCGTTTAAATAATGTTTGTAGGTCAAATCTAATCTGATTTTCAACTTAGTATTAACATGAACTATTTCAATTTGTTTATTCTACAATGCTAAATGAAGCATTTTAAGGTGTAAGATTATCTAAATTCAGAACAATACGAACATATGTATTGAGGCATTCTATGGCAATTCCTTGATTTAGACTTTAATGTTACTCAAACTGCAAAGTGATGAAAAAAGTTTTAGAAATGATTTTCCTGGTTCATTTACTTCAGTAAAAAGAAAATGGGTGTGCTTTGGCACAGAAAGGTATTCAGCTATTCATTATCCAAAGTACAATCTGGCTGGAGTGGCATGTATTGAGTTCAAAGAACATAATGGCGTCTCTTATTCAAATTAGCAAACAAGAGTAAAATCAAACGGCCCAACCGACAATTATTAATAAATAGAGGGAATAAATAATAGTGGAATAAGGAAAATCCTCACAATCACAATAATATGATTAATATCTCAGAACAATACATGTAATTTGTAACTATAGCACCCTCTTGTTACAAAGACAAAAAAAAAAAAGAAGGTAAAGAGAGCACTTCTTGTGATCTATTTATACAACAAATAACAAACAAGTACAATATAAAAGCATATATCACTGAGCACAGCTGCACAATAACTTTTAGACTGAAACAATCTCCAAATACTGACGGTGCAGAACATGCTTTTAAGGACTTGCGGTGGTTGCAGGTGGTGGAGAGAAAAATGGGATAGAGGGGATAGTGGTGGGTATTGAGGGAATGTTTGGCAATGAAGTTGCTGGCAGTGGAGGCAGGGTGGCTTGTGGGAGTGTTGGCATGTTGGGAATGCTAGGGAGTGGTGGCAAAGTGACCCTAGGAAGAGAGGGTTGTGTGGTTGGCAATGTGGGTTGCGGAAGAGTTGGGATAGTGGGCAAAGGAGGAACATTGCTCTGAGGCAATGTGGGCAATGGAGGCAAGGTTGGCAATGTTGGGTTAGGCAAAGTTGGCACAGAAGGTGGTGTTGTTTGCAGAAGATTGCGAGCTGCGAGGCCAATGTTCATGCTTGAGAAGCAAAGAGCAACGAAGATAGCCAAGATACAGGATTTGTAACAAGCCATGGTGAAGGACTTAATGTATTGAAGATTTGGTAGAAAGAGACTGGCTTATGGTGGAAATGAGCAAAAGGAGTTTGCTTTGGTTTGCATTGAGAAACTCATCAGAGGTTTGGGCTTTATATAGATGGATTTGTTAAGACACTTAAACTAATATAGTTGGCTATTGGTAATCTAATCTAGAAGACTAATGTGTTTGCTTTCTTCTTTTGTTAACCTACATATCTACTAAATAAATAATGTACTTTCTTTATTGCTTATTGGGTTGAAATTGAGTTTGATTTGCTGATATCATCAAACATTCTTGAGAATTCTCCTTGGATAATGGTTCTTTTTTTTTTTTCAGTTAAAAAATAAAAATATCTTCTGATGCAGTAGGTACTGTTGACCAGAATTACTTCTCAAATGCTTGAACATCTCACATTCACCGTAGTGCTCCATTAAAGCCTTAGCAGAATCTCCATCTAATTTTACCAACCAGATAGTTACAGTCAACAAAAGATGAATGAGGAAGTGACCTAATTAGACAAAGCTTACAGAGACAAGTTCTAGTTTGTCACGTAAACATGGAGCCCATAATTCTTCTAACAAGAACTTCCATTTATAGCTTTTAGTTTAACCAGTTTACGTATACTGTCGTGCAATTTATTTATTTATTTATTTTTATTTTTTTTGTAATATATTGTCGTTCATTTAGTTAATTAATATTTTTTTCCCCTTATATTTTGTCTCTCTGAACTTTCTAGTTTTACGTGACCAGAGGATGTATATATATAGGTCACAGAAAAGTTGAAGAGCGAGGGCGATGAAGAGTTAATGTTGATAAAACATTTTCATATGATCAAAATCTAAGTAGTGCAAACTGAAGTTAATGATATTCTTGGACTTCTCGATTCAGATTTAACGGTTTTTCTTCCATTTTATTTTCTCTCTCTCTTAATTAATGTGAACATTTTATGTAGTGTAATACAGAATAAATGTGTTCACTGAATTGAAATTTATGGTATCCTAGGGTTATTTTATGATCTGAGAGTTTTTTGGGCCAAAATTCTATGATATCAAACTCAGATCTTACTGTTTTTCTTTCTCTTTTCTTTCATTCTTGTGAACAAATTCATATAATGTGTACATCAGAGTAAATGTTTTTCTATCACCCTTTCAAGATTCACCAACAACCAAACACAACATATATATAGTGAACACGGCGCAGTAATATTTACTCAAAATCCGAAATAATCTCAAATGACATAACATGAAATTTAATGATATACAAAGTACAAACCAATCACCAATAGAGCCACAGGTACTCTCAGCTCACAACTACAATTATATAAAGATCTAAATAACAATCTGAAACACACATTAAATTAATAGTATAAGCCAGGGACTATATAGCCCTGCCTTATGAAAATTACAATGAAGACTATAATATTGATTTAAGGATTAGAAGTTGAATGAGCTTTGGAAATTTCAGGGATTTTAGGCACTTCTATCTTTGGCAATGGAGGTAGTTCAACCTTAGGAAGTTGTGGCAATTCTGGCTTAGGCACCTTGGGTACCTTAGGCAATTCTGGTATCTTAGGCAACTCTGGCTTGGGAACTTCGGGTACTTTAGGCAACTCTGGTTTAGGTAACTCAGGAATTTTAGGCACTTCAGATTTTGGCAATTCTGGTGCTTCAAGCAACTCTTGCTTAGACAATGCCTTAGGCAACTCTGGCTTGGGCAATTCAGGTACCTTAGGCAACTCGGCTTTGGGCACTTCAGGTACCTTGGGTAATTCTAACTTGGGCACTTCAGGTGCTTTAGGCAAGTCAAATTTGGGTAGTTCCGGTACCTTAGGTAATTTTGATTTGGGCAATTCAGGAACTTTAGGCACTTCAGGCTTTGGTAGAGGTGGCCACTCAACCTTAGGCAATGGAGGCAACTCCGGCTTTGGCAATTGTGGTACAACAGGTTTAGAAAGCGGAGGTACCTCTGGTTTTGGCAATGTCTCTTGAAGATTACGTGCCCCCACAACCATTGTGTGGCTGCTCATTGATGAGAAAGTTATAAGCAAAAGTGGTAAAATTATTGGAGTGAATCTATGGGAAGCCATGGTCGGAGCTAGCAGATGACAAGAGCCTAATGATCAATGGGATTTTGCAACTCTTTGAAATGGTTATGATGTGCTTGTTGGCATGGCTTTACGATGTTATACATTGCCTTTTTATAGTATGGTCGTGACTAAGATGGAAAGAAAGGGGTGAATTGGATGATTGATTCAAGTACAGTTAGTTGAACCCCTTACCTATAATATATAGCGTCAAATAATTTTAATTATAAGAACTTTAAAAATTTTATGCACTTTGCATTGTTTATTTATTTTTGTAGGAAAATTTACACACACACACATATATATATATATATATATATATATATATATATATATATATATATATATATATATATATATATATATATATATATTTTTTTTTTCAAAAACTATTCTTACAAAGATTATTGAAATTAATTAACATCATTAATGTTTTCCATACCTAATAATTAGATTAATTTCTCTGCTGCAGTAAAAGAAAAGGACATACAGCTTCAAGCTTCTACATATTATCAGTTCTGTTTATCTTGTTGAGAAAAAGAAATTTTAAAATTTCAAGAACTTGTTATGCATTAGATCTTTACGCTTCTTAAATACTTCGGATTTGATAAATAATTTATGTCAAAAAATAAATTATAATGTGATTTTCTTAGATGTCAAACATGCAGCTAAGCACATCAACTATGCTCAGCTAGCTCTTTGAGATTTCTCTGGATTTAGTTCACCTTCTTATTCATTGTTTGTTGATTGCTGTTATGTGGTTGGTAGAATTAGATTGGTGTTCTTCAAGGAGCAATATGATGTGTATTTTTAAACATTTCAAGCAACTTCGGTCAACACGCAGAACCCATCTACATGAGAAGAGGAAGAAATGATATTCTCTAAGCTTTCAATTTTTTATTTTTATTTTTTTTTTAAAAAAGATTGCCATCATCTTTAATGTTTTGAAGACCCATTTTCTTAATAGAAAACCTATCAAAATCCCAAGGATATGAACTTCCAATCAAAAGAAAAAGCTTCCAATGCTTTTCAACGAATCAAATTCAACTTCAATGCAACAAACTCTAATATAAATAAAATAATTTTTTTGTAGAGAGGTGAAAAAATAAATAAAAATAGGACAAGCAAGTTAACTAAAGGAAAGACACATGTTCGAAGGTCAGATAGATTAGGTTACCAATAATCAAGCATGGAAAACTTTAACATATCTGTCAAGTATCTATATAAAGCCCAAACCTTCCTTCAAGCCCTCCACGCAAACCAAAGCAAAACTCCTTTTACACATTTCTACCTCAACTGAGTTTCTTTTCAACCAAATCTTCATATTTAATACTTCACCATGGCTTGTTTCAAGTCCTATATCTTAGCTATCTTTGTTGCTCTTTGCTTCTCAAGCATGGACATTGGCCTCGCAGCTCGCAATCTGCTGCAAATAACTCCACCTTCTGCACCAAATTTGCCCACTTTGCCAAACCCAACATTGCCAACCTTGCCTCCATTGCCCACGTTGCCTCAGGGCAATGTTCCTCCATTGCCCACTATCCCAACTCTTCCACAACCGACATTGCCAACCACACAGCCCTCTCTTCCTAAGCCCACTCTGCCACCACTCCCTAGCATTCCCAACATGCCAACAATCCCACAAGCCACCCTCCCTCCACTGCCTGCAAATTCATTGCCAAACATTCCCTCAATCCCCACCACTATCCCCTCCATCCCATTTTTCTCTCCACCTGCAACCACCACAAATCCTTGAACATATAGCTATCATCAGTTTATGAAGTTCGTGTCAGTCAAATATTGCTGTCTGGTCTAGTCGCAATTGATATTTACGTATGGGATTACCTTGTGTCTTTCTTGTATTTATATTATTTTAGTTCTAATTAAATTTATATACAGCAAAAGGAGTATTCCTTCTTCTTTTTTTTATTTCTTTTATACTACTACTGTACGTAGCAATAAATAATTGAGGTTTGTCTATGATGATTGGATTATGATTCTTATTGTGAAATGAATTCCACATTTCCAAGCAGATCAAGACTAGGATCTTTCAAGTTGCAATGGCAAAGCAAAATAAACATAACCAAATTGTGAAAATATAGCAGGACAAAAATAAAAAATAAAAAAAGAGAGAGAAAATTAACCATTAGGGTTAGAGAAGCATAAGCATTCTTGACCACTATAATAATGACTTGTAAGTAACATAATTCAAGATATAAACTTAAATTGTCCATTTTACAATTCAATCTATGCAGCTGAATTAATGGCTCTTCTTCATTTTTTAGGTGGCACGTACTGCTATTATACTATCGATTATTAACTGATTTTTCTTTTTTTTTTTTTTTTCATATTGCCTAAAAGTTACTTTTTATATAATATATTATTAAGAATTGTTCAAACCTAAAAACTTAAACCAATAAAAGAAGAACTAAGGTTGATTTTATATTAAAGTATATATTGTATTGATTGTATATGTTTATATATATACATACAAAACTATTAAAAAGGGTAAAGGGTTATGCTTTTTCAACAACCCTAACAAGATGAGAGATAATTCTTGGTGGTTGAGGATAATGCCCTATCACATTCTACTTTTATATTCTCAAATGCTTGAAACATCTCACCTTCACCTTATTGCTCCAAAGCCTTATGCAGAATATCGTCAGTCCATCCAATTTTAACAACCGGATAGCTCCAGTCAACAAAAGATGAATGAGAGGTGAACTAACTAGGCAAAGCTCACAGAGAGAACTTCCACTTTGTCGCCTAAACATGCATAAGAAACCAATATTAATCAATCTCCATGGACCCATAATTCTTCTATCTGCCGAGCAAACAGTGCTTACACTCTAGTTTCCTTGCACCACAAAATACTTGTTTGGTCTTGCTTGATGTACGGATTTTAATTTCTGTTCCTTCATATATGTTAATAAGAACTTCGATTTTGTTAGCCTTTTATGTATCCTGCTGTTCATTTAGTTAATTAATATTTTCTTTCCTTTCTATTTTGTCTCTCTTGAAATAATAAACCAATCCCTTGAGAGGTTATTAGTTGGACAAATTTTAAATAAGCTTGACGCAATTAACCAATGAACAAATATGAATTAGCATGTACTCTTTTCTAGCAAAATGGATGAATTAGTTCCAAATTTTCAACCCATTGGTCAAATCATGCCACTGGCACCAAAAATCAGAAGAGACAACAAAGAGCGCAGAAATAATTATTGCTTCTCTTTGTACTTAGAGCTGGATCTTGTAATCGGGACGTTAAATTTGGTTACTGTGAAAAAAGAAAATGAACAGGAGTTAACGGTATTGAACAACTTTATGTGGTTAAAATATAAGTAGTGTAAATTTAAGCTAATGGTATTCTTAGGCTTTCTTTTTTTTTTTTTTTTCTCTCTCTCTCAACTCAGATTTATCTATCTTCTATTTTATTTTCTCTCATTTTTTTTTTATTTTTTTTAGTTTTGTGAACAATTCACATAAAATGTAATATAGATTTAATGTCTTTACAGAATTGAAGTTTATGGTATTCTAGCTAGGGCTATTCTATGATCTTTTTCTTCATTCTTTTTTTTTTTTTTTATTTGCTAAAATTTTATGACCTCAAACTCAACTCTTCCTGATTTTGTTTCTGTTTCATCTCATCTCATTCTTATGAATAAATTCATATGAATTGTACTATGCTACTATAAGTAAATGCGGTTACATAACTCTTTCAAGTTTAATCAACTAACCACACATATGATGGATAATAGTGCAAATGCTGCTGTAAAATTTATTCAAAACCTGAAGCAATCTCAAATAAATATAACATGAAATTTAATAGTATACAAAGTACAAACCTAGCACCAATACAACCACTCTCACAACTAAATTATAACGATCTAAATAACAATATATGAAATACACAACAAACAGTATAATAAGCCAGGTACTATAATACAATGAATACTATAATAATAATTTAAGGATTGGCAGGGACTTTAGGCGCTTCTGGCTTTGGCAATGGTGGCAGCTCGACCTTTGGAAGTTGTGGGAATTCTGGTTTGGGTAATTGAGGTACCTGAGGCAATTCTGCCTTTGGAACTTCGGGTACCTTGGGCAATATTGGTTTGGGTACTTCAGGTACCTTAGGCAACTCTGGTTTAGGTAATTCAAGTTTTGGCAACTCGGGTACCTTAGGCAACTCTTGCTTGGACAACTCAGGAACTTTAGACAACTCTGGCTTGGGCACTTCAGGTGCCTTAGGCAACTTTGGCTTAGGCAATTCAGGGACTTTAGGCAACTCGGGTTTTTTAGGTAACTCTGGCTTAGGTAATTCAGGGGCTTTAGGTATTTCAGGTTTTGGCAGAGGTGGTAGCTCAACCTTGGGTAGAGGAGGCAACTCTGTCTTTGGCAATTGCGGTATTTCAGGTTTAGGAAGCTGTGGTACCTCTGGCTTTGGCAATGTATCTTGAAGATTACGTGCCCCCACAACCATTGTGTGGCCGCTCATTGATGAGAAAGTTATAAGCAAAAGTGGTAAAATTATGCAAGTGAAACTCTGGGAAGCCATGGTTGGAGCTAGAAGAAGATCAATGGGATCTTACAACTCTTTGAAATAGTTATGATGTGCTTGCGAGCATGAGTTTAAGATGTTATACATTGCCTTTTTATAGTACGGTAGTGACTCAGGCAGATAGAAGGGGGTGAGTCGGATAGTTCATCTAAGTACAGTTAGTTCAACTCCTTACCTATAACATATAGCTTCAAAAAATTATATGACCTTTAAAAATATATGCACTTTGTTGTCATTTTTTCTGGATTTTTCTCATTTTGTGACTTTAATTTTGACTTCTTTGCATAGGGAAAGGAATGCTATATTTCCACTTCTAGGTCTAACCAACCTCAGACTTCCACCTCACTTTTTCTTTTTTCTTTTTTTAATTTTAAAAGTAGAATTATACATATATTTCTTCAAAAACTATTGTTACAATGCTTTTTTTAAAAAAAAATAATTAACATCATTAACGTTTCCCATACCTAGGAGTTAGATTCATATATATTTCTTGCTCAGTTAAAAAAAAGAAAAAGAAAAAACACAATGGAAATACCAGCAAGCTTTCAAGAACTTAGGATGCATTAACTTTTATTGTTCCTTAATAATTCAGATTTACAAAGCAATTAATGTCAAGATTAAATTATAATGTGATTTTCTTAGATGTCAAACATGCAGCTAAGTACATCAACTATGCCCTGCTAGCTCTTTGACCTTTATATTGATTTAGTTCGCCTACTCATTCATTGTTTGTTGAGCACATCAACTATTCATTGTTTGTTGAGTGAGTGAATGTGCATGTATATAATTATTTTTATACATGAAAGCAATTTTGGTCAACAGAACCCACCTGCATGAGAAGGGCAAGAAATGATAACCTTTCTATTAAAAAAAAGAAGAAGAAGAAGATTCCTTAATAGAAAACCCAAGGTTGAACTTTGAATAATCAAAAGGACAAAAGGAGTATATATATTTGTTAATTAATTAAAGATGGTGGTGCTTAAGTGGATGAACTTCCAATGCCTTCTCAACAAATCAAATTCAACAAGCTTTAGTGTAAGAAAAGTAATTCTTTATAGAGATGAGAAAAATTGGACGAGCAAGTTAACAGAAGGAATAACACGTGTCCTAGAAGTCAGGTTGATTAGGTTACCCATAATGAATCTATATAAAGCCCAAACCTTCCTTCAAGCCCTCCATGAAAACCAAAGCAAAACTCCTTTTGCACATTTCTACCTCAACCTAGATTCTTTTCAACCAAATATTCAATACATTAACTCCTTCAACATGGCTTGTTGCAATTCTTATATCTTAACTATCTTCATTGCTCTTTGCTTCTCAAGCATGGACATTGGCCTCGCAGCTCGCAATCTTCTGCAAACAACACCGCCTGCAGCACCAAATTTGCCCACTTTGCCAAACCCAACATTGCCAACCTTACCTCCATTTCCCACATTGCCTCAGGGTAATGTTCCTCCTTTGCCCACTATCCCAACTCTCCCACAACCCACATTGCCAACCACACAACCCTCTCTTCCTAAGCTCACTCTGCCACCACTCCCTAGCATTCCCAACATGCCAATACTCCCACAGGCCACCCTGCCTCCACTGCCAGCAAATTCATTGCCAAACATTCCCTCAATCCCCACTACCATCCCCTCCATCCCATTTTTCTCTCCACCACCTGCAACCACCACAAGTCCTTGAGAATATGGCTATCTTCCCCAAGTTTTATGAAGTTCGTATCAGTCAGATATTGCTGTGATCTGGTCTAGCAGCAATTAATGTAGATGTTTATGGGATTATCTTATGTATTTCTTGTATTTGTATGTAGTTTCTAGTTACATTTATATACAGCAGCGAGTGTTCCTTTTATGTTCCTTTTGTACTTATGTAGCAAGCATGTGGTATTAGTTATGGATTCCGGGTAATGTTTGATATAATTGTGAGGTTTTTCTATGATTTAGACTTTGATTCTTATTGTGAAATGAATTCCACATTTCTGGGCACAGGTCTTGTCTAGGGTCTTTCAAGTTGCAATTGCAAGCAAAATAAACAAAACCAAATTCTGAAAATTTAGCAGGAGTGATACACTATGAAATAGGAGAGAAAAGAAAAGGCTAGACTTACAAAAGCATGAGCATTCTTCACTAATATTATAATGACTTGTAAGCTATAAATAAGTATATAGAAATTTGTGAAACATAAATTTAGAATATAAAAAATAAAATTAATAATTAAAATTTTAAAATATGAATGATTAAATTAAAAAATTTAAAGTATAAGAAATATAATTAATTAAATTTCTAATATAAAAGAATAAAATTGTTTTTCTATAACATTAAATTACTTCTGTGGATATCTCATATACTATTCTTTTACAAAACAATATGAAACAACGAAAAGAAAGAAAAATGCAAACTACACCCTCAAAAAGGGCACACCCGAGGCATCAGCCAAAATTGTTAGTCCAAAAATTGTCAGTCCCTTATATATAGCTAGTATTCAATACCTCTTAACATATAATATTATGAGACTAAAATAAAGAATTTATATTTGTGAGGGGAGTTTATACAAATAGGTTGATATCTATATATCACAAATACTTTATAAAAATTATTTTAATAATGATAGGTATTATCAAATAGTATATCTATGATTAAATTCAAAAAAATAGAAGTGATATATATATAAAATTAATCAATCATAACCATTTATTTTATATCTTTATGATTTTTGTAAGAAAAGTATATATGTTGCAATATAAAAATATCTTGAATTGAGATACATAAATAAGTTCAAATATTGATGTCTAAAATTTAGCTTCTTATAAACAAATCATAGAATTTCAATTGCTTGTGTAAATAACTGAAAAATAAAATTAGCTTATTAACACAATTACTAGGATATGGACTTCTGTCTACTAATTATGACATGCCATATACTTTTCAATTAAAATAACTTAACAATCTAACCCATAATGAATCAATTATTTTTCCTGTTTTAATTTAACTAATCAGAAAGTTGGATGTCCTACTTTAGAATTTGCAGTGTTGTATGGCTACCAACCTTATAATAGTCCAACAACACAAGGAGATGCTCAGCAAATTAGCTAACAAGAAGAAATTTCAAAGGGCATTTGCCGTAAATGCTCTCAGTCATTCTCTATAAAAGGCAAAGACCAATCTATGGACTTCACACAAACTCAAAGCAAACTCCTCCTCAGCAAGTAATCATTCACAAAATCACATCCTTTGAAGCTTGCTTCAACTAGCCATGGCCAATTACAGGTCCTTCATCTTGGCTTTCACCATTGTAATTTCCTTCTCAGGCATCAACATGGGCATGGCGGCACGCAATCTTCTGCAGGCAACTAATCCTGCAGCACCCAATTTGCCCAAGTTGCCACCTTTGCCTCCAATGCCAACATTGGGCAATGTTCCTCCATTGCCTACCATGCCATCTCTTCCACAGCCAACACTGCCTACCACCAACCCATCTTTACTTAAGCCTACTCTGCCTCCTCTTCCAAACATCCCCAATTTGCCAACAGCCCCAAAGGTCACCTTGCCACCATTGCCAGCAACTTCACTGCCAAACATGCCCTCCATTCCAACAATCCCAACCACTATTCCCTCTATTCCTTTCTTCTCTCCACCACCTTCAACCACCAGCAACCCCTGAAAATACTCCATTTAAGATGGCAAAACACTAATCTCTGCAGTTGGTTATGGCTTATGTGATTAGTGACTTTTATATATATGCTATTGTAGCAGCACAGTGGAGATATACATAGATGGCGTTATCATTGTTTATTTAATATTGTTGGGGATGAGTAGTTCGACTCTCTCACCTTTGTAGTTTGTGTGCTTGGGATTCTTTCATTACCGCATGTACTTTTGAGATTATATCTTGCGTGATTTACAATATTTGATGTTGAAGAATGGATGTGTTTCTTCTCTTTCTCTCTCTGATGATAAAGATAATTAAATTGTCTAATACATGTTGCACGAATCTATTTGAACACAGGCATAAATGTTACTATGCTCGCAATTAAACCATATTTGGCAGTGTGACATAGACTCCACTTAATTTGATTAATGTTTAACTTAATATATGTACCTAAGCATTTTGCTAAATCAGTTTATACATATGTTTGGTTGAAAAAAGAAATTGTCATATAAATATTTATTAATAGCTTATAAATCGTCTCTCTATAAACAAAAAGAATACTCCGTCATTTTTGTATGCATGGGCCTATTTTGCGCTACTATACTGTATGTACTTCACATTGGTTTACATATCTAGTTTATCTTATTTTATAATGACGAATGGATGTGTCACTTACTCTCTCTCTTTGTCCCAATTTCTTCTACTGTCCACATGAAAAGAACTCGTAGCTGGTGTCTTAAGGCTCAACAGGATAAACTTTCTTTTGACCTAAATGAGATTACAAGAGATTGGATTTTTAACTATTTTCATGATAGTTATAAGTCTAAGCCCGTTTTCAATATAGATTCTCTATTGAATGAAGCTTCTAGATTTGTTCCTAATGATTTGCACAATGGTCTCACCAAAATCCATCGAGTGCAGAAATTAAGGTAGCCTTATTTAGCATGAAAGATAACAAGGCCCCGGGAGTTGATGGTTATAGTCCTGGATTTTTTAAAAAGCACTGAGATATAACAAGCAGTACATTATACATGCAGTTTCTAGTTGTTTTATTAACTGGGCAATTGCAGAAAATTGGAATATTACCCAAATTTATCTTATTCCCAAAATTCAATCTCCAGTTAATATAGCTCAATTTAGACCCATTTCTTTGTGCAACACTATTTATAAAGTTGTGGGCAAAGTCCTTATCAATAGAATGAAAAATCATATTGATAAGCACTTTTTAGTATTTATCTGTGTACTCTTATACTTACTTCTAGCATTTTTAATTTGCATTTAATTGTTTAATTAACATTTACTTTTATCATTGAGGCTTGATTATAATTTATTATATTTCATATTAATTTTTTCACTTTAAGGTCTAATTTTACTGGTTAGGGATTTTTAATTTTAGTTTTGGACCTAGGAGGCCTCAGAACCTGTTGGGATTTATATCCGTGGATTCATTAATTCATGAAGCAAGGGCACAAAGGATATTTTCTCAATTCAAAAATGGTGAAATAGGCTTTTGGCAATTTAAGGAGTGACATTTTTGTAATTTAAACTTCATTAATGGCAATTTTGTAATTATTGCCAACTTAACCTAATGATTTTCGGCTAGGCTAAGGGGAGAGCCATTCCTAGCCGCCACTTCACTTTTCTCTCTAGTTTTCTTCATTTTCTCCTTCTCCCATGGTTGCCTCCATGAAAATGGAAGGCTAAGTGTGTTTGTAGTCGACCCAGGACAACTAGAAGACTGTCGGTTTAATTCTTGAGACCTGTATTATGTTTATTTTGAATTTAATGATAGTTATGCTTCTCTACTCCTCGTTTCTGTATCTGTGATTGTGTATGATGATTTTTATGCATGATTGCTAGATGGGTTTGTGAGATTTCTAGACTTGATCGCCCTAGGAGTAATTTCCACGGAATAAAACTAAGTTTGGTTAGATAAAAATTCAGAATTTAGGTCTTGGATGCTCTAATCCTTTGCTGCGATGTTGGTTAGAGTTGGGTTTGGTTCCAATGACCATAACCTATGTGATTTCGTAGTAGGAATTGCTGAACTAAGTGTAGGGATACCGGCTTAGTTAGGGTTCGGCCAAATTAATTAATTAGGTAGGTTAATCTTGAGATTTCGAGGTTAATCTAGTTAATTAGCATAACTGGAGTAAAATTTATCTTTAGGTCGAGGATAGAATCACCGTTGTCTGATAGTTCCCTAGGTTGATTGTGTTTCCACCATCTATTCACTTCTATTTTATTGTTTATTGCGTTTATTTACTATTGAATTGCCAAAAACCTCCCCATTTCACTTAATTGACTGAAACCTGTACTAGTGGTTCTCTAAGAACATGACCCTGGTTTGAAACTTAAACTTGGAATTTTTAATTTGACTGCAACGTATAGTAGCGACACTATAGGGCGCACGTCACATATTCCTTCTTCGGTCTCTCCATATCAAGGTGCTTTTTATCTCAGTCCATAGAAAAGGAAATTCATAAGGGAAGATGGAATCCATTTAAATTTGCAAGGGGACCAGCTATGTCACACCTCCTTTTCGCAGATGAAGTTCTTTTATTTGCTGGAGCTAATAGGTCTAACATTGAAGCTATTAAAAGAACAATGGAAAATTTTAGGGACGCTACAGGGCCGGAGGTTAATTTGACTAAGTCAAAGATTTGGTTCTCAACAAATGTTGAGAGTGCTTTGGCAGATAGTTTAGCACTAGAATTGGGCATGAAGCATAGTGCTTCTTTAGGGAAATATCTTGGATTTCCTTTAGGAGCAAAGGTTAACAGTGAGAATTACCGCTTCATAGTTGATAAGGTTAAAAGCCGGCTAGCTTCTTGGAAGGCTTCTATGCTTTCATATGCTGGCAGGGAAACACTTATTAATGCTACAACTTCTGTTATTCCCACTTATTATATGCAATGCAGTAATCTACCCGTCAAGCTTAGCAAGGAATTAGATTCTCTTAATAGTAATTTCTATTGGGGTCATAGCAATGGTAATAACAAAAGGCATATGATTAGTTGGGATAAAATGACTAAAAGACGTATTAATGGAGGTCTAAACCTCAAGAAAAGTAGGAGAAGAAATAAGGCTCTTTTTGCTAAGATAAATTGGAGACTAACCAGAAAGGAGGATAGTCTCTGGGCCAAAGTTTTACAGGCCTCTTTCAAAATTAAAGTTAACAGAAATTCTGCAAACTTCAAAGCCCTTCTAGCTGGTAAGAAAGTTTTTGAGGAGGGATGTAGAAAGGTTGTTTTTAATGGAGAAGGAACCTCTTTATGGTATGATAAATGGCTTAGTAAGCATTCCCTAAGGGAGCAGGTTATTGGTCTTCTTTTGGAGGACGAGGAACTTTGGAAAGTTAAACACATAGTTGGTTTAAATGGTGGTACCTCTCCAATATCTCATTCCAACTGCAGGAAGATTTAAAGAATCAATTTTCTAGCATTCTTGTGGCACATAATGAAAACAAGGAGGACAAATTCTCCTTGGGTCTCTCTATGGATGGCAAATTCTCCTCTAAGTCAGCTTACCTTCGACAAGAGAAGGATGTTGCTTCAAATCCTACATTTCGGTATTTGTGGAAGACTAAGTGCCATAGCAGAATTAAACATTTCCTTTGGAAATGTGCACATGAATTTCTTCCAGTGGCTCTTATCCTTTTGCAAAGACATGTTGTTAACTCTAGCGCTTGTTGTCGTTGTGGTAACACTGAATCCATTGTGCATTGTCTTAGAGACTGTTCAGTCAGTAAAACTCTTTGGACAAATCTTGGTTGTAGTGATGAGTTCTTCAGTCTTCCCCTCCAAGATTAGCTGAAAAACTTCCTCACGTTACGAGATGATAGCTATCTTAAAATTCCATGGGCTACCATCTGTGTATGGGTGGTGGACTCTGTGGGGTAATCGCAGTAGACTTCTTTTCAAGAAGACTGTCTTACCTAGTAATCCTAAGAATAGAGCCTCAGCAGCAGCAGCTGAATTTTATCACGTTGGATCCTCTCATGTTAAGTCTGTTTCTAGAGTAATTCAGCATATTAGCTGGCTTCCTCCTCCGGTGGGTTGGTTTATGCTTTTAATTGCGATGCTTCAGCCACCACAAATCCAGGCATCATTGGTTTTGGAGGAGTTATAAGGGACTCATGTGGCAACTAGGTTCGGGGCTATTGTGGGAAAATGTGATTAGGGACTGTTAACAAGGGAGAAATCCAGAGCATTTTAAAAGGGATTAAGATAGCCATTGATCTTAATATAGGTAACATTATTATTGAGTCAGATTCAGAACTGGCTATCAATTTCCTTAATAACAGCTGTCCTAATACTCATCCTGGCAGTTTGTTACATCACTTTCTCAGGTCCGATCGAGCGAAAATGAGGGAAGTGGAGCTTCTTCGTACTTTTAGAGAAAGAAACCAATTAGTCTAGCAAAGAAAAGTCTCCTTATGAAATATGATTTGTTTATGTTTAATTATGTTCCTTTTTCTCTGAATATTTTGTATCTTACAAACTTATTGGGAATCTATACACATAGACTTTGTACTTCAAATTTGGTTTAATATGACTCCAAGCTTAACCAAAAAAAAAAATATATGTGAGATATTTTTACCAATAAAAAAAATGATTCCTTTGATAAAAGTATAAAGATGAAATTCGATGTATTTCATTATCGAGAGTTGGCAAAGAACAGAGGAGAAAATTTTGAATTTTTTATGAATTAAATAAAGGGATTTTGATCATTTTTAAGAAATCAACAGACAAAAAAAAAAAAAAAAATCAACAGCATATTAATGTTAAAATTACAAGTGCCTTTAATCCCATTTTGTTGGAAGAGGAATGCTTTCACTTAATTATGGAACTTCAATATTCATTGAAAAGACATTCATATGCGCTCAACTCATTTTATAAGTGTTCTTTATATTTAAGGGAGAACTCTCAATCATCATCCTCACAATCCCTATTAAATATTCCTTGACAATATATCCTATTTATTCCATTTTATAAAGTCTCCCTTACTTTTTGCTTAAGTCTATAACTCTTTACTAATTATTTTAAGTTATAAAAATTTTATAATTCATAAATCTTAAAACTCTCACTACATTTAATAATAGACTTACTAGATTCTAAGTGGATGTTACTCTTTATTAAAATGTCATAATTCATTATATAGGCTATGTGTTACAAAAACAAAAAGACAACTTTACAAACTCTTAAAACACAACTAGAAAGACAAATTTCAAATTACACTAAACTTCCACAGCTAAGGTGGTTTTCTTGTATAAGTTTTCTGGAGATAACTCAAACTAAACGTTAATAATGAGTTTCACTTTATCATGCGTTCTTTTAATTCAATTTTTAACACACAAGAGAAGTACCGAAACCTTACTACTTAACCTAATAAACTTGAATATTAAAATTTATGGCAAAGGTCTAATATTTATTTTATTTCAAATATTTTTTATGATTCTTTTAAAAACCAAGGCTATCCATTTTCTATGTTTGAATTGCAATAGCAAAGAAATGGGATCGAAAGTACACAGTGAAAAAGAAAACAAAAATCCATTTTCAGGGTCAATGTTCACAAATATGGAAGGTGTGAATGTTTCGTCGTGAAAGAAAAATCGAAGATATATCTTAATTTTTTTCTCTTGTTAAATCCGAATGCTGACGAATTAAGTTTCATTATCCTGTCACAAGCTTCAAGGAACCTGTGTTTCCGACTTGTTAATCTACATGTATATGACATATTTGTCAACTTAATCAATTAGGATCCAAATAGATAGTTGCGATGCAAATTAATAATGGAGGTCAAATAATGAGCTAATAATGCAAATTCTGGTTGTTGTGATTAGGTCTACTACGGAAAACACGAAATTAGATAAACCAACTAGTACATATTCCTCCCCACTTTCAACCGTGATCCCTAGAGATTATTCTAGAAAATAAAAGAAGTAAACAAAATTAAAATGATTAATTTATTCTTTTCCCTTATTGTTCAAACAAAGTTTTGCTGCTTGTACTGTATTTCGTTAATGCATTCCTTATCTTTTACCAAAAAAAAAAAAAAAAACAAAGTTTTGATTCCCAATCTAAATATGCTTAAAGCAACCCGTTTCCCAGCTTCTTGTTTTTCTACTCAATTAGATACAAATGAATAATCAGCGGCAGAAAAAGGACCCAAATGAAAAATTATGCAAATAAGCTAATGAGACAAGTAACTTCCCTATTATTAGCCCTAAAATTAAAGGGTGAAATTTAATTGGTAGTTATGGTGAACTCAATTAGATAAACCAACTCTTAGATATTCCTCCAAAAATTATTATAAATAAAGAAATAAGCACTTAATAATTTTTTTTCTCCTGAGACTTACAAAAGAATAGAGTCGGTCGTCTTATTTTGAATGCTTAGGGATAACCAACCACCTAAGTAATCCATTAGTTCAACAACATAATAATATGGTTCAATTTTCCAACACAGGAAGGTGAACTAACAAAACATCTCAAAGGTTCTTTATATTATATGGTTATGCCATAAAAGGTCACATTCCTAGCTATATATAAGACCAAGCATCTCCCTTGTCTTCTCACACAAACTCAAATTTGCAAATTGATCTTATTTTCCCAACTCTTCTTCCCTGAGCAATTATGGCATCTCGCAACTTTTTCATCATTGCTTTCTTTGTTGCTATGTGCTTGTCAAGCATGAGTTTGAGCCAAGCAGCTCGCCATCTTCTTCAAACAACACCAAACTTGCCCAATTTGCCACCTTTGCCTCCAATGCCAACACTGGGCAATATTCCACCTTTGCCTACAATCCCATCTCTGCCACAGCCAACATTGCCCACCACAAACCCATCTCTCCCTAAGCCAACCTTGCCTCCTCTTCCAAACATCCCCAACTTGCCAACAGCCACTTTGCCCCCATTGCCAGCAACTTCACTGCCAAACATGCCCTCTATTCCCACAATCCCAACCACCATCCCTTCCATCCCATTCTTCTCCCCACCACCTTCAACCACCTCTAGCCCTTGAAAATGTTCACTTGTTTCAGCCTGTGTTTCCTTCATGTCTGGATTATGACTTGGCATCTCAGATGCCATTCTAGTAGCATTTATATGCGTTAAGAATTACACACACATGGATTTATATATTTACGTGTCACTATATTTGTCAGAGAGAGTTGTACGAGATTATCATTGTACCTTAATTTGTTGTTTGCAGTGAAATACAGTCATTTTTTTCGTTTGTTTTCTTATTGAGTATCTTATCATTGCTTATTCTATATAGATTATCACACGACTATGTTGTCCTCTGAATTTTACGTTTTCAATATTGTAATTAGCTATCCAGTTTTGCTGGCTATTATTGCTTGTAATCTTTAAGTATTGCTGCCAGGCTCAAGGCAAAATTAATTGTGAGAAGTGAAAGCATCATATTTATTAAGCTAACAAATAACAACATAGATTAAACACACGTGGCATGTCCTAACATTAAAATAGAATAGCATGTCGTCACTCTAAACTTCTATTCAATAAAAAAAGTGATAATATAGATCAACTGACTTCTACATGAGTTGAAATGGAAATTAATTTCCTCTAGTAATCTGAACAACCAACATACATGATTTCCATATACTGATAGCAAATTTAGTGATTCCACTTGAACTTTAGTTTGTACATTTTTTCCAAGTTATAAATGCAAGAATTGGATGACACCAAATTTCGATGGGAAGCACTATAAGTGCACTTGATTTGGCACATTAATAACATCACGAATAATTGATACATTATTAGGGCGTAGGTTTAGCTACCCTAAGGCTACCTATCTACAGGACATGGGACCAAGTGAATAATAAGTAGTGAAGTGAACTAAAAATACTGCATTGAATAATGTTATCAAGCGCTACTAAAGTAATGGCTCAGTGAAAGGTGTGTTAAGATATACCAGATCAAAAATCTTGAGTTAAGCTCTCTTCAAGTAAGAATAGTTTGATTAACACCCCTAAATAGTTGACAATAAGTTGGGGCTTATACAAGTAAAACAATCACGTTGATACACGCTACATCTGAAGAAGGATTCAGATTGAGGAGACATACACAATTACAAATGATTGTATAATGTACGTAATTTATGTATAAACATGTATATATACATAAATAGATTGTGTTCATTCTACTAGGATATTGGTTGGTTTTCTGAAAAAATTGTCCATTTATGTTTTGTAATGCAGCTTTTGAGAAGCATCTCTACTATAACCAAAGTATCATTATCCAGTCATAAGCTTGAAGGAACCTGTGTTTTCAACTTCTTGTTTTTCTACATATATTGTATGTGTCTACATAATTAATTAGGATCCGAATAGATAATTGTGATGCAAATAATGGAGATTAAATGATGATCACTAACATATAATGCAACTTCTGGTTATTGTTTTTACTACAGAAAATGTAAACTCAATTAGATAAACTAACAAGTACATATTCCTCCCCACTTTCAATCCTCATCCGCAGATATCATGCTAGAAAAGAAAAAAGAAAAGTGAATAAAATAAAAATAATTATCCTTAATTTTCTCTTTTTTATTCAAAGTTTTTGATTCTCAATCTATGCTTAAAGAAACCCGCTTTGCCAATTTCTTTTTCTACACACGACATTTTTCTACTCAATTAGATCCGAGAAATTTACCTCCATATACAAAAAAAAAAAAAAAACTATTTACCAATACATACTACTTTTAAAAATATTTATCAATATATACCACTTTTTTCAGATATTGCATTACCGTACTGCGATATTCGAATAAAAAATTAATTAAAATTTTTATTTTTTATTTTTTACAAATAAAATATTAAAAAAATTAAAATTTTTTAAATACATATACACAATCTCAAAAATTATTATCAATACATACGACATCTTCTATAATAAAATCTCCAGTTATGAAGTAGTTTTGTCTAAATAAATTTAATATTATCATATTTCAAAATCAAATACATTTTTTATATATATATTTGAGTTAATTAATTTTGAAAAATTCACTTAATGTATTATAATTTTTTATAAAAATAAACATATAAAAAAAAGAGATACAATAGATAAAGGAGAAAAAAAATAAAAAAAAATATTTCAAACAACCAATTATCTGTCTAAAAAAATAAATATTTTCCTTTCCTTCAAATGAGGCATCCAAGAAAAATAAACACATCATCATCTTGCAGAAACATTTCAACACTAATTCATGAAACTTGTGTCATCTTTTAATTAAATTATAAAATAAAATAAATTTAAATTAAATAAAATAAATTTGTAAGAGCGTAATGTAATTTTTTTAAAGGTAATATATATTAGTAAATATTTATAAAAATAGTATGTATTGGTAATAATTTTTGGAATGATGTATATGTGTTTAAAAAAATTTATAAATTTTTTTAATATTTTATTTGTAAAAAATAAAAAATTTAATTAATTTTTTATTCGAATATCGCAGTACAGTACTGCGATATTCGAATATCGCATTACCGTACTGCGATATCTAAAAAAAATGGTATATATTGGTAAATATTTTTAAAAGTGGTATATATTGGTAAATATTTTTTTTTTTTGGTATATGAAGGTAAATTTCTCATTAGATCCAAACAAATAATTAGTCGTAGACAAAGTACTTAAATGAATTAAGAAGGATTGATTCGGTAAATGCAAATTAAGGCTAAAAGAATTTAAGTTAAAAGGTTTGTAGGTTAAAATTTTAATTTTTTTTTTTTTTTGTTGAGAGAGATTTCTTAATTGTTTTACTTTTATTCTAAACATAAATTAATCTAGTGTATATAATATGGATATAGTAACACTATTTTGAGTGTAAACATGGAAAAAAAAATCTGAATGAAAAATGATGCAAATAAGCTAATGACATATACTATTAATTTTCATAGTCTGTGCAACGCTATTAGCCCTAAAGGGTGAGATTTGGTAGTTGTGGTAAAGTCAATTAGATGAACCAACTCTTAGAGATTTCTCAAAAAATTATAGAAACAAACAAGCATGTAAATTCTTATTCTTTTCCCCTGTATCCACCATCTTAGTTTTGAATGCTTGGGATATTATAACCAACCAACTAAAGAAGTCCATTGTTAGTCCAACAACATAATATGGTACAATTTTCAAACACACGGGAAGTTGAACCAACACAACGTCTCAAAAGGTCTTTATGGTTATACCATAAAAAGGTTACCCTTCACATCCCTAGCTATATATATGACCAAGCATCTCCCTATGGCTTCTCACACAAACTCAAAGCAAACCCTCTTTGCAAACTAATCCTATTTTCCCAATTCTTCCTCATTCTTGCTTTCATTAAGCAATGGCACCTCGCAATTTTTCCATCATTAATGCTTTCTTTGTTGCTATGTGCTTGTCAAGCATGAGTCTGAGCCATGCAGCTCGCCATCTTCTTCAAACAACACCAAATTTGCCCAATTTGCCACCTTTGCCTCCAATGCCAACTCTGGGCAATGTTCCACCTTTGCCCACTATCCCTTCTCTGCCGCAGCCAACATTGCCCACCACAAACCCATCTCTCCCTAAGCCTACATTGCCTCCTCTTCCAAGCATCCCCAACTTGCCAACAGCCACCTTACCACCATTGCCAGCAACTTCACTGCCAAACATGCCCTCAATTCCCACAATCCCAACTACAATCCCTTCCATCCCATTCTTCTCCCCTCCACCTTCAACCACTTCTAGCCCTTGAAAATGTTCACTTGTTTCAGCTTGTGCTCCATTTCTGGACTATGACGCGGTATCTCTGATGCCAATCTAGTAGATTTTACTTGGTTTAGCAGCATATGAGTTTGGAATTATATACATTTCTTCCATTAAATATGTCAGAGAGAGTTGTACGAGGTTATCATTGTATTGTACCCTTTGTTATTTGCAGTGAAATACAGTTTTTTTTTTTTCTGTTTGTTTTCATGATGAGTATCTTACCATTGCTTGTTCGACTCTTATTTATTCACAACCATGTTGTCCTCTGCCTTTGAATTTTCTAATGTTGTAATTAGCTATCTAGTTTTGTTATTAATGCTTGTACCAATTCTTATTGGTTATTGAGGCCAGCCTCCCCAAGATTAAGGCAAATTTCGTGAGAAGCCACCAAAATATCATACTTACACTTACAAGCTAACAAGTAACAACATTGATCCGATGCCATAATTAATACCACAATTTTTATTTTTATTTTTTACAATTTTGCATTTCTTTTTTTCTATTTTGCCTTTTGCTGTGGATGAACCCAAATGGAAGTTAATTTCCTTATACTGATAGCATATAATTTATTTATTTTTATCTGAGCACGTATTTATTTTTTAAACACAGTATACTAATATACTGCACTTAATTGATTAAACTAATTTCTATAGTGAATTTAGTGATTTCATTTGAACTTTTTTAATTTGTAAAATTCTTTTACAAGTTGTAAACGCAAGAATTTTTTAAAAGGCATCAGTCACATACTCTCCTATTTAATAGCTTCATGAATAATTGATACATTGTCAATGCGTAGGTTTAGCTACCCTAACTAATAAGGCTACCTACTAACAAGACATGTTTGGGACCAAGAGTGGTGTTATGTCTACAATGTTTTTTTTATGCATTTTTTTTTTTTTATATTTTTTTATCTCTTATTTTTTTATTTATATTTTTATTCCTACAACTTATTAAAATTAAATGAGTACACATAAAAGTGTGTATAAATAAGTGAATAACCAGTAGTTCAGGAACTGGAAATGCTGCATCACTGCTAGCCATGAGAGTAATGTTGCAGTAGCATCAAAGTGAAATTAGACAACCCATAAGTCATGTGAGTTTTCACACCGAAGTACAAGTTAGAACAAACAGAGAAGCAGCGAAGAAATTGTGAAGTGAAAAAGGAGAGATTGTATTAACATCAAGAAAAGAGACAAGTGTGATCTGAGAAAAACCAGATACAAAACATGTCGGCGGAATTCTTACTGAGAATTCATCCTCTTAAAAGTTGGGCATCAAGAAAAAGATGGCCGCCTGCAAAGGTAGAAAATCATTTAATTGGCCTGGGTACTTTTTGCATCTAATAGTTATCACTCATGGTACTCAAATAGTGATCCATACCAACATTTGACGCCATTAAAACCAAGGTCGATGAGGTGTAACTCCATTGTTGAAACATCTTTTCCTTTGGCAAATTCCCAACTGTTTCCAAACCCAATAATCAATCATTCAATCCCTCCATGGGAGAGCTATAAAAACCCACCAAGGATAAGTCCTTGACTCACCACAAGAAGTCCTCTTCAGACTTACCCTTTTCATCATCAGCAACAACTTCACACGTAAATGGCCTCTACCCGTTTGGTTCTCTTAGCTCTCTTCATTGCCTTCTCATTTTCAAGCATTGTCAAGGTCCATGCCAATAGGAAACTCCTGGCACCATCATTGCCTGATCTTGGCAACATTCCAGGCCTGAATTTTCCTGTGCCTCCAATCACAGAATGGCCAGAGTACAGGTTGCCTCCGCCAATTTTCAGAGTTCCAAACATTCCCTCATTTCCCACAAATCCATTCTTCTCCCCACCTGTCACAGCTGCTACCAAACCTTGAGAATATTTTCAATATCCTAAAATGACTCTGCATTTATATAGCAAAATCTAAGTAGTGTGTATTTGCAGTAAAATAAAGGCTCAAGTCCTCAGCTTGATTTACTTCGATTCAGTTTATCATATTGGAGATTGTTAGCTGTATGTGTGCATTATTCACTATATATGTGAAAATACTATCAGTAATTTGTTGTAGACTACTAGCAATATTGCGCTTGAGTCGTTCACATGTAGCATTACAAATTTCTAGCTCGCAGAAATCATGGGAAAAGAATGCTATATAGTTCTGTTTCTCTTGGTGGTTCAAGCAATCTTAACAAGCCCAAGTGCTGGACTCGTTCATATATCTGCACCATAAAACAAGTGCAGTTCCATATAAGATTTTACATATACAATGTGGGGCAGTCCTACTTCATGTCTTCAGTTAGTCTAACTAGCCACATAACATCCCCAAGATAGACCAATCATGATGATGGAAAAGAGCAGCTAACTAGATAAAGCCGAAACTGAATGAATATATATAAATAACATGCAACTGATATTAAAGCATTGAATTGGTATAAGTCACAAATTGAGTAAAAGATCAGTTAACAAAACAGAATCTATATTTTTTTTTCCTCGCGATACATTAAAGGAGTGAAACTATTTAGCTGCCTTCATATTTGGGGTCAGCCACAACATAATGATAAGCTATAACCAAAGCAAAAATGACGATGCCAAGATAGTTGGCAATGTATCCCAAGGCCTGATCATCAATCATCTCTTATTTTCTGGACAAGAAAAGAATGAACAAAAAGGAATCAGTCATCTGGATAAGTTGCCTGAAATAATACAAATCAACACAACCACGAAATAAACAAGACATTGTCAATTGACTCAATTAGCATTATTCTTAGAGTGAACATCCACGAAATAAACAAGATACCCACCATCTTGAGCCAATAGAAAAAAGATTTAAAATCCAGGTCTTATAGGAAGGAAATATTTTCCCCAGATATACATATATCCCAACAGCAATGACCAGTACAAGCTGAAACTAAACTATAGTTTCACAGAATCACAGAGTAAAATAATTCAATTAATATATAAATAAATAAATGTACAAAGTGCGAGTAAAACCATATCAACATGCGCGTACAGAAACAATATCATGCAGTTATCAACCAAAGCAGTAGAAAAACTACCATTTCGGCTGACTACAACGTGCAAAACCATTCTTCTCAGGAGAATAAATGATCAATGAAACCATTAATCATGTACATCATAAGCTAATTCTGGAGAAAAGCAAATATAAATAAAACCTTAAGAGATATGAAAAATGACACTGAAAAAAATTGCCATCAGATTTCTCAACCATTATTTCAAAATCCCTTCACTTCCTAACGAAGGTACCTCCTTGAGTAAAGATTGACCTTCGGTAATTCCTTCACTAAGGATCCACACCCTACACATCCTCATCAAAAACCATATGCCAAACCTTTGACATAGTTATAGATAATCACCTAAAAGCTATCTGTTGTATATATGAGTTCCTGTCTACTTTCTGTCGAAAAATTGCCAATCATATACTTTTGTGGGCTTAATCCAAAAATTAAGGCGTTTGAAATGGGGTTGACCAAGAAAGAAAAACCAAACTGGGAAACCAAAAAGCATAGATCTTTCAAGTGGGTTAGGAAAATTGTGCAATTGAACATACGACCCAAATGCTACTCTGATTGACCCTCAATCTCTGATATTAATCAAAGCTAAAATTCATAATGTAAATTGACACTAAGCAGATCAAAGAATAACAAGAATGAAAATTTGAAAAACAAATTGAGAGTTGTTAAGAATGTCACCTTGTCGCTCCACACGTTTCAGGAAGATCTTGTAGATGGAAAACTATGAGTATCGTCTTGTACCCAACAACTCACCGCAATGTAAGATGATCAGAGCAGGAGCTATCCAGGAGGACCTAAACGTCGTCGTTCTGGTTGACTTCGTAAGTCAACGAAAGTACGTAAAAAAAAAACTAGGGAAAATATAAGCACTAGTTGGAAAGGTTTCAAAAAGTAAATGTGGCTGCTGGGATTCGAGCCCAGGTCTCCACGGCCACAACGTGGAATTCTTACCACTAAACTACAGCCACTTTTGTTTAAGCTCCTTAAAATAATAAGGATTATTAGAGGTGGTTGGAGTTTTGACAAGTAAACCGATGGTAAGCATAAAAGAGCATCTTTCCAGTTTCCAGACACATGACAATATGACATTGTTGTATTTGTCCTTAATATTATATATATATATATATATCCCTTTTACATCAATGATCAATCATAATAATCATAGTTGCTTCTGGAGACACCCAGCTATGCTGAATACAATTCCCACATTTTATTGGAAATAGTGATCCATGTTATCACGTGAGCACCAAAACTAGAGATTCCATGTACAAAATTTTATTTCATCTTTTTTAAGTTGAGAATTATCGTCCAATTTTTTAGTTTTGCAAAAAACAATTTATTTATTTGTATACTAATAAAAATATTTATAATATTTCAATATTAATAACTATATAACGGGGCACAATCTTTTCAGGGAAAATCCTAAATTCTTAAAAATAAATATTTATTTTAATTTTTTTATACTTAAAATTCTTATTAAATTTAACTTATGACTAAATTTTAAAAAAAATAAAATAAATATTTACTCAATCCTAAAATTTCCGTTTGGCTTTTTTTCTTTCTTAACGTCTCTGATTTCTCATCCTCAATCTCTCACCGCTGACAACAGTATCTCTCTCCCCTCCCTGGCTAATTGCAGTAATGAGCCTCCAATCTTCTTCTAAACAGAACAGCTAAAACTAGCCGTCTCTCACCGAACACGAACCGCTAGCATCTCCGAGCAGCAGCCTGTCCAACCCTGCCGGAGGTTTCAGCCACTCAACGCAAACATCAGTGTAAGCAGAGCCCATAAAGTAGCAACTCAGGGTTAGCCTCTACCATATACTGAATCTTTTTAGTGCACATTAACGGTGCAGCTGCCTTAGTATCAGAGTGAGGAGACGATTCGAATTCGTTTTTATTCCTAAAGTAAAGTTCGCTCTTTGATTCTATCCGATGCCTTCGATTCCTTTTTTCCTATGTTTTGAATCAAACTTCTAGTAAATTGATTAGAAAACGACTGAAATTTTAACTGATGAAATTTAACACTTGTTTTTTTGGTCAAATGTTGGATTTTTATCATCTTGAACAACGATATGTTTATTATCTAGAAGACGGAAAATATTCTGTAAATTCCAATCATCTCATGCTTTAACTTCTTCTAGAGACATGAAATATAATCTGTCAAGGATTTTCGTAATAATATATATACATAAGTTGCTTGTTTCATTACTGTACTGTGTAATACCTATTGACCAACCTCTCTGATGAAGTACAATCCTATTTTGTTTTTTACGACTGTTGTACTGCCTTAGAAAATGGATTGCTACATCTACGTCTCTAGCAGTATAGAGGTTGAGTTGCCATATTAAATTATTCAAACGGTTTCTTATATTTGAAATTGCAGGTACTTCTAACTGTGTTCTAAGAGAAGTTAAGATGGGAAGCATTACTGAAGGAAAGTTAAGGTTTTGTATCGACAGAGGGGGCACGTTCACTGATGTTTATGCAGAAATCCCTGGCCAACCTGATGGTCGAGTTCTGAAACTTCTTTCAGTTGACCCATCAAACTATGAAGATGCACCGGTTGAAGGGATACGGAGGATCCTTGAAGAATTCACTGGGGAGAAAATTCCGCGGAAATCAAAGATACCAACTGAGAAAATAGAGTGGATAAGGATGGGCACAACTGTGGCAACAAATGCACTTTTAGAACGAAAAGGTGAAAGAATAGCTGTATGTGTGACTCAAGGCTTCCGAGATTTGCTCCAGATTGGAAACCAGGCTCGCCCCAGTATATTTGATCTCACTGTGTCAAAACCATCCAATCTCTATGAAGAGATTATAGAGGTGGAAGAGAGAGTTGAGCTGGTTCAAGATGAGGAAGTAGGAAATCAGGATTCTTCGTCATCATTAGTTAAGGGAGTTTCTGGGGAGCTTGTCCGGATTGTGAAGACTCTTAATGAAGAATCATTGAAGACTTCACTAAAGAATTTATTAGATAAAGGAATTAGTTGTTTGGCTGTTGTATTGATGCATTCCTACACTTTTCCACAGCATGAAATACAGGTGGAAAAGTTAGCTTTAAGTATGGGATTCAGGCATGTTTCTATATCATCTGCCTTGACTCCCATGGTGCGCGCTGTTCCTCGGGGCCTAACAGCTAGTGTAGATGCCTACTTGACCCCAGTTATTAAAGAGTACCTCTCAGGATTTATGTCCAAATTTGATGAAGGACTGGGGAAGTTGAATGTTTTGTTTATGCAGTCAGATGGAGGGCTTGCACCCGAGAGTAACTTTTCAGGTCACAAAGCAATTCTGTCTGGACCTGCTGGTGGAGTTGTTGGTTACTCACAAACTCTTTTTGGGCTAGAAACAGATAAGCCACTAATTGGCTTTGACATGGGAGGTACATCTACAGATGTGAGTCGATATGCTGGTAGTTATGAGCAGGTGCTGGAAACTCAAATTGCTGGTGCTATAATACAAGCACCTCAACTTGATATAAACACTGTTGCTGCAGGTGGTGGTTCAAAGTTGAAGTTCCAATTTGGAGCATTCAGAGTTGGACCAGACTCAGTTGGGGCACACCCAGGTCCTGTGTGTTATCGGAAGGGTGGGGAGTTGGCAATTACGGATGCTAACCTGATTCTGGGATATGTTATTCCTGATTATTTCCCATCCATATTTGGGCCAAATGAAGATCAGCCTCTGGATATCAAGTCAACCAGAGAAGAGTTTGAGAAGCTTGCCTGGCAAATTAATGCATACAGGAAGAACCAGGATCCATCTGCAAAAGGCATGACGGTGGAAGATATTGCACTTGGATTTGTAGAAGTTGCTAATGAGACAATGTGTCGTCCAATAAGACAGTTGACTGAAATGAAGGGTCACGAGACAAAGAACCATGCACTTGCTTGCTTTGGAGGTGCTGGACCTCAGCATGCTTGTGCTATAGCTAGGTCATTGGGTATGAAAGAAGTGCTGATTCACAAATTTTGTGGGATTTTAAGTGCATATGGAATGGGATTGGCAAATGTTGTGGAAGAGGCACAGGAACCTTATTCTGCGGTTTATGGGCCTGAATCTATTGTTGAGGTCTTTCAACGAGAAGCTTTGTTAATGAGGCAGGTAAAGCAGAACCTACAAAGTCAAGGATTTAGGGAGGAGAATATTACAACAGAGACATTTTTAAACTTAAGATATGAAGGCACAGACACTGCTATCATGGTCAAGAGACAAATAACTGAAGATGGAATGTTAAGCGACTATGCTTCTGAATTTTTGAAACTGTTCCAGCAGGAGTATGGCTTTAAACTTCAAAACAGAAAAATTGTGATTTGTGATGTTAGAGTTCGTGGTATAGGAGTTACCAATATATTGAAGCCTAGGACCATAGAACCTGCTTCTGGTAGTCCCAGGATTGAGGGCTACTATAAGGTTTACTTTGGGAATGGTTGGCAGGAAACGCCTCTATATAAGCTTGAAAATCTTGGGTATGGCCATGTTATGTCTGGCCCTGTAATTATCATGAATGGAAATAGCACTGTCATTGTAGAACCCAACTGCAGAGCTATTATAACCAAATATGGCAACATCAAGATTGAAATTGACTCTCCTTCAAGCACTGTTAAAATATCAGATAAAGTGGCAGATGTTGTACAGCTCTCAATCTTCAATCATAGATTCATGGGTATTGCCGAGCAGATGGGAAGAACCCTACAAAGAACTTCCATTTCAACTAATATTAAAGAACGACTCGATTTCTCTTGTGCTCTCTTTGATCCTTCTGGGGGCCTAGTTGCAAATGCACCCCATGTTCCTGTGCATCTAGGAGCAATGTCTAGTACAGTTCGGTGGCAGCTCAACTATTGGGGTGATAATTTAAATGAAGGAGATGTTCTGGTCACCAATCATCCTTGTGCTGGAGGTAGTCATCTTCCTGATATAACTGTTGTTACTCCTGTTTTCTACAATGGGAAAGTGGTGTTTTTTGTGGCAAACAGAGGGCACCATGCAGAGATTGGGGGTATTACTCCTGGAAGTATGCCTCCTTTTTCGAAGTCCATGTTGGAGGAAGGTGCGGCCATCAAAGCATTTAAGCTTGTTGAGAAGGGGGTTTTCCAAGAAGAAGGAATCATTAAACTTCTCCAGTTCCCTGGCTCTAATGAGCAGGGAAGTAAGATCCCAGGATCTCGGAAGATTCAGGATAACTTATCAGATTTACAAGCACAAGTAGCTGCGAATCAGAGAGGAATTTCCCTAGTCCAAGAGCTCATTGAACAGTATGGTCTGCAAACTGTTCAGGCTTACATGAACTATGTACAGATGAATGCAGAAGAAGCAGTAAGAGAAATGCTCAAGTCAGTTGGTCGTAGAGTTGCAGTTGAGTCAGGTGAAAATTTAGTGGCCATTGAGGAAGAGGACTACATGGATGATGGTTCTGTTATTCATTTGAAATTGGGCATTGATTCTAATAAAGGAGAAGCAAGTTTTGATTTTGGCGGGACCAGCGCCGAAGTTTATGGTAACTGGAATGCACCAGAAGCTGTAACAGCTGCAGCAGTGATATATTGTCTTCGCTGTTTGGTGGATGTTGACATTCCTCTCAACCAAGGTTGTTTGGCTTCTGTGAAGATCCTTATTCCTGAAGGTTCATTCCTCTCTCCTAGTGATAGCGCTGCTGTAGTAGGAGGTAACGTCCTCACATCTCAGAGGATAACTGATGTTATATTTACAGCATTTCAGGCCTGCGCATGTTCACAGGGTTGTATGAATAATCTTACATTTGGGGATGATACTTTTGGTTACTATGAAACCATAGGTGGGGGAAGTGGGGCCGGTCCCACTTGGGATGGGACCAGTGGAGTCCAGTGCCACATGACAAACACAAGAATGACTGATCCAGAGATTTTTGAACAAAGATATCCAGTTATTTTGCACAAGTTTGGACTTAGAGAAAATAGTGGAGGTGCTGGAATTCACAGAGGTGGTGATGGGCTTGTGAGAGAAATAGAGTTTAGGCGCCCAGTTATTGTTAGCATTCTGTCTGAGAGACGTGTGCATGCACCAAGAGGGCTCAAGGGAGGAAAGGATGGTGCTCGTGGTGCAAACTACCTTATAAAGAAAGATAAACGAAAGATTTATCTTGGCGGTAAGAATTCAGTTCAAGTGCAGCCAGGAGAAATTCTTCAGATATTAACTCCTGGTGGTGGTGGATACGGTTCTCCATTGTAATTTTTTTTTTGTGGGGAAGGTATACAGAGGAAACCTTTTTTTGTTTATGTTCTGTTAATGTTGGATTTTCCTTTTCTTCTGCCACTGTTGATGGTGGAGTTAACATGAAAAACTTAGTTTAATGCAGAAAGTAAAGCAATAAGTACTGCAATTTCAATTTCTGTTCCGTCTTCTGAGTTTGACATTGAAAATGTCCCATAAGTTGCAGCACCCTTTGACTCCACATCGACTATTATTTCACAAAACTTATTCAGCATAAGCTTATTTAGCATTTGGTTGAATATTGCAAAGTGATTGCACCACCTACTGATGTTTCTGTGTGGTTATATAAGGAAAAATCTGTGGTGATGAAGTTGGAAGAACACAATGAACTCTTCTTAGAGTGCAAGAGTGACTGGTCGCAGAATGGGTAAAGAAACAAGAGTAACTTTGTGTGTTTTTATTTTGCTTTCTTGGTTAGTATAAAAATTGAGGCCCAAGTGAATTGTCGTATAAGCTAGTTCTATTCCCAAGAAACAGACAAAAAGAAAATTGTCTAACCATAGTTAAATCATTATTTTCAACGTTGGCAGGAGTCCCACATCGGTAAACAGTAGAAAGCATTAGCAATCAGTGGGCTATATAAAGCGAACTATTCTTTTGCCTATATAACGTAAATTTCAGGATTTGAAATAACTAAAAACAAAGGAATTAATTGATTAAATGAATAATATCTTATATCTAATCTATTTACGTATTTTCACAGAACCAGATAATGGCAACAGCTAGCTAGCATTCTCAACTCCACCATTGATGAACTGCAACTCCTTCATCCCTCAGCCTTCCATACAAATTCAAGCACTCCCAATATGCTCTGCTGCTACCCTTGTTCGTTTTCCGATTCTGCCACCATTCATTCTTGCACTCTAAGAATAGTTCATCAACTAAATGCATTGTTTTCTTCTTTAGCATCTCCTCCACCACCTCTGCTTCTGCTTTCATCACCACATACTCTTCCTCCTTCAATCGCATAGATAACCATACAGAAACATCAGTAGATTGCACAACCTGAAGACTGTGAATCACAAATTTGTGATTCTTCTTTGGGTAGTTGTGCTGGAACCATTTGGTTGCTTCTTTGTTTTCCTCGGGCGAGCCTATACTAATGAAGACTCTACGCTCGTAACCTTCAAGAGAATCACCTAACAAGTCTGGTAGATACTTAATCTTCTTCAAGTAGTTCTTTGAGTCCACCAAAGCCCGTCTTGGTGGCTCGAGAAATACATCTTCAAGACCTTTTAATGCCACCTTCTTGGCCTCTTTTCTCTTCGTTGAGGAAGCTTCCATTTTGTTGGCAGGACCAGTTTTCCTCAATGCAACGATGATTGAACTATATCTCCTAACATACACATCCATGTAGTTAGATTGTTCTTTGAAATCAAATAATGGGTTATTGTCCAATGGGAGAGCCACAAGAATGCGATCAATGAATTTAGCGTCTTTGGAGGATGACGTGAACACAAAATCATATGCCAAATCATGGAAAAGCCAATTCAATAGCTCAACATTGAACGGATCATAAGCAGTTCCAAACCTAGAAACAACAGCATGCGAGCTTGACAATGAAGCTGCCCTGAAAATGGACCCCAAGCAAGAGAACGCGACAAGAACCATAGCCAAAAACTGGGACCGAGACATAATGCTTAAAATCTGCGTCTCAGGAAGCCTAACGACCAAAACAGTATCAGCATTCAGAGCAATTCTTCCACCTTGAAAAATCTATGATAAAATATATAATATTATTAATATATGTACATATTATACATATACACTACCCATCCTTAAAATCTTCGTCTCTATCCTTATATCTAATTTTCATGCCCTATCCATATACCCGATCGAATAAAAATGACAAGATCTTATTGAGCATGAGTCAAATTGCCATTCCTTATAAAAAAGCAAGTTATATAAGGAGACAGAATCGGTAACAGAAAATAAGAGTACAAGACGCGGATGAATTGTGCATTCCAATTTGCGACAACTGAGAAGGGATTTTTGCTAAATTTAGCAGTTTATTGCGTGTTAGAACAGTGTTAAGGAAGAAAACTAATGAATCTATTTCAGGGTTAATTTTAGAGTGGATGAGGTTGGCGACGGCACAAGGTACACCTCCTTAGCCACTTGTTTACAATCTCCACTTCTGTACTTTCAAGCTTTTAGTTTCACACTTTTTTCCCTTTTTTTTTTTTTTTTTCCCTATTCATCACCTTGGATTACAAAATTTCTACCCCAACTATAGATAGAAATTATTTTTAATATCTAACTGTTTCTTAATTCCAAATTTGGAAGTGACAAAAAAAGAAAGTTTATGAAGGTATCAAAATCTACCCAAGTTTCTAGCTTCGTTTGGCTATACTGCTGTGTCGTTATGTTCTTCCGAGTTTCTAGCTTTCTTTATGTGATATCATGTGACAGTGTTATCCCTTCAAGTGCATGCATGGGGATGTTTTATCATCCTCCCTATCACGTCCATTCGTATCTTATTATGTCATATCTACACCAAACGAGCCCTTAAATCGCAATACTCGAGTATTTCTTTAAAAGAAGGCCTAACTTATTTTCCATCATCATCAACATTGTACTCAAGAGAGAAAGAAAGATGAAGTAACATGGCACTCACAAGTTCAGCAGAAGAATTGATAAACAAAGAATGCTCATGTGCTTACAAGTTAATTCATGAATACAATATAGTAAGGAAAAACACCACATGTGCTTTAGAATCAGTCATTTCTATGTTCCCAATTATAGCTCATTATTTCAACTTGTATCATTCTCTGGAAGATAGAACCCTTTGATTTTTAAGGATGATATTCATGAAAGATCACCATACTTTACTAAACCTGTGCATATCAGAAAATTTTGACAGCTTATAAGATTGAACCACTTTTGGTATTGCTTCTGGTAAAGCTCAGTTGTATCACATTCTCAGAGGAAAATAGTTGCAGATCCACAAGGATACTTAATGCATTTTGGCTTTAAAAGGAACAAAAGCAGAAAGCAATCAATTCCAAAGGATGTTTCTTTGCCATGCTGATAAACTTTTTTAATGGAATCCCTGAATTCTAGCACTTAATCTCTGAAATCCAACCACACTTTTTGGTGTAGCTGCAACCAAAAGGGTAAACCTCATCATAGGATTTGAGCATTTGGTGCTTGTGCCCTCCACTCTAAGGAAAATGGTGTAGCACCACATGCATATAATTTACTGTATTATACACAAATTATTGGGAGATAGTGGCACTTTCAAAATTTTGGGTCCTTTTTTCTGCTCTTTCTTTTTGGCTTTTTGATCAAATGCACGGGGTGTAATGTATTAGATTGGATGATTGTTTAAGTGGGCAAAACATGGGGTTTGCACTTGATGGCTCTTGCATTTGCACTATTCTCTTATTTTTATTGCCATGCTCTTGTGATGCATCATTAACATAATGCACCTTTGTTGCACTATTTTTGTTTTAATGGGGCAATTGCACTTGACATTTTTTTGTCTTGATCATTGATATTTATAGAATACAAATTTATTATTAAGTTCTTCAATTAATTATTTTAAGCTAATTAAATGACTTAAGCAGAGATAAATTTCGTTTAAAAATATTTTTTATATACATATAGACTTAAATTTAAGTCAACATACTTAAACAGTTTAACTCTTTACCACCAAAAGCTAATGCTTGTTGGTGGGCCTTGACATTTGTTGCAATTTGAATTGCTGATTAATAACAAATTAGATTGCTAATGAGTGGATTAGGTTATTCATGAGTGAATCCACATGTTTATGTCTCTTGTGAATCCTGACTAATGTTTTGGGATTGTTATTGTCATCATAATTATGCTAATTATCACCATTCAACCATATAATAAGAATGCTCATGCTTTGAGAAATTACAATTAGATTACAATTATTCTAATTTTTTTTGTTGTTTTATGAGAAATTACAATTAAAGGGTTAGTATTAATTTTAAGTTTTGAATAAACTAACTACTTCATTATTATTTTTTTAATTATAAATAAGAGATAAATAAAATAAGACGAGAATTAAAAAAATAATTTAAATAAGAAAACTCTAATAAATATTGAAAGGGGTAATGAACTAATGAAGCACTGAACCAAATGTGAATGGAATTCATGAATAGTAAGCATGAAGGCTCCCATGGGTGAAAAAAACTACAAAACAAGCAAGCGATGGTGTAATGTTCAAAAAGTCACTTGAAAAGATAAAGCATGCTTCAAAAGGTTACCAAGTGAACAAGTCATTTCGTGCATCTCAAGAAGTCAATTGAAGTTGATATATATATATGGTAAAATGTAAAGGAAAAATCATAGAAAGGGAAATTAAAAAAAAAAAAAAAAGATGATAAGGGGGAAAAGCACATACGATTATTGTTAAAATAAAATTTTATTATTATTATTATTGTTATGCATTGCACGTGTATATTAATATACTCCTAATTTTGAATATTTTTTATCTAAAATGAGAAAATAACTATATAAAGAAAAAGAAAAGTAATATAGAGAATACTTTTAACCAAATAATAATTTTTTAATGGAACTTGACTTATTTTAATCTTATTTTTATTTATATGCAAATAGTGATTATAATTTTAATTAAGGGAATTCAACCAACAAAAAAATAAATTTTTCACATAAAATAAATAAATTTTCAAATTACCTAAAATGAAATAAAGAAAAGGAATGTAGGAGAACGACAATACCGGCAAATAGTAAATAACCGAAAAAGCCATTACTCGGAACTTTTTAGGATGTCTCCGAATAAGGGCAGAAGTGACATTTAGTTGTCTATTTAATCTTGTCATCCACGACTAGAAGTGCCTCTTTGGACATATTCCTCCAGCTCCACCAGTCTTCACTGTTCTGTCTTCTTCCCTTTACTTCTATCTCGCCTCTTTGACTCTGCTCAAAATTCAGAACTGCGTCTGAGCGAGAAGAAATCGATATTTGCTCTAGTCTATTTGTAAGTTTTAAGAAAGTAATTTATATGATCATAGTTTCTTTTTCCTGGTTGAGCTTTCTGTATTCTCTCTTTAAAGGGTGAGAAAATATGCTAAAAAGGATGTGAATTGGAACTAGGATCTCCATTCTAGAACTTGGGTTTGTAACCCTATAATGGGTGGTAGAGTTCTTTCCTGTTTTTGGTCATCCTACTGTTCTTTTTATACTGTTGATTGCTGGTTGCTGAGAAATTTGATGATGGTAGAAGAATTGAACTTTTGAATTGTGATTGAATTGAAATTGGAAAAAAAATCAGTTTGATTGGTGGTAATCCTACTAGTTAAGTGTACTTCATCTCCTGTTGCTGAAAAGTGAGTGTTATGGTTGAATTGGTTTTCTTTCTATGTTCTCTTATAGTAAGTTTGTTTTGTTGCAAAGAAATGAACAGCTGAACTTCTGTCACAATGAGTTTATCCTTATTCCAGTCAGTAATCTGTGGTTGATTAATCGTATTAACTAATCTTATACTTTTTCAAAGCCCTTCTTTGAATTTCAGATGATTTTAGATTTATCATATCCTTTATTTATGATGTCTGGACTCTGGACCAAAAATAATGTTCGTGCTGTTTATTCTATGATATCTTGTTTCAGGGATATTTGTTATATGGGCATAACATCTGTGTGAGGCTCTAAGCAGTTCTGGATATCTTAAGGTGTGAAGGAAGAAATCAGCATGCGGTGGTTGGGTTTGTTTGTTGATGTGTTCCGCAAAGTTGTTCACTTGAATTTGTCTTGTAAAGTCATTCTGTAGATCACCATTCCCTTTAGTTTTCTATTTTGTGACATTTGATCCCTTGTTCTGAACCACTTCCCATGGAAGCCAACCATTGTTTGGTCTTTTCTTCTGTTAAGGATTGAATTGGATGAAAGATAGGGAGTGAACATAGTCTGGTACTTTTGAGTCTTAAGATTGTCCTTGCTCCTATTGTTCTCAGTTGTTAGCTGATTTGAGGTTTATATTTAGCTTTGTACCTCCATTGTCCTATTCTACTGGGTATCATTCGGGTGCATACATTACATTCAGAATCACTGACTAGTTTGGTGAGGATCGAAAGAAGTTATGATGTGCCAAGCTGCAAGCCAAACAAGATTTCGGGCATTAAAACATGAAAATGGCATTGAAGGTGAATCGACAATAATTGTTAGAGTGATAGCATGCTTCCAACCCTTGCACGATTGTCAGGTTAGTAACGTTTATTTGGTTGCTGGTGTTTTCCAATTGTAGTTATTTTCTTCAGTATATTTGAACTTTAAAAAGATAAGCTCTTTGATAAAAACTTTCTCTCATCCTCGTTATATGTGTATAACACCTTAAGTTTCTGTTATTGTTTATCAGGTAAAATTAAGCTCATGAATGTCATCTTCTGATTTTTTGCAGGCCGAGTACTTCCGTCATTTGCTTAAGCCTGTTACGTAACTTGATTTCTCATTGATCTGGAGTTTATTCTTTTCCCTTTCTGTCCTTTTCTTTTTTCCTGAGAGAAGCAGATAATTACTGAAGATCCCATATCAGAGCACCGTAACATCTCCTGGTACATATTTTCAAATGATCTTTTTGATATTTATACCTGATGGGGTCTCATTATAGCATTGAGTGATAGTTCTTCTGTTCTTTAGGTCATTTTTTTCAATTGGATGTTTAAGGAGGAAACTTCTTGGCCTTGTCCACGGCATGTGGCTTGGCAATTGCCAAATTTGAATTGCATCAACACATTGCTGGAGCCCAGGCCACAGGGCCTTCCAGCATATCCAAATGCTAGCACCAGCAACTTTCCTGCACAAAATGTATCACCCGGATTCTTAGTTCCTGCTTTCCCGAGGGTGAAGACTGAGCAAACTGATGAAATGTTAGGATTTCTCCAGCATACCAATTCAGAACTATGCATGAAAGAAATACATGCGGAAAGGGCCATGCGAAATTTAAATCCAGCATCTTTGCAGAAAAAGTTTTTTATTTTTGATCACTCTGGTAATAAGACAAGGTTGTTTTACAGTCCTGTCTTCCCTCTCATCCAGAGTCCATTTGTTGCAACCCTAAATCTCACTCAAGGTTATGATATAAATGAGGAGAGAGTAGCCACTAATAGGGGTCAAAAAGTTCCAACCATATACGGTTTACCAGAAGAGTCTGATGAGAATCATATTGGTAAAGAGGAAAGTGAAATGCATGAAGACACAGAAGAAATCAATGCCTTGCTTTACTCAGATGATAATGATGATGGTGAAGACTCTATCGATGGTGATGATGATGAAGTGACAAGTACGGCTCATTCTCCATTGGCAACTAAAAGGACTCATGAGATGCAAGAACGATTCGAGTATATGGATGAGGAAGTTGCAAGCTCTGGTCGGACCAACAAAAGGCAGAAATTAGTTGATGGTAGGTACAAAAGAGCATCGTCTGTGGACAGTGTTAGATCCGTCAGACGAAATGAAACATTTGAGTATACCAGTGATGCAGAATCGAAGTATTCCAGTGGCCAAACATACTCTGCTGGAAAAACTCAAGAAGGGAATCCAGTGGTGGGTGATATTCAATTGAAAAAGGATAAGATCCGTGAATTATTGAAAGTTCTTGAAAACATAGTCCCTGGAGCAAAGGGAAAGCAGCCACTGTTGGTCATTGATGGAACTATTGAGTACTTAAAAACTTTAATGCCCCAAATTGGCACTGTTTGAGTGAGATATCACTAGGTGCTCACTAGTGGTATAATGGTTTAAGGACATAGGTATGGTGAAAAGATGGTATTCCTTGATTTCTTAGCTTTTATGTTGAGAAGTTTGAATTCAGCATGCTTGTCTTTTTCTTTCTCCTCTGGGCAATAAAGGAATGAAGGCTATAATAGATGATTCTGCACTTTGAACTGCAATTGAAGAAAAATGGGGATTAGGGGCTCAAATTGTTGACCTTAATTATTGTCTTTTAGCTTTTGGAGGATTAAAGATTAAAGGTGACAAGGAGATGGTAGTGGTGGGCTGTGCTGTAAATGAGGACACTTTTTCCTGAATTGTTGAACTCTCTTGTTGATAGAGAATGCATGCGCGTTTGGTAACTGGGGTCCCACTTTCCACCCTCCTTTCATTGTTGATGTTGTGCTTTTGTCCTCTCTTTCAAGCTTGCACGCATATCATGCTGGCATAAATTCTCTAAAGTGCCAAGAAAGTTTCTGATGTTGGGGAGTGTTTAAAGGGAGAGCGTGGTGTTTCATCATGAGTTTCTGGGTCCCCTTTTATGGATATACCATATATGTGGTAAAAGCTCACTTTGTTTTACTTGTTGAGGGTGAAATAACAAGCTGCTGTTCCAATTTCTAGTTTATAATTGAGTGCTTCACTTGAGTATTCTAGGTTTCCTTTTGCTATTGCTATTTTGTATTTCTGAGTGTATGATGAATAATTGGAATGTCACTGTTGTTGTGGTGTATACAGTTTAAGTATGTTATGAATTTTATGGCTAGTGGTAAGTAGTTCACCTTGTCTATTCCTTGTGTCTTATATAATCTTTGTGCCTATTGAAAATTTGAGATAGCTTACTATGATTTCTCTTTTGCCCTTGTAAGTTGTGTGTAAATTCAATGGATACACCATGATTCCTACTTCATCTCTCTTGTGGGGAGAAACGGAAGATCATCAAAGAGAATATATATACTTTCCACCAATAAAATCTTTTTTGGTATATGTTATTAGTGATTAAAAATTATCATTAATATATTTAAAAGACTCATTTATTTATCAATTGTTTAATTTTATTAGTAAAAGTTTTTTATTAAAACCTTTTACTAAAAAGTTTAAAGTGTAGTACGCGTTGGGTAAGCTTTCAAATTTCAACATTTGATGTCAAATCTTTGCTTGTATTGTCAGTGTTGTATGCTGGGACAAGATAAACTGTTAGCACCTGACCCGGATCTCGTGCAGTTGTCTGTAGACCATTCGATTTATCTATTATTACATTGTCAACAATTAACTGCGTAGTAGTAAGTATAGTCAACTGTAAGAAATCTATTGTTAGCACCAATTGTTATATCTGTCGATGGTCAAATTAAAACTTTCTAATCTCATCCAAAGAAATAGTTAAAACTTTTTACGGGAAGCTTTAAATTTTTGTTTAGTCAACATTATCAAAATTTAAAAGTACATTTTATTATCTAAGCTTTAAAACTTGTAATGCCATTTATCTTTTTTAGTTTTCCTTATGAAATTTAAACACATTTCAACGTTATTCATCTAGTTAAGAACGTAAATATTTAAACGAAAAATGCAATAGAACTCTTAATTACCAATATCAACAAGACAAACATGTATCTAAATTTCAACATTTCTCGACTAGTTATGGGGCAATGTTAATCTGTAAAGTAGAGGCTATATTATAGGTTTGGTTTAATATAATAACAGTAGCATTATCTTTCTTATATTAAATGAATGTGATCCAATAATCTATAATTAATTATGTGACATGATATTAACTATTTAATTAAATTATATGTTATATCAATAATTAATTTAATAATTATTCTCATGTCACATAATATTCTATCATATATTATTTTATTATAAAAGATCTATTTTCATATAAATGCATCTAAATGTAGACGCAAAATGGCACTTCCCAACAATCATATCTCTACAGAAGATTGACATCACTTTTAACATTTTCTAGATACAAATTTCTAATCTCTATGCACATCACATGTGAAAAAAAAAAAAACAAAAAGTTATAAGCCATTGATTGGCATTATGATGGGTCCTTTGTCAGATGGTAATCTAAAGCTAAATAACTGATTGATTTAGAGGCATGAAGAAAATCTATCATCAGAAATAATCAAGTTGATCCCTTTGAAAGCTGATACATTGAATCAATGGTCTTGTCATTCAACAAATAGTGACAGTGTTTTCATGCAGAGCGGCATGATTTGTGTTGGGATATCTAATCATGTCTCTTCGGTCTAATAAAATATTTTAGTTGCATTCATCCAAAGTTTATGTCAAATCCATTATTTCTTTCCACTGGTTGAATATCTTCGGAGTTGGTTGAAATAGATAAGAAAATTCTTTTTTTTTTTAATCCAAAATTAATTGGGATAAAAGAAAAACAAGAGAATCCCCATTTACCCTCCAAAAGAAAAATGAGATATAACAAAAAGGAAAGAGAAGTTATGAAACATATGCAGAACAGATTATCAGTTCCTGGGAATTTGATAATTTTCTCATCTTTCTATGATATTGAATTTCTCCACCTTCTAGTTGTCTTTCTGTTGTGTTCTTCTGATGTTGGAATCTGAGGTCCAATGTCATGGTTTTCTACATTTGTCATCTTTGTGAGCTTGCTCAGTTTCTTCCAGCCACTGCTCCAGGCAGAGCTTTGCTTCTGCTTTAACATCTTATCAAACTGCTTCTGCAGAACTTCCATATCATTCTGAAGCTCCAAGTACTTGGTTTTCACAGTCTCCAGCTCAAACTTGAGGGTATTAATGTCTTTTTTGGCTGCTGTCCATCCCTCTTGGAAGGACTGTGGTGTCCCTTCTAGCAGTGTTTTCCGGTTTGAAATCATTGGCTGGTAATGAGACTCAGCACCTTCTTTCAGAGAATTGCTTGCTATTGCATTGCTTATCTTGATCTGTTCAGAGAATAGAACTTGCACCACAACTCTTAATGGAAGCCTTTCGTTCTGTGCTGCATGCATGCAGGCATCAATGGAGAGTTTCTGGCAATCCATTACGCGGCAAAGTCGCTTCCTTTCATGCTCAGAGAGTGTTGGATGAGCCTGTTTATTTCTTTACTGATGAGAAGTCCGGAAATTGGAGAACAAAAATAAACATTTACCATGAATGAAGCACAAATGAGTAGTTTATTATATTCAAAGAGGAATAAGGGCCTGTTTGGATTTGCTTTTTCTTAACTGTGTGAGCAAACTTGTTTTCTCACTTGAATAATAAACTTGGACAGTGGCATATGCTGAATTTAAATGATTGACTTGTTTGTTTTGGCATGAAATCCGTGTTCCTATTTCAAATTTTCAATGCTCTCAACATAAATTTCATGTAAAAGGGGTAACTCCAAGTGATTCTAAATCATAAACAAAGTAAAAGATTTTGTTTTTCAATGTCCCCAGATAAAGGCATTACCTTGAGATAGGAATCAATAGCTCTGTAAAGTCCATCATCACAGCTCCTAGCTGATTCTGGCAAGGCTTCTGCAAGTACCTGAAACTTTGTCAAGGAAAGGTTTCTATCTCTAGAAACCTCTGTGAGATAACTATCAACAAGTCTTGCCACTCTGGCCTTGGCATTGAGGTTCCCAACATTATGCTTCTCAGAATAGCTTTGTCTACTTGGACTTGAACTCTCTGTCTGCTCTTGAACAAGAAAATGCTCTAACAGCCTCTGAACAAGATCAACATCATACATGGTCTCACTTTGGCCATAAGAAGGAATCAGAAGATCAGCCAGTGTAGCTTGTTCAAATTGCATTCCCACCCTTTTCTCCAATTCATTAACCAGAGCTGGTGCAACCTTCAACGTATTCGCCATTCGGAGAAGCCGGAGAAGGAAGCTGCATGAAACACTATCCTTCTGTGGGGGAATAATGCTAATGAGGCTCTCAATGATCATTCTTTGATCTTTAGCCTGAAGAGTTGAAGCATTATCTTCTTTATTTCCAGCCGCAATCATATGAAGTCCACCTTTCCAGCTAACGCCACTAGTACTACTGCTACTGTTACTTCCACTCTTGCTGGAATTGCTTGCTTCGTCTCCTGGGATTGCTGTGTCGTTGATTAACCCAGGAAGCCATTTAGTGGCATAATGCATTATTGCAGCTCCAATCAATTCAAACCTCATACCCTTTACCTTAATTGCAGTGATGACTCTGACTAAGTGATCAATTCTCAGAATGGAAACATCTTCAAACCACCAATCTGGAGGGACCTGCTGATTCCTGCTGGGACTGGAATCTTTGATGTCATTCCATTTTGGGCTGGAAACCTTTGTGGGTCTTCCAGTGTATGACCATCTGATTCCTTTCGGATTCGCGCAAGCTTTCCAAGCAATGGATTCACTGCATCTCCTCACAATTTGAAGGTTCTCTGCCCATGGCGACAGCTTCTCACAGCTCTTTAATACTACTATGGAGTCTCTCCATGAGGATAATACCACATAGCTGAGAAAAGCTTCTGTCTTGAATATGAGATTCCCTTCTTCTAAATCCTCTGTCATTTCAAGGTACTCTGCAGCACATCTTAGCCCAGAAATGTTGCCTGCAGTTAAATCAACACCAATTCCATAGCAGAACTTGGATGCAAGCTCAAAAGCCTCAGCTCCACCAGGCAATTCATCCATAACTATCTTATTCAACTCTGGCTCGCGTGATTCGTATATGATTCTGTTCAGCTTTCCACTTCTAGAAAGCAGAGGATACTTACAAAAGAGTTCAGAAAAAAACCCAGAAAATTTTCAGTGGTATTTCAATCACTAAAATCACGACCAGAAAAAAAGAAATTCAAACCATAGGAAAAATAAAGTGGCTACCTTATGTAAGTGGAAGCTTGTCTGACCTATTTGAACAAGCAAGTCACTGGGAATATCAGTTGCAACATACCTGCAAAACAAGATAAAGGGTCTAAATTTTTTTTTCTTTTTTAATTATAGAGAGCAATATTATCGAAAGTTTCAAGCTTTAGCTTCAAAAATTTCAATTCACTAGCATTAGCTCAGTGGGTCTTCAAAATGCATTCAACATACCAAGATTGGCCTCTTTGCTCAAACCCGTCTGTTTTAACGCCATGCTTGCTTGGAGTGAGAAGTCCATTTCCATATTCCCTTGTTACTGCTAACTCACTCTCAGATTCCCACATGATGAAAACCAGATTCAGAGTTCAGCGATTGCTCTGAGCAAGATTTTCTCAGGAAAGTTGGGTCACAATCAGAGTCAGAGCAGAGAAAATGAAGAGGGAAAACAGAGCAGAGCAGAGTGAGGAGAGAAACAGAAACTGATAGAATGAAAAGGAAGAGGAAGAACCCACATAGGATAGTTGATTGGAATTATCTCAAACTTGTCGTTTTCCTGAGAAATTTGCAAGACTCTGACTTACAGGCTGTGAAGAAATGGGCACACTTGAGGGATTTTCAATCATCTTTGGGTTTCTGTTTCTCTTTCTTTCAGCTTTGGGTTTGGGATACTCTCTCTATGCATAAAGACATAACAGGGCCAGTTTCAGTTCTTCCCATGTCTAACTATGTAGGATGCCTGTCTTTTTCAGCTTAATTTCTTTTTGTTACAATCCCGAAAACATTCCTCTGGTAACGAGAAAGAGAGAATGAAAGCCATTTTTATTCCTGCCATGACAGATTTAGGTTTGTAATTGATCAAAGTCATAATTACTAAATTGCCACTGTGATTCAAGAGGTATTTAGTAACCATAACAAAGGCAAGAAGGATTGAAGTCCCTTCATTTTCTTCCAAGGGATGATTAACCTATACTTAGAGAGAGAATTAGGCTATATTGTGAAGATTTTATTTATAAATAATCTTATATAAGTATTTTTGTAAATTACCATGAATCCTCAAAATACTATTCATCAAAACTTTTTATCTAAAATAAATATGAAAATGTAGAGTAAATCTTGTGTTGATTTATGGTTGTAGTTTCAATGTAAAATTTGATTCTTTTGTGCTTGGGAGTGTCCCAACTCAAGCAAACAAGTTTTTGAGTTTGTCTCTTTAGCTGCCCAGAAATTTGTGTCTGGAAATGGTTGGTTTTGGTTTCACCACGCTAACAATTAACCCATGGAATTTGAACCACCAATCACAGAAATCTATCCATATCCATATCCATATCCATTTAGGGAAAGGTAAAATTACAATTTGGACAAGGAACAAACCCAGTTACCACATGTGTTTCATTCAATGCATCAAGGAAAATAATAAATTTTGGTCTCTTGATAAAAATGGCTCAAGTTTTTAATTTAAAACATTTTGAGTTTAATTTACTTCTTAGTATACATATTGATATAAAATAGGTGTATGTATGAATAATACTATTCTCTGTATCCTATTGATATTAAATGGAGGGTACAAGTTAGGTAGATTATATAGCATATATTGTGACAAATCCCCATTTGATGGTAATTTGGGGCCCATGATTTGAATTTCTTCATATTGAATGGTATAACTTCACCTTTTCTCCTTTATAGTGAACAATTAAAAAAAGAGAGAAAATCTTATACAATAAAGGAACATTTTGGGCAATTTTAATAATATGTATATTTATTTACATACACTTCTTTTCTATTCATCTTATTTTTATTTCAACAAGTAACTATCATACACTGAATAAGTGTATACCAATAGAAACATTTCCTTTTTTCTTAGTGTAGTGAAGTGATAACAAGGGCCTCCCTCTAAATATTGTATTGGTATTTGGCTCTTTTGCAAAGCCTCTTTTGTAAGGGCATTGACATTTGTCCCCACCATTCATTCACTGCATTTTGCAATCAAAAGAGTCACAACTTTTTACTGTGGTGAACCTTTTAATATCTCTTTTGGGAATTGATTTGATTTGCTATATAATTCAGTTCAAAAATAGCACATTCAAATGAAAATCATTCATAAGTGCTTCTTTCTGAGTCACTACAATTACACTTTCTAATTCTCTTTGTATTATTTAAAGGGAACCCTTCGTTCATCAAATATGGCTTCAAACTATATGTTTAAACATCCTTGTGGGCTATAAACAACTAGCAAACAATAAAGTATTAATATAATTATATTAAAATTTAATAAAAAAATTGTGTAACACTTATAATTTTGTCTCACTCAAATTATATTAATCATATTTAATTTTTTATGGGCATTTTGAATATGAAATTAATTTCTCTTCATAATGTGTAAAAATATTTTTCAACAAGAGTGTCTAATGAATGTCGAAAATTTGATACTAAAATAATAGAAGATTAAAAAAAAATCATGATATTTATTTGAATTCTTTGTAAAATTTGTTTACTGTTATGCCATTTTTAAATTGAACAAGGACAAGCAAGACAACATGATAGGTGTAGACTGATTACTTAATTTAACTTTTGGATTTTTTTTCTTCCAAATATATAAAACTTTTGTATTTTTCAAAAAAAGTAATTCATCCTCTTTGTGCCCCACTTGCCTTTATTCTATACCTATGTTTCCGGACCCTTCTCCCAGGTGGAGTTTGATTTAATGATAATATTATTTTTAATATTTGTGCTGAATTTTATATTTTAAAATTAAATTAATTTTTTTAAAAAATATTTAAATTAATATTAAAAAATTTTGTGTCTTATTTTATTTATAAAAAAAGAAAAATATTCTCTTTTAGACTTTGAGAGTCCACCCTCATGCGTCCTATTCCTCAAATCCCACCACCCATTTCAATTTAAAAAGATAAATGTAAATATTAATTTCTTATTCCATTGTCCTAAAAATCTTATAGTATTGCTCATTAAAAAAAAAAGAAAGAAAGCAGTATTCGTAAAAAAAAGAGAGAGTAGATAATTAATATTTTTGGGTATAAATTTTTGAAAAAATATTATTTTTTATATAACTAACTAGTTAAAATAGATTTATTTTTATATAGAAAATTATTCTATACATCCACAGTTAAAATTTTGTCATTTCTTAGGAAATGAAGATAAAAAGGGGTGGGTCCATCGATAATTGGAAGAGAGTATGGTTCCCATGCCTCCTTCTAGTGGCAATTATACACCCATCAATTTATTTTGACAATTATAAAGTAAAAGTTGATTTGTCACAAGGAAATAAAGAAAAAAATCAACTTAATTTGTCATTTAAGTAATTTTCTAGTTGATAGTTGAAATTCTAAGTTATTCTAATTTTTTTTTTTTTTTTTTTACGATCTGAGTTTTATGTTTTAATCCAAATTATAACTAAAATTCTGACTTCTTAGTATATTAATAAATTAAAAATAAAAACTAATTAATGTTGGATCATTCAGCTGATAATTCATTTTAGTAAAATTACAATATTTTGGATAATTTAGCTCATAATTAGCCTATTTAATATTTCCTAGTTTGTTTTTTCTTATCTGATTCTTGTGATGAAAAATATGGGACATTTCTAAATCATTGAGGTCCCTGATCTGAGTTCTGACCCAGTCATGCTTTAATTTTTTTTAAGTCACATCTAGATTTGTTGGACCAGCCACATTAATGGGTGCAGTAGTTAATTAGATACCCTTCAACTTCAAGAAAATAGCATAGCTGTTGACAAATTTATGTCATTAACGAAAATGCAGAATATAATGTAAAAATTAATAAGATTTAATTATAATTTTCTCTAATAATAGTAATTTTTAATTTATTATAAAAAAATAAATGAAAAATGTGAGGAAGTCTAGAAGAGAAACGTCGAAGTGTGAAGGTTTTGGGAAAATTGATAATAATGATCGGTGCAAGTGTAAATAAAGTAATGATTAATCTGGGGATCATGATTTCATAGAGTTTGTGAAAATACGTGAAAGAGAGAGGGCTTGTTCCCAAGTTGACGGTGGGAGTCGTGCCGTGTAGGCTCCAAACTTTCTCCCCCACATGCTTGTGCTTATTACTTGTTGGGCTATCCCCAAGCAAATTGCATTAAACTCTTAAAATAAGCTGCAAAATGAGGTACAATCCCACTTTGTTAGATTTATTTTAAGACCCATTCCCTCCAATCCAATAATGCCATTATGTATGCTTCTCTTCTCTAGGTGTCATCACGTTTGTACTATTTATCTAATTATTTTATTTTAAAATTTTAAAATTTGAATTTTTTACAATTAAAAAAATGATTTAATCAACTAATTATATTTTAAACTTAGTAATTGACTTTTAATTTATTATAAACCTCAATTCTTTCAATAAATAATGTAGTCAATACAATTATTAACGTGATTATACACTATAAATTAATTTATCTAATAAGTAATATATTATGTTGATAATTGTATTAACTGCTTCAATTTTTAACTATTGAAAATTCAATTTTTTTTTTTTTTACTTTGGGCAATGCCCAAATGTTTTCTATATAATGTTACATGATTCAGCAGAAACTTGCATTAAATACTATGAATGAATCTGAAAGAGTTGGGGCTAAAGGAAAAGGTTTCAAGCACAAGAACAGTCAATAGGCCTAGTAGTTGTGCCTTTTATTGAAGCTTGTTCCATTTTTCTTGCCTTTACCTCAGCTAAAACTTTTGAAGCCCACTGAGAAAACTGGGTCTGGTTGTGTCCAATTGTAGCACTTTTATATGTAGACATGCATCTGCGATCATCTTCTGAATAAGGACAGTGATCTCCGTTTGGGTCCCGCCAAGCTCCTTGGTGTTTCATCCCTGACCAGCTAGCTATCCAATGGAAGACATATTGGCCAACGCCAGCAAGCTTTAGCCAGCCTTTGGGAAAAAACTCCATGACGCTACTGTTTCTGTCCATTAGGAACAGGTTGGTTAACTGAGCACCATGTGGGGATATTAAGATATCTGTGGTACTCATCAACTTCACCTGCATGTTAAGGTATACAAACTTGCAACTCATCTTGGCAAATGTTTGTGAATTGACCATTCATTCTGAAGCACAAGTCAGTGAGATTCTTAAATCCTTGATGATATATTTTGTTTTTAATAGAGGGGAATTGTGGATATGTAGTCATGAAAACAGAAAGAAGAAAATTTCGCAAAAATAAGTCAAGTGATAAAAGGGCAGCACGAATATTGTGGAGCCTAGTGACTGGGCCTAATCTATGTAGTTCAATATATATGGACCAATAAGTCAGACTACCCTCCCACTTAACAGGCTGAAAGATAATATTAGAAACAAAGGTGGTGTGGGGTTTAGGCGGGAGGCCAACAGACAAGAAATCGGATTTGAATTATTCAAAATTTAGTGTTGTTAATGTAACTATTAATATAGTATGTCATAGGTTGTTGGATGATATAGGACACGATCGACCAATTTAATGGCTCATATCATATTATGTTAACTAACTACACCAAATTTAGAATCCAAGGGATAATGACTTAATCTATTGGATCTAGCCTTGTACATATATAGAGAAGGAAAAGGAGGCCCCGCGGGAGGGGGGGGGGGGGGGCCGGCGGCGGCGGGGGCTTGGGGTGGGCTCGGGGAATTGGTGGCGCGGCTATAGTGGTGCTCACGTTGTTCCCACTTTACCACTTGTCCAGTTTACAACCAAGCAGCAAAGGTTCAAGTGATAAAATTATCTCTACAACTGTTTAAATTAATAAGCACTTTACCTGCTCACAGAAGCTGAGATTATTGGAATGAGCCACCATCAACCGGCAACCCTCCACCTTAGCACACTCCTTGTAAAAAATCTCAGTTACAATTGTTTCATTCTTGAAGGATCTTGGCCCTGTCCTCATAAACAAAGTCATCCCTATCTCGTTGCTCCTGTCCTTCAAGCTCACATTACAATAGATTCTGGCATTGCACCTCAAAAGATCATATACCTCCATCCTCCTCTCCCTGGACATCCCACCTTCATTGTGCCTCATAACCACAGCTTTCTCGAAGCAAGCTGGCATGTTTTCATCAATTTCATCGAAGCCTTCAATATTTAGTGGCCCACCAAACGTAGCCTCCATCATGGTCTTCACCCACAATCCCATCTTGAATCTGAGCTCACCCCAATGGTACAAAACCCACCTTGTGGGTAGAGAGCAATTATTGTTCTTATGCCAAGCCACAAATGGGACCATAGCTGATAAGCCATGCCACAAATTTTCGTAGTTATAATGGTTGTATGATACAAAGGTTAAACCTTTCATGAATGTAGCATTATGGGGCAGAGCTTCTGGCCAAGCTAGAGCATAAGAGTTCCAAGACCCATCGTGGGTATCTTTCCCTTTGAGGCATAGAAGCCTACCTTGTGAGGATTGTGATGGGAATTGTTGGAAGTGGACGTCACCTTCTTGGTGGGTGTCATACATGGAGCTCATGAACCACGTGTGGCCATTTAGGGCAGCATGGGCATAACGGAGGTCTTTCAGGGGAAGAAATGTGACTGATTGGTGAAGCTTGTACAGATACGCGGAGTTGAGCTCATTAGCATAGTTGGTGGAGGTGATTGTAGAGTTAAAGATTGCATTTTGCCACTGGGACATGAGAGTCCATGGGAGTGAAAAGGTTGGAAATGATGGTGGGGTTTGAAGGGAGAATCTGATATTCAAGAGGATGAAAAGGGTGACACAGGTGACGAGGATGAAGATGGGGAGCTTGGGGGAATAGAAGCAAATGGGGGAGAAGAGGCTACGTTGACTGTACTCGATATGCTGATGCTTTTTGGGGCTTTTGCCTATTTCTGCAGATATTCTGGTCATGGTGAAGAGATGATACACAAGGAAAATGGAACTGAGCCTAATCGGTTAGAGATGATCGCAGAAAAAATAAACTCACCACACTTTCTCAATCCGCTCCTGGCAAAAGGAGTGGGCTTTGATCCTTTTCAAGATAATTAGAGAAAGTAGTGCGTAGCTCTTAAGTTACTGTTTTACCGCTCTTGCACAGAAAAAGAAGGAGAAAAGATTGATTATTGAGCAAGTTATCTGGATTCTGTAGGCAGCTTTACTTGAAGATCCTGCAGATTTGATGGCGGATAACCCTGAATCTACTGTGTGATTGTCGAGTTGGGTTCAGGAAATCATATGATGTTGCATATTCATGCATGCATATTTCACAGTTATGATGTTGCATATTCAAAATTTTTGACTGTCCCTGGTAGCTGGCTTTTGTTGAAAGAGTGGAAAGTAAAAACATGGGGCATGTATGCATTTTCAACGTTCCCTTGTTTTTCTTGTGCTAACTACCGATGAAGCACTCAAACTCTTATAGTTGACAATGGCATAGCACATCATGAACGGTTGAATAAATCGAATGATGCACTTTATTGATCCATCTGGTTAATAGTGTTTGGTGCCTTTCTGTTGGGTAGATTGGCTCAGTGACAAGCATTTGTTGCACGTGTTTTATGATTAGATGCATTATGGTAAGTTGTTTTGAGTTTGGAAATTGTGTTAATACATATTCAAAATTAGCAGCTTCTCCATGACAAGAACATGTTTACCAAATGTTTTATGCAGCTTGCAATCTCTGCATTCAACCATGATGCCGATCTCGACGTCTTGTATCATCCCATTCTTAACCTAGCATATTATTTGGTAAGTTTATTTCAAAGTCACTTGCACGTAGCCTTCATAAGATGGTTAAGAAGGTCCAAAGTTTGGCTATTGCCCATTTTGCTCCATTCATCACGTGACTGCACATGAAACGCACACTCCTAAGATGTTAAGACTTGCTTTGTTTGCTGCATGAGAAATATGCTTAGGTTTAATAAACAGAAAAGAAAAAAAAAAGAAAAAAGAAAAAAACAGAAGACAACCATAATTCTTGAACAAAGCTGAGTTGATTGGGATGTTTGCTTTTCTTAAGATAAAAGTTTAGGTCGGATTATGGCACGTCACAAGCATCAACAAGTGAATAATTATATGAACATAAATTATCGATGATCTCGTTATTTTTTCTCATTTCAACTTTATTGCACTATTGTGAAAAACAATAAGAGATTTATTTTAGAGTTTATAATAATACTTACATGTTGTCTATTGAAAGTAGTGAATTTCAAATTTATAACAATTTGATTTTTGTCAACTAATCCAACCTAATTATCTTTCTAATAGGATAATAATAATCAAGGATACTCACATGATACAAGGACTTTACAGATTATAACCACAATTCGATGTCTTCATGCATGCATATTTCACAGTTATGATGTTGCATATTCAAAATTTTTGACTGTCCCTGGTAGCTGGCTTTTGTTGAAAGAGTGGAAAGTAAAAACAAGGGGCATGCATGCATTTTCAACGTTCCCTTGTTTTTCTTGTGCTAACTGCCGATGAAGCACTCAAACTCTTATAGTTGACAATGGCATAGCACATCATGAACGGTTGAATAAATGGAATGATGCACTTTATTGATCCATCTGGTTAGTAGTGTTTGGTGCCTTTCTGTTTGGTAGGTTGGCTCAGTGACAAGCATTTGTTGCACGCGTTTTATGATTAGATGCATTATGGTAAGTTGATTTGGGTTTGGAAATTGTGTTAATACATATTCAAAATTAGCAGCTTCTCCATGACAAGAACATGTTTACCAAATGTTTTATGCAGCTTGCAATCTCTGCATTCAACCATGATGCCGATTCGACGTCTTGTATCATCCCATTCTTAACCTAGCATATTATTTGGTAAGTTTATTTCAACGTCACTTGCACGTAGTCTTCATAAGATGGTTAAGAAGGTCCAAAGTTTGGCTATTGCCCATTTTGCTCCATTCATCACGTGACTGCACATGAAACGCACACTCCTAAGATGTTAAGACTTGCTTTGTTTGCTGCATGAGAAATATGCTTAGGTTTAATGAACAGAAAAGAAAAAAAAAAAAAAAAAGAAGAAAAAAACAGAAGACAGCCATAATTCTTGAACAAAGCTGAGTTGATTGGGATGTTTGTTTTTCTTAAGATAAAAGTTTAGGTCGGATTATGGCACGTCACAAACATCAACAACAGAATAATTATATGAACATAAATTATCGATGGTCTCGTTATTTTTTCTCATTTCAACTTTATTGCACCATTGTAAAAAACAACAAGATATTTATTTTAGAGTTTATAATAATACTTACATGTTGCCTATTGAAAGTAATGAGTTTCAAATTTATAACAATTTAATTTTTGTCAACTAATCCAACCTAATTATCTTTCTAATAAGATTATAGAAAAAAAGTACACACTGAATTTAATCCATAGCTTCTTCTCAAAGCACGGTTCTTGTAAATGAAGCCACGCCACACCACATTTCAGGTGTGGCCTCTGTTTCTATCTATTGAAGAAACCCACTGATAGAAGAAACAGTGAATAAATAATTTGATTCCCCTCGCTGACCACATCTTTGAAGAACGTTGGTGGCTAATACCAAAAGTCGTCGCGTTCCGAGAAATGCGGATTCTCTTCGACAAAATCACTTCTCAGAGTGAGAAATTTAGAAAGATTTGTTCTGTTGACAAGAGCTATTCTAATCTGTTTGATCACTTGGAAAATGCGAGAAAAGCAATTAAAGTTTTAACTTTCATATATTCCCGAATCTGGGTATCAGAATACTCAGCTTAATGAGCTAAAGAAATCAAAATCATAGGTGCTCAATCAAATGCACAAAATGGGAATATAGGCTTGTTCAAAGTGTTCATTTTCTCTTCATTTATACTCTATTTCTGGAAAAACAAACTAGAGCACAGGTGATTCTGCAATTGACTTAAATGCTATGATATGTGTAGGTATTAGTATTGTCGAAGAAAATCCATGACAGGTTACAGAAACAATATGCACAACCACGTGATAGATACAAATAGTAACTCAGAAACTGGCAAGAACTCCGAGCTGATATGTCAGACAACCTTTTTATTGATTTCCATGTATTTACATGACACATCGATCTAATTTTGGATGAGCACATAATCCAAAGAAGTTATCTTAGAATATGCGTTTGCTAGGTGCAGTTCATAGCATTCTCCGTATGTTAACGCAGTGTACGCTGGTGGGTGGCTTTCATTCACAAACTCTGATGCTGGCCTGATTACTTTGTCTGGACATGGTCCGTATGCTATTGCTAGTGACATCCTCGTAGCCATGGCCTTGCCGTACAAGGTTGCTCTATGTATAGCGCCCTTGTACTTCCCATTAGTTAAAACCTAAACAAATCAAAGAAACTTGCTGAGTAATATTATTTACACACCAGTTATCCTCATGTACACTTGCACTATATGAATGTAGCCAAACTCAGGTGCAGCTTGTTTGGATTTTTTTCCCTACTAGAATTACTTTTAGTAGATAAGAAAACACTCTGTATAATTTTGGAGTGTTTAGATTATAGATTAACTTTTGAAAAGAAACATAAGCACTTCTAAAAAGAAGATGCTTCTAAATTAGCATTGATAATTAGATTTAAAAATTTTAAAAATTACTTTTGACTTCTATTTTTATTTTTACGTATCAAAAGCCAATTCAAATAGATTCTTAAATTTTATCTTAGGTAATGCATAACTAACTTTCTCTTGTTAGTTAGCAAAAATAAAAATCCTTCTAGAAATAGATATCTGAGAGGTACCTCAAGTTGATCAGCTATATTCACCATAAGTTCATTGGGAGGAGCATACACTCTCCACCACTTGCCGTTGTGCAGAAACTGAAGGCCACTAATACCATTTTCTATGAGTATGGTCAGAAAGCCAGGATCTGTGTGAGGATGAATCCCCATTGTAAGTTCTGGCTGTGGACATGGCGGGTACAGATTTGCTATAAAGCGTCCTAAGCCAGAATCAAGATCCAAAGCCTTACTGAAGTAGTTTGGTTCCAACCCCACGCTTTCTGATACTCCTTTCAGAAGTTCCATTGTGACTTCTCTAATTTTTCTGGTATACTAAAAAGCAGTATCTCTGCAGAGTCAAGAGTCACAATGTGTTATTGCTTTCAAAATCTAAATCAAAAAGCAAGTATTTTGACTTTTAAAAACTTTTTCTTTTTAAAAAAAAAGTTATTTCAAAAATTTAAAAAATTATGTAAAGATGTTTTATCTATAATAAAAGTATTTTAGAGTTCTGACAGAATAAGGGTTAATTCAAACGTGCTCTTACTCTAAGAGTTCATTTGATACACAGTACAAAACAATACAAACAAAATTGCATAGCACAAGTAGTTAAGTTACAGAATAACTTGTAGTCCTGTTTATTGTTTGTTAGCTAATGCAGAGGATAAAAAATTTTTGTTGTTTACTGTTTGATTAACATAAGTACTAGACAGAATAATATAAAATTTACTATAATACTATCTGTGTTATACAATATTTGTTATTAAAAATTCTTAGTTTTGGATTTTACAAAATTAGAATTGTAAAAGAAAAAAAAAAACTAATCCAGACATTGCATAGGTTTATTTTGCACAATAAAAAAAAAATTGATTCTGAATTTTTAAAATTTAGTACTTTAAAAATCATTAAATTTCGAAAGAAATGTTTACTTTGTATTTTCAGAATTATAATCGTTAAAATTTTGTACTATTAGGTCGTTTTGGTCATTTTGTAAGGGAAAAAAATTATTATTGTGTAAATAGGAAAAGCGGCTTTAATTGATTTTCATCAAGCCTATTACTCGTTGGAAAACCTGACTTGTTGAAAGGCTTGGATAGAGGAGATTTAAATTTGTCTTTTTAAGTTTTTGTACTGTGAAAAAAAAATTTGTTCCTTGGTTTTTTTAGGGACAAAAAATAAAAGATTTATCCTGTACCTTATAATATTTTTGTCCAGTAGCATTGTCTTTTTTAAAATCAAACAAAGTACAAAATTTTTTATCCTGTCCAATCTATCATTTTAAAGTGAATCAAACGACCCTAACAAAATCTAATTACACGGAGATATGTTTTTACCCGAGTCCCGTTGGTTTATTAAGGAAGTGGAACTCTGGATGCGCAAAACATTTGAGAAAATCCCTCCAGCAGTGCACTTTCTTTGAATCAGCATTAAAGACAGAACGTGTAATATGATCCATCACATGATTCCCTTGGAATTCTCTCTTTTCCTCATCGGACAAATCGGAAAATCCCTTAAGCCCATCCATTATGTTCTTCATCAGACTTTCAGATACGCCATGATTGATCAACTGACACTCAACAACATTAGCACTCAGTTCATATAATATATATGCATGTCTTAAAAAAGTGATCTTTTGAACATATCTGGTTAGTTAGTTGATGCAACTTCATACCAAGAAGAATCCCCATTCTTCACAAGCTCTGCCAAGATCTTGGATGATTTTGGACTTGTGTTGAGGGTCACTGGAGGTCAGAAGAGAGAAATCAATGATGGGAATTGTACCTTCTTGTGGGTCTATAACTTCTAGATCTTGAAGATTTTTGGAGGCAAAACAGGAAGGAATGGACTTGAGGCCAGATTCAGACAATGACTTTACAGTGATTTCAATGGGAACTGCTGCAGCCATGAAGCTGGCTAAGAGAAAGAAAGGCAAAGAGAAGAAGAGAAGGAAATAATGAATTAGCAAAAGATTCTAAGATCAATGACGATAGACACTTCGTATGTAGAGGAGAGTGTATTTAAATAGTGGCACACTGCATTTTTTTACGTTTTTTAGAGTTTGATACGAAACATCGTGCCAACTCTATATAGCTATGGAGGCAAAAACGAATAACAAACAAATCTAAATAGGTTTGAAAGGGGTAAAGTAAATTTTTTTTAGAAGAATGATTGCATTTTTCAGTAAAATATAGTTTTATTTAAATTGCTTGTTTATTGTTATTTTATTATTTTTTATGGGAATTTTACTATTTTAATTTTAGAAGTAACAGATTAAGTGATGTAATTATTAATACCCAATTCATCAATTAATAGATAGGACAAATTCTTAGATGATGGGGAAAAATCAAGGGGCTGTTCACTCATCTTTTCCATATTTTCAAAAAAAACTCTTAGAGTAGAAATATATAATATTAAAAAGAAATTGTAAGAATATGACTTTTACTTCTTATATGCAATTTTTCCTTTAATCTCTCTATATATGAAGAGTGTAAATAGTAAACATATACTTCTGATGAAACTTACAACTAATAACAAAATATTAACACAGAGGAAGTAGTTTGGTATAGTAGTATAATTCTAAGGTTTCAGGCACCCGTTTAAAGTAATATTAGAAAGCTAGCCTCGGCATCCTAGCCACCAAAGCTTGGCTACGCAGAGTCACCTAATTTTGAATGCGTATAGTATCCAAAGCACTTTTCTTATCAAGTGCGTTGCTTTGGTGAATTCGGAAGTATTCTCTGTAAGTAATAGCTCTGTAGGCTTGTGGTTGGCTTTCGTTTACAAGATCTGGTGCTGGGCTCACAATATCCTCAAATGATGGTCCATTTGCAATTGCCACTGATATCCTCGTAGCATTGCTGTACAAAACAGCTCTGTGTATATTGCTCTTGTACTTTCCATTAGTCACAATCTTCACAAAACAAAGAAAGTTAGAGGTAACTAGTTTGAACTGAAAACATCAGAAAATCATACTGCTACAGAGGCCACTAGAGAGGCACCTCAAGTTGGTCAGCTGTATTAACCATAAGGGCATTGTGAGGAGCATGCACTTTGACCCACTTGCCATTGTGCAGAATCTGAAGGCCACTGATACCATTTTCGAAAAGTACCGTCAGCAATCCATGATCCGAGTGTGGATGAATGCCCACAGCGAGTTCTGGCTGTGGACATGGTGGGTATAGATTTGCAGCCAAGATTTGCAACCCTGAGTCTACATTCACAGCCTTGTTTATGTAGTTTACTTCCAATCCAAGGCTTTCTGATACTCCTTTGAGCAGTTCCTTTGTGACTTCTCTGATCTTTCCCAGGTAATTAAGTGTGGTTTCTCTACAGCATCAAGAATATAAGACAGTACATGTTTATTGTTGTTTTGTGAGTTTTAATGAAATTACAAGGTTGTGTAGTTTAAGAATTAAACAAGTCGATGTACCTAAACCCAGCAGGTTTATGAGGGCAGTGGAACTCCGGGTGCACAAAAGCTTTAAGAAAATCCCTCCAGCAGTTCACCTTCTCTGTTGCAGTGTTGAAGCTGGAGCCACACCTGATAGTATCAAATACATTCTTGCCTTGGAATTCTCTCTTTTCTTCATCTGACATATCGAAAAATCCTTTAATGCCTTCCATCATGCTGTTAATCAGGCTCTCTGGGATACCATGATTGATCAACTGAGACTCAAGAACTTTAGTACTAGGTTCATATAATACCTCATCAAGAAAACAAATTTTTTCAACATATCAAGTATCATACCATGAAGCAGCCCCATTCTTCAAGAGCTTTGCCAAAATCTTTGATGGCTTTGCACTTCTCTTCTATGTTGCTTGAGGTAAGGAGGGAGAAATCAATAATGGGAATTTCAGCTTCTGAAGGGTCTACAACTACAAGATCATGAAGGTTGTTGGAGGCAAAAGAGGAAGGGATGGTGGTAAGGCCAGATTTGGACAATGTTTTGATAGAGGTTAAGTTGGTTGCTTGGATAGAAGAGTCGAAATCACTTGCAATGGAGAATGGTGCAGCAGCCATGGAACTGGATAAGAGAATAAGCAAGGCTGAGAAAGGCAGAAAGGAAATGACTGGATGAGACTTTAAAGGACACTGCGATTTTGATAGGAGAGCTCAAGTGGACTATAGAGCTAAAACATCTTTATTGCAGTATTGACTTTTGCTGGCAATTTGTCGAACAGCAAACGTACCGACTCAAAATTGTCGACTGACAATGATTGGGAAATATATGTAACGACGAAACAAGGTAACTCAAAACTGTTTTGTTTGGGTTCTTTATGTCACATTCATGGTATTTCTTTTTCCACGTTAATATGAACAAAAACCTATAAATGAATGACATATAGATTGCAAATGACCACAACTTTGTCATAAGCTCATCCTATTATTCTTGTACCAAAAAGGAACACGATGATTTTTATTTATTTCATACAATACATCTTTCCAAAACACTCAATAATATAAGAATTCCAAACTGATATATTACACGGAAGAGACAATCTTGGGGTCTATTATAGACAATCTTATCTTAAATTTTGCAAGAGGCTGTTTTCAAGAGTCGAAATTGTGATGCCAAATCACACGGTGATGACTTTACCATTGTGCCAAGGCCTAATATATTAGATAAGCTACTATAATATCAACCTAATTACGCAATCAAATGCACTCTTTTTGTTAAGTCCCTTTCTTTGGTGCATTTCAAAGAATTCCCTGTATGTCACAGCTCTGTAGCCTGGTGGGCGTCTTTCATTCACAAACTCTGGTGCTGGCCCTGTAACTTTGTCCAGTATGGTCCATTTCCAGTTGTTCGGGATATCCTTTTAGCCTTGCTGTACAGGACAGCCCTATGTATACTGCTCTTATATTTTCCCATTAGTCACAATCTGAGCACAACAAAAAGTTATAACTGATTACTTTGCACAAATGAAAACTTGCTAGTTTATATTACACCAGCCCAAGCTCAATAATTTTGCCTCAAGCCTCGAAATTCTAGACATGGCCTGGGCTAGATATTACTATATACTTCCCCATCTCTATGAATTGAGATTTGAGACCATAATCATAAAAGAAGCTAGAGAAGCACCTCAAGTTGATTAGCTACGATCACCATAAGGGCATTGGGAGAAGCATGTACTTTGAACCACTTGCCGTCGTGGAGAACCTGAAGATCACTGATACCATTCTCCAAGATTAATGTCATTAAGCTATAATCTGTGTGAGGATGCAAGTTCTGGCTGTGGGCATGGCGGGTACAGATTTGCAACAAAGACTTGAAAACTGGACTCAAGATTCTCAGCTTTACTTATGTAGTTTGGTTCCAGTCCCAAGCTTTCTGACACACCTTTGAGAAGTTCCCTTGTGATTTCTTTTATGTATTCAAATGCAGCACCACTTCAGAATCAAGAATTGAAGTTGCAATATTGTTATAGAAGGTAAATTCCCTTAAATGCTAGCCTTAGAATTCAGAAGATGAATTTTACTGCATTCTTAATCATCAGACAAAAACCTTTTGAGAAAATTCAGTTATGATTTACCTCAATACATCAGGTTCATCAGGCTCTCTGCAAGTAAACAGTTTTTTCAAACATAAACATCTAGCTAATTAGCTTTGTCAATTAACTTGAAATACCATGATGAAGCTCCATTCTCCGCAAGCTTTGCCGAGATCCTGGACAATTTTGCTCCTTTGTTGAGACTTGCTGCTGGTGAGAAGAGAGAAGTCAATCATGGGAAGTGTTCCTTGTGGAGGGTCTATAACTGGAAGATTTGTTGGAGACAAAAGAGGAAGGAATGGAGGTATGCCCATATTCAGATATTGCTCTGACTGTGATGATATTGGGTGAATGGACAGAAGACTGTTGCGAGAAATCACTAGCAGTTGTGGCCATGGAGTTGAACACACAGAGAGAGAAAAGCAAAGAATGAAAAAAAAAAAGAAGAAGAGTGAACGTGAGTTGTCGTGACAAATGCTTGTTAAGAAAGTTATTTCTCTTTGTAAGAAAGAAGATAGACAACCGCAAAACTCAACATCCATAGATGCCAATCACGCATATGAGGCTATTGGACCATTGCAGCTAAATTATTGAAATTTCAGTTTTTTCAAGATTGTCATTTTCTGTCATTTCTCTAGTAGTGTATACTTGGCGCTTAAGAAATCCCAATCATTACACTGCACGGTGATTTCTTTTCACACCTCTTGTTTTTCTTTTCATACCCCACACTTCCACTGAATTTTTTTTTTTATTCATTGTGTTTGATTATAAAATAATATTATAAAATGAATGATTCTGCTGCTCATTTAAACTAGTTAAAAATTACAATAAATGAAACATATAATAAGATATCAATGGGATAACATTTGTCCTTTCCTACCAATGGGTGGGGGTGTAAAAAGAACAAGAGCGGCTGAGAAAAACTATTTCATATTTTCACAATCAAACACTCACATCAGGCCCCATTGTGAGGCTCTGATACCAAATTATAAGGATTAACCAGAAATTTAAGCAAAACTAGTTGTAGAACTCGAAAGTGATCTTATTAAAAAATAACTTGTGGCTTATAAAGCCATATAACTCTAACTGAAAAGAGAAAAACCAGCCCACTAACGTACACATGGTAAATACTGGATAAAATAGGATAATTCTAAAGAATAGGACTTTATTTAACAAACATTTGAAACAGTCCTATACTTTCAACAGACACATCGATCTAATTTTGGATGCGCACATAATCCAAAGCAGTTATCTTAGAATATGCGTTTGCTAGGTGCAGTTCATAGTATTCTCCGCATGTTAACGCAGTGTACGCTGGCGGGTGGCTTTCATTCACAAACTCTGATGCTGGCCTGATTACTTTGTCTGGACATGGTCCGTATGCTATTGCTAGTGACATCCTCGTAGCCATGGCCTTGCCGTACAAGGTTGCTCTATGTATGGCGCCCTTGTACTTCCCATTAGTTACAACCTAAACAAATCAAAGAAATTTGCTGAGCAATATTATTTACACACCAGTTATCCTCATGTACACTTTCACTATATGAATGTAGCCAAACTCAGGTGCAGCTTGTTTGGATTTTTTTTCTTACTAGAAGTACTTTTAGTAGATAAGAAAACACTATGTATAATTTTTTAGTGTTTAGATTATAGATTAACTTTTGAAAAGAAGCATAAGCACTTCCAAAAAGAAGATGCTTCTAAAATATCATCGATTACTAGATTTAAAAATTAAAAAAATTATTTTTGATTTCTATTTTTACTTTTATATCTCGAAAGTCAATTCAAAGAGCTATTTTAGGTAATGCATTGCTAACTTTCTCTTGTTAATTAGCAAAAATAAAAATCCTTCTAGAAATAGATATCTAAGAGGTACCTCAAGTTGATCAGCTATATTCACCATAAGGGCATTGGGAGGAGCATACACTCTGAACCACTTGCCGTTGTGCAGAATCTGAAGGCCACTAATACCATTTTCTATGAGTATGGTCAGTAAGCCAGGATCTGTGTGAGGATGAATCCCCATTGTAAGTTCTGGCTGTGGACATGGCGGGTACAGATTTGCTATAAAGCGTCCTAAGCCTGAATCAAGATCCAAAGCCTTACTGAAGTAGTTTGGTTCCAACCCCAAGCTTTCTGATACTCCTTTCAGAAGTTCCATTGTGACTTCTCTAGTTTCTCCGGTATACTCAAAAGCAGTATCTCTGCAGAGTCAAGAGTCACAATGTGTTATTGCTTTCAAAATCTAAATCAAAAAGCAAGTATTTTGACTTTTAGAAAATTTTTTTTTTTAAAAAAAAAAAATCATTTCAAAAACTTAAAAACTATGTAAAAATGTTTTGTCTATAATAAAAGTATTTTAAAGTTCTGACAGAATAAGAGTCAATTCAAAGAAAATTTAATTACACAAAGAAATTATGTTTTTACCTGAGTCCAGCTGGTTTATTAGGGAAGTGGAACTCTGAATGCACAAAACATTTGAGAAAATCCCTGCAGCAGTGCACTTTCTTTGAATCAGCATTAAAGACAGAACGTGTAATATGATCCATCACATGATTCCCCTGGAATTCTGTCTTTTCCTCATTGGACAAATCAAAAAATCCCTTAAGCCCATCCATTATGTTCTTCATCAGACTTTCTGGTATGCCATGATTGATCAACTGAAACTCAACAACATTAGTACTCAGTTCATATAATATATATGCATGTCTTAAAAAAATGATTTTTTGAACATATCTGGTTAGTTAAGTGATGTAACTTCATACCAAGAAGAATCCCCATCTTCACAAGCTCTGCCAAGATCTTGGATGATTTTGGACATGTGTTGAGGGTCACTGGATGTCAGAAGAGGGAAATCAATGATGGGAATTGTACCTTCTTGTGGGTCTATAACTTCTAGATCTTGAAGATTTTTGGAGGCAAAACAGGAAGGAATGGACTTGAGGCCAGATTCAGACAATGACTTTACAGTGATTTCAATGGGAACTGCAGCCGCCATGAAGCTGGCTAAGAGAAAGAAAGGCAAAGAGAAGAAGAGAAGGAAATAATGACTTAGCAAAAGATTTTAAGATCAATGACGAAAGACACTTAGGACGTAGAGGAGAGTGTATTTAAATAGTGGCACACTGCATTTTTTTACGTTTCTTAGTGTTTGATAAGAAACATCATGCTAACTCTGTATAGCTTTGGAGGCAAAAAAGAATAACAAACAAATCTAAATAGGTTTGGAAGGGGTAAAGTAAATTTTATTTAGAAGAATGATTGCATTTTTTTAGTAAAATATATTTTTATTTAAATTGCTTGTTTATTGTTATTTTATTATTTTTTATGAGAATTTTACTATTTTGATTTTAGAAGTAACAGATTAAGTGACGTGATTATTAATACTCAACCCATCAATTAATAGATAGGACAAATTCTTAGATGAAAGGGAAAAATCAAAAGGCTGTTCACTCATCTTTTTTCATATTTTTAGAAAAAGCTTTTACAGTAGAGATATATAATATTAAAAAGAAATTGTAAGAATACAATGACTTTTATCTCTTATATGCAACTTTTCCTTTAATCTCTCTCTATATAAAGAGTGTAAATAGTAAACATATAAACTTATACTCCTGATGAAACTTACAACTAATAACAAGATATTAACACACAGGAAGTAGTTTGGTATAGTAGTATAATTCTAAGGTTTCAGGCACCCGTTTAAAGTAATATTAGAAAGCTAGCCTCGGCATCCTAGCCACCAAAGTTTGGCTCCGCAAAGCCACCTAATTTTGAATGCGTATTGTATCCAAAGCACTTTTCTTATTAAGTGCGTTGCTTTGGTGAATTCGAAAGTATTCTCTGTAAGTAATAGCTCTGTAGGCTTGTGGTTGGCTTTCGTTTACAAGATCTGGTGCTGGGCTCACAATATCCTCAAATGATGGTCCATTTGCAATTGCCACTGATATCCTCGTTGCATTGCTGTACAAAACAGCTCTGTGTATATTGCTCTTGTACTTCCCATTAGTCACAATCTTCACAAAACAAAGAAAGTTAGAGGTAACTAGTTTGAACTGAAAACATCAGAAAATCATACTGCTACAGAGTCAACTAGAGAGGCACCTCAAGTTGGTCAGCTGTATTAACCATAAGGGCATTGTGAGGAGCATTCACTTTGACCCACTTGCCATTGTGCAGAATCTGAAGGCCACTGATACCATTTTCAAAAAGTACCGTCAGCAATCCATGATCCGAGTGTGGATGAATGCCCACTGCAAGTTCTGGCTGTGGACATGGTGGGTATAGATTTGCAACCAAGATTTGCAACCCTGAGTCTATATTCACAGCCTTGTTTATGTAGTTTATCTCCAATCCAAGGCTTTCTGATACTCCTTTGAGCAGTTCCTTTGTGACTTCTCTGATCTTTGCCAGGTAATTAAATGTGGTTTCTCTACAGCATCAAGAATATAAGACAGTAGATGTTTATCGTTGTTTTGTGAGTTTTAATGAAATTACAAGGTTGTGTAGTTTAAGAATTAAACAAGTCGATGTACCTAAACCCAGGAGGTTTATGAGGGCAGTGGAACTCCGGGTGCACAAAAGCTTTAAGAAAATCCCTCCAGCAGTTCACCTTCTCCATTGCAGTGTTGAAGCTGGAGCCGCACCTGATAGTATCAAATACATTCTTGCCTTGGAATTCTCTCTTTTCTTCATCTGACAAATCGAAAAATCCTTTAATGCCTTCCATCATGCTGTTAATCTGGCTCTCTGGGATACCATGATTGATCAACTGAGACTCAAGAACTTTAGTACTAGGTTCATATAATACCTCAGCAAGAAAACAAATTTTTTTCAACATATCAAGTATCATACCATGAAGAAGCCCCATTCTTCAAGAGCTTTGCCAAAATCTTTGATGGCTTTGCACTTCTCTTCAGTGTTGCTTGAGGTAAGGAGGGAGAAATCAATGATGGGAATTTCAGCTTCTGAAGGGTCTACAACTACAAGATCTTGAAGGTTGTTGGAGGCAAAAGAGGAAGGGATGGTGGTAAGGCCAGATTTGGACAATGTTTTGATAGAGGTTAAGTTGGTTGCTTGGATAGAATAGTCGAAATCACTTGCAATGGAGAATGGTGCAGCAGCCATGGAACTGGATAAGAGAATAAGCAAGGCTGAGAAAGGCAGAAAGGAAATGACTGGATGAGACTTTAAAGGACACTGCGATTTTGATAGGAGAGCTCAAGTGGACTATAGAGCTAAAACATCTTTATTGCAGTATCGACTTTTGCTGGCAATTTGTCGAACAGCAAACGTACCGACTCAAAATTGTCGACTGACAATGATTGGGAAATATATGTAACGACGAAACAAGGTGACTCAACACTGTTTTGTTTGGGTTCTTCATATCACATTCATGGTACTTCTTTTTCCACGTGAATATGGACAAAAAACTATAAATAACATATGAATTGCAAATGACCACAACTTTGTCATATGCTCATCCTATTATTCTTGTACCAAAAAGGGACACAATGATTTTTATTTATTTCATACACTGAACCTTTCCAAAACACCCAATAATATAAGAACTCCAAGTTGATATATTACACGGAAGAGACAATCTTGGGGTCTATTGTAGACAATCTTATCCTAAATTTTGCAAGAAGTTGTTTTCGTGACTCGAACTTGTGACACCAGATCACACGGTGACAATTTTACCACTTGACAAAGTCTAATATGTTAGATAAACTATGATAATATCAACCTAATTTTGAATGCATATGCAATCCAATGCACTCTTTTTGTCAAGTCCCTTTCTTTGGTGCATTTCAAAGAATTCCCTGTATGTCACAGCTCTGTAGCCTGGTGGGCGTCTTTCATTCACAAACTCTGGTGCTGGCCCTGTAACTTTGTCCAGTATGGTCCATTTCCAGTTGTTAGGGATATCCTTTTAGCCTTGCTGTACAGGACAGCCCTATGTATGCTGCTCTTATATTTTCCCATTAGTCACAATCTGAGCACAACAACAAAAAGTTATAACTGATTACTTTGCACAAATGAAAAGTTGCTAGTTTATATTACACCAGCCCGAGCTCAATAATTTTGCCTCAAGCCTCGAAATTCTAGACATGGCTTGGGCTAGATATTACTATATACTTCCCCATCTCTATGAATTGAGATTTGAGACCATAATCATAAAAGAAGCTAGCTATGATCACCATAAGGGCATTGGGAGGAGCATGTACTTTGAACCACTTGCCGTCGTGGAGAACCTGAAGATCACTGATACCATTCTCCAAGATTAATGTCATTAAGCTATAATCTGTGTGAGGATGCAAGTTCTGGCTGTGGGCATGGCGGGTACAGATTTGCAACAAAGACTTGAAAACTTGACTCAAGATTCTCAGCTTTACTTATGTAGTTTGGTTCCAGTTCCAAGCTTTCTGACACACCTTTGAGAAGTTCCCTTGTGATTTCTCTGATATTTTTTATGTACTCAAATGCAGCACCACTTCAGAATCAAGAATTGACGTTGAAATATTGTTATCGAAGGTAAATTCCCTTAAATGCTAGCCTTAGAATTCAGAAGATGAATTTCACTGCATTCTTAATCATCAGACAAAAACCTTTTGAGAAAATTCAGTTATGATTTACCTCAATCCATCAGGTTCATCAGGCTCTCTGCAAGTAAACAGTTTTTTCAAACATAAACATCTAGCTAATTAGCTTTGTCAATTAACTTGAAATACCATGATGAAGCTCCATTCTTCGCAAGCTTTGCCGTGATCCTGGACAATTTTGCTCCTTTGTTGAGACTTGCTGCTGGTGAGAAGAGAGAAGTCAATCATGGGAAGTGTTCCTTGTGGAGGGTCTATAACTGGAAGATTTGTTGGAGACAAAAGAGGAAGGGATGGAGGTATGCCCAGATTTAGATATTGCTTTGACTCTGATGATATTGGGTGAATGGACAGAAGACTGTTGCGAGAAATCACTAGCAGTTGTGGCCATGGAATTGAACACACAGAGAGAGAAAAGCAAAGAATGAAAAAAAAAAAAAAAAGTGAACATGAGTTGTCGTGACATGCTTATTAAGAAAGTTATTTCTCTTTGTAAAAAAGAAGATAGACAACTGCAAAACTTAACATCCATAGATGCCAATCACGCATGAGGCTATTGGACCATTGCAGCTAAATTATTGAAATTTCAGTTTTTTCAAGATTGTCATTTTCTGTCATTTCTCTAGTAGTGTATTCTTGGCGCTTAAGAAATCCCAATCATTACACTGCACGGTGATTTCTTTTCACACCCCTTGTTTTTCTTTTCATACCCCACACTTCCACTGATTTTTTTTTTTTTTTATTCATTGTGTTTGATTATAAAATAATATTATAAAATGAATGATTCTGCTACTCATTTAAACTAGTTAAAAATTACAATAAATGAAACATACAATAAGATATCAATGGGATAACATTTGTCCTTTCCTACCAATGGGTGGGGGTGTAAAAAGAACAAGAGCGGCTGAAAAAAAGGAATTAGCCTTTTTCATATGTTCACACTCAAACACTCACGATCAAGCCCCAATGTGAGGCTCTGATACCAAATTGTAAGGATTAACCAGAAACTTAAGCAAAACTAATTGAGAACTCGAAAGTTGAAAGATAACTTGTGGCTTATAAAGCCATACAACTCTAACTGAAAAGAGAAAAACCAGCCCACTAATACACATGGTAACAACTGGATAAAATAGGATAATTCTAAAGAGTAGGACTTTATTTAACAAACATTTGAAACAGTCCTATACTTAAGTAACTACTTCAACAGACACACCGATCTAATTTTGGATGCGCACATAATCCAAAGCAGTTATCTTAGAATATGCGTTTGCTAGGTGCAGTTCATAGTATTCTCCGCATGTTAACGCAGTGTACGCTGGCGGGTGGCTTTCATTCACAAACTCTGATGCTGGCCTGATTACTTTGTCTGGACATGGTCCGTATGCTATTGCTAGTGACATCCTCGTAGCCATGGCCTTGCCGTACAAGGTTGCTCTATGTATAGCGCCCTTGTACTTCCCATTAGTTACAACCTAAACAAATCAAAGAAATTTGCTGAGTAATATTATTTACACAGTTATCCTCATGTACACTTTCACTATATGAATGTAGCCAAACTCAGGTGCAGCTTGTTTGGATTTTTTTTCCTACTAGAAGTACTTTTAGTAGATAAGAAAACACTTTGTATAATTTTTGAGTGTTTAGATTATAGATTGACTTTTGAAAAGAAGCATAAGTACTTCCAAAGGAAATATGCTTCTAAAATAGCACCGGTCACTAGATTTAAAAGGTAAAAAAAAAAAAAAAAAATTGTTTTTAGCTTCTGCTTTTGTTTTTATATCTCAAAAATCAATTCAAAGAAACTCTTAAACTCTATCTTAGGTAATGCATAGTTAGTTTTCTCTTGTTAGTTTGCAAGAACAAAAATCCTTCTAGAAATAGATATCTCTACCTCAAGTTGATCAGCTATATTCATCATAAGGGCATTGGGAACCACTTGCCGTTGTGCAGAATCTGAAGGACACTAATACCATTTTCTATGAGTATGGTCAGTAAGCCAGGATCTGTGTGAGGATGAATCCCCATTGTAAGTTCTGGCTGTGGACATGGCGGGTACAGATTTGCTATAAAGCGTCCTAAGCCTGAATCAAGATCCAAGGCCTTACTGAAGTAGTTTGGTTCCAACCCCAAGCTTTCTGATACTCCTTTCAGAAGTTCCATTGTGACTTCTCTAGTTTTTTCTGGTATACTCAAAAGCAGTATCTCTGTAGAGTCAAGAGTCACAATGGGTTATTGTTTTCAAAATTTAAATCAAAAAACAAGTATTTTGACTTTTAGAAACTTTTTTTAAAAAAGAAAAAAAAAAAAAAGAAAAGTTATTCCAAAAACTTAAAAATCTATGTAAAAATGTCTCGTTTATAATAAAAGTATTTTAGAGTTCAGACAAAATGCTCTTACTCTAAGAAAATCTAATTACATAGAGAAATTATGTTTTTACCTAAGTCCAGCTAGTTTATTAGGGAAGTGGAACTCTGGATGCACAAAACATTTGAGAAAATCCCTCCAGCAGTGCACTTTCTTTGAATCAGCATTAAAGACAGAACGTGTAATATGATCCATCACATGATTCCCTTGAAATTCTGTCTTTTCCTCATCGGACAAATCGAAAAATCCCTTAAGCCCATCCATTATGTTCTTCATCAGTCTTTCTGGTATGCCATGATTGATCAACTGACACTCAACAACATTAGTACTCAGTTCATATAATATATATGCATGTCTTAAAAAAGTGATCTTTTGAACATATCTGGTTAGTTAGGTGATGTAACTTTATACCAAGAAGAATCCCCATTCTTCACAAGCTCTGCCAAGATCTTGGATGATTTTGGACTTGTGTTGAGGGTCACTGGAGGTCAGAAGAGAGAAATCAATGATGGGAATTGTACCTTCTTGTGGGTCTATAAATTCTAGATCTTGAAGATTTTTGGAGGCAAAACAGGAAGGAATGGACTTGAGGCCAGATTCAGACAATGACTTTACAGTGATTTCAATGGGAACTGCTGCAGCCATGAAGCTGGCTAAGAGAAAGAAAGGCAGAGAGAAGAAGAGAAGGAAATAATGAATTAGCAAAAGAATTTAAGATCAACAACGAAAGACACTTAGACCATCTCTAATGGCGAACCATCTCCCGTTGCACAGCCCTGTGCGTCGAGCTTGATCTCTGTTCCATGAGTAGAGTCCTCCACCGTGGAGCTCCGCTGGCAAAGAGAGAAGATCTGCGATGCAAAACCAAGGAACGGGTGTTTAGGATTCCGATGTGTACGGAAAATTAATAAAAAAATTGAAAAGAGGCAACCGGATTTGGAGCCAATTCCTTCTCTCTTCCATAATCCAACAACAACAGGAAAATGAAACCAACAAACAGATTCAACAAATGTAGTAAATACCGAGTTGTTGTATAAATCAAAGCTTTTTTTCGAAATCTAACAACCAGATTCAACAAGTGCTACCAAGCATAAAGGAGAACTAAAACAAAAAAGTGAAGTGCCCATAACCGAGAAGCTGGAACCATCGGAGAGGGGAGGAGAAAAGAGAAGCGGATGAGGCAACCATCCTCCACGCGTTGACACCAGCGACTTCTCCAGGGAACCACCGTCATACTTGAACCCTTCTGTGAAGATTCACCGAAGAGAGGATGAGAGGAAGCAAGGGTTGAAGACTAAACCAAAGGAACCCGATTTGGTTCCGTAAAAATGAGAGGAAAAAACCCACACGGGACACCATGAAGAAGGGTCTAGATGGCCCTTGATGACCGTTGGATCACGCAGATCTAACGGCAAGGAATGGCATGCAAATGGAGCCGTTGGATGAGAGAAAAGTAGATCAGATCCAACGGCATCAAGGAAGCCCGCGTGTGACCATTGGATGAGGGGAGAATCAAGCACATCCAACGGCAGTGGAAAGGAGCACATGTGGCCGTTGGATGAGATGTCCACCAAGCAGATCCAACGGCATAGAAGAGCCCAAACAGTGACCGTTGGAATGAGTTTTGTCCGTTGGAATTAATTGTGTCCAACGGTTATAAATTTAACCGTTGGAATGAATTTAAAAAAAAAAAATTAATTAAATAGTAAAAAATTATTTTGGATGCTTTGATATCAACATTATATATACCCCAACTTGTGACCCTTTTGTTCCCTACAACCAAATCATTCATCTTCTCTTGTCTTCATTATTAATTTTGTTTGTTGATATATATATTTCATTCTTACATGAATCCCACTTATTTTAATTTAAATTCTCCATCTTCTACCAATCAAAATTCTCCCCCTTTATCAAATTACATGCAAAATTCTCCATCTCCTAATTTTTCAAATTCTCAAAATCCTTTATATTTTTCAAATTTCATGCAAAATTCCTTATCTCCACCCTATCCAAATTCTCAAAATCCTCCATATCAATATCCATATCCACATCCATATCAAAATCCTCCATATCAATATACATATCCATATCAAAATTCTCCTTATCAATATTTAATTTATCCACCACCAAATAACCATCCCATTCACCATGAGACTTCAGTGGCTACTAGTTCTGCTGATAAAGAATCCGAAACACCAGTCGGGTCTATCTTTGAATCTCAAGTGCCATTATTTTCTACCCAAGTTGAAGAAGCAAGCGGATCTGCCAGTAAAAAAAAATCAAAGGTTAGATTCAACATGGCGGAAGATAAACTTCTAATTCAATCTTGGCTCAACATTTCGAAGGATCCACTTGTGGGGGTTGATCAAAAAGCATAAAGTTTTTGGTTAAGGATTACTGAAAATTACAACAAATTTCGTGGAGATTTACGAGAAAGGGATATAATCCCACTAAAATCTCGATGGCATAGAATCAATCATGTTGTCTCAAAATTTGCTGGATGTTACAAATCTGTTGTTCAGAGGAGGAAAAGCGGAAGTTCTGAGACTGACATCATAACTGACGCTAAAATTATATGGGCTGCAGACAATCAAACTGGTGAGCAATTTAAAAGGGATGAACCTAAATGGATAGGCGAATCAAATGAATGTTCTTCAAAAAGAACAAAGACTTCTGCTTCTGGAGCATACTCATCATCTTCTAATCCATCGGATCCAACAAGTTATGATTGTGACCATTCATCTCCTACACTAGTCCGACCAATTGGCAAAAAAGCAGCAAAAAGGAAGGCAAAAACAACCGTAGATGACACTGCCCCTAACAGTGTCAATTACGATGCAATTCAAAAAACGTTGATCCAGAGAGTAGAAGCATTGAATGTCATTGCAGCTCTAAAGAAAGAAGAAAATGATAGAGAAAAAGAACTGATTCTATTAGATAAAGAAAAGGTTCGTTTAGAGCAAGCAAAGCTGAAAATGGATGAGAAGCGAGAAAAGCAAAGACGGCATCTAGAGAAGGAGAAATTGAAGGCAAAGGAGTTGAAAATCTTGATGACAAACACATCCCAAATGCCAGAAAGACAACGCTGAGATCATGAGATTATATGTAACATGATTAGGGAAAAATATGGGATTGTTTAGGGTTTCTTGTAACTTAGTGCTTTATATGCTAATTAACTAGATATTAATTATGTTTTTGTTGTAACCTTGTCCGTTAATTTGTAATAAAAATTAATTAGATTATATGTAACATTATTATGTATGCTAGTAGTTATTTAATTTATTTTAATATATTATTATGTATAATGTATTTTAATTTACATAAATTTATTAAAAAATTTTAGTATTAATTTTGCATATATATAGATGTTTTATATATTGCAATAAAATTAATTTAAATACCTTAAATTACAAAAATGAATGTTAAAATAAAATAATGATGTAGAGTAATATGTGAGACCCATTTATGCAACTAATGTGTGTTTCATGAGTAGAGAGAATTTTGTTTATAAGTTGTATAGAGTGTAATAAGTGATGTGTCAGTGTGGGACCCACAAAAAAATTATTAAACAATGATATATGCAACTTGGGTGTGTTTCACCATTATAGATGCTCTTAGGACGTAGAGGAGAGTGTATTTAAATAGTGGCACACATAACATTTTTTTTATGTTTTTAGTGTTTGATATGAAACATCGTGCCAATTCTATATAGTTTTGGAGGCAAAAACGAATAACAAACAAATCTAAATAGGTTTGGAAGGGGTAAAGTAAATTTTATTTAAAAGAATGATTGTATTTTTTAGTAAAATATATTTATATTTAAATTACATCTTTATTCTTATTTTATTATTTTTTATGGAAATTTTATTATTTTGACAGATTAAGTAACGTGATTATTAATACTCAACTCATCAATTAATAGATAGGACAAATTCTTAGATGAAAGGAAAAAAATTAAAGGGTTGTTTACTTATCTTTTTTATATTTTCAAAAAAAAGCTCTTAGAGTAGAAATATATAATATTAAAAAAAAATTGTAAGAATATAATGACTTTTACCTCTTATATGCAACTTTTACTTTAATCTCTCTATATATAAAGAGTGTAAATAACAAACATATAAACATATATTCCTGACAAAACTTACAACTAATAACAAGACATTAACACAGAGGAAGTAGTATGTTGTAGTAGTATAATTCTAAAGATAAGGTTTCGAACACCCGTTTGAAGTAATATTAGAAAGCTAGCCTCGGCATCCTAGCCACCAAAGCTTGGCTACGCAGAGTCACCTAATTTTGAATGCGTATAGTATCCAAAGCACTTTTGTTGTTAAGTGCGTTGGCTTGTTGAATTCGATAGTATTCCCTGTAAGTTATAGCTCTGTATGCTGCTGGTTGGCTTTCATCAACAAGATCTGGTGCTGGCCTCACAACTTCATCAAATGATGGTCCATTGGCTATTCCCATTGATATTCTTGTAGCAGTGCTGTACATAACTGCTCTATGTATATTGCTCTTGTACTTCCCATTAGTCACAATCTTCACAAAAGTAATCAAATCAGAACTTAACTATTTTGCACACAAAATCACACTAGGTCGGCTAATTGGCGACTCACGTGCTATTAGCTACTGACATGTAGAAATGACGGTTGATCAACAAGGATTTAAGTCATGACATAGCCCAGCCGCTATAATACCTAGGCTGTGGCTCACATCCTTGTTGATCAATGGGGTCATTTCTGAGTCAGTAGCTAATAGCAAGTGATTTCACTTGAACAAAAACATTAAATGTTTCTACCTCAAGTTGATCAGCTGTATTCACCATAAGGGCATTGGGAGGAGCGTGCACTTTGACCCACTTGCCATTGTGCAGAGTCTGAAGGCCACTGATACCATTTTCCAAAAGCAAGGTCAGCAATCCATGATCCGAGTGTGGATGAAGCCCCACTGCAAGTTCTGGCTGTGGACATGGTGGATACAGATTTGCTGCAAACACTTGTAAACTTGACTCGAGATTCACAGCCTTAGCTATGTAGTCTGGTTCCAATCCCAAGCTTTCAGATACACCTTTGAGAAGTTCCCTTGTGATTTCTCTTACATTTTTTATGAACTCAAACGAGGTGTCGCTGCATCATCAAGAATTGAAGTTATAGTTTTTCTGAATGTTAAGCTTTATGATTCAAACCTAAATATGCAGAAACTGATATACCGCAATCCAGTTGGTTTATGAGGGAAGTGGAACTCTGGATGCACAAAAGCTTTGAGAAAATCCCTCCAACAGTGTACCTTCTCCTTAACAGGATTGAAGCTGGAGCCACACCTGATAGGATCATACAGATTTTCCCCTTGGAATTCCCTCTTTTCCTTGTCCGGCAGATCGAAGAACTCTGCTATCCCTTGAATCATCCTGTTCGTCAGGCTCTCTGGGATGCCATGATTGATCAACTGAGAATCATAAAACAGTGTTACTTACTTCGCAAGTAAACAGTTTTCTCAAACATAACTAGCAAATTAGCAATGTATGTAACTTGAAATACCATGAAGAAGCTCCATTCTTCACAGGCTTTGCCAAGATCCTTAATGGTTTTGCTCCTTTGTTGAGGGTCAGTGCTGGTGAGAAGAGAGAAATCAATGATGGGAAGTGTTCCTTGTGGAGGGTTTATGACTGGAATGTCCTCGAGACTATTTTTGGAGGCAAAAGAGGAAGGAATGGAGCTAAGTCCAGATTCAGATAATGCTTTGACAGTGGTGAAACTGAGTGAGTTGACAGAAGAGAATGGCAAAAAATTGCTAGCAGTTGCAGCCATGGAGTTGAACAGAGAGATCAAAAAGAGGCAAAGAATGAAGGAAACGAATGAAGAAAATCACGTATATGAAGGCCAATTGGACCTTTGCTGTTAAAATAGTAAAATCTCATTTTTGGCATGATTGTCATTGTTGCCTAAGAAATCCCAAAATCATTATAATAATTTAAGATTAACTTTATTTAAAGTTGTGCGTTTCATATATATATATATATATATATATATATATATATATATATATATATATATATATATTAAACGTCACATTTGTTGTGCAAATCCAGATGAAAGTGAGGTTCAGTCTAAAGAAAGAAAGGAAAATATTTTATTATGGTAAAAGGAAAAGAGATTGAATGAAAAGGATGTTTCTGTAGTGGTGGAGATCCAGAGAGATCTGGGTGGTTGAGTTTTTTCTTAGTGTGGTTGCATTTTAATAATAAGGAAAGGACATGCATGGGCCTTAACAGAGCACCATTTTAAGAAAAATGTAATCATTCAAAAAGCAAATCCAGGAAATTCTACTGATTTAAAAGTTGTGGTGTTCAATCTTTAAAACATGGAAAAGGCAGAGGTCCAAATTGTTTCTCTTTTGATATGGGTAATCCATTTATAGACCTCCACATCTGGATTTTGATATCAGAGGTTCAAATTTTGATATCTCTAAGGTTTTAGTAATTTCCTTAAACTATGTCCAGACCAAACATTGTTGCATATTTCTATTTGGTAGGCCATCTCGACTGGAATGTTGTTTGGGACATTCATTCCAAGTTAGTGATTGCGATGATGATTGATGACAGTGAATGGTGTGTGAGGGAGAGGGAATGTGATTTTACACTTTGCAAGGGTGTGGGGTGTGCCAAAAGAAATGGCCCAGAAACATTCTATTTTTGGGCTCCATGCAGGCCCATAACAAATTGAATAGTAGTGGGCCTGGTGAGTTCCCAACTAGGGTTAAGTTTTCTTTCGGCCCATTTTGACATCCCTCCAACAAGAAGACGACGCAGGAATTCTAGAAATGAGAAAGCCCACACCCGCACTGTGAATTGTGAATCTACCATGCCCAAACGCAAAACCCTGTGGGATATATTATAATTCATTTTCCCAAAAACCCTTTCCCAACTCCGTCGCCTCCTCTTAAACCCTAGAACCAGTAAACCCAATTTCCCTCACCGCAAAATCCTACAGAAGTGTATCGATGTCTGAGCTTGAAGCTTCCCGCTCAGAGAAGAAGAAGAAGAAGAAGCACCGCAGCAAAGATGAAAACGAAGACACTTCCGCCAATGCTCTTGCTCTTGCGGACTCCGACCCGACTCAGAAGGACTCCAATTTTATGATCAAACCGCAGAGCTTCACTCCTCCAATTGACACCTCTCAATGGCCAATTCTCCTCAAGAACTATGACCGCCTCAACGTACGAACGGGACACTACACTCCAATCCCCGCTGGTTACTCTCCCCTGAAGCGCCCTCTCCCAGAGTACATCAAATACGGTGTTATGAATCTGGATAAACCCGCGAACCCTTCTTCTCACGAGGTCGTAGCTTGGATCAAACGAATCCTCCGGGTCGAGAAAACAGGTCATAGTGGCACTCTGGACCCGAAAGTCACCGGGAACCTTATTGTTTGCATTGACAGGGCGACCCGGTTGGTGAAATCGCAACAGGGTGCTGGGAAAGAGTATGTCTGTGTTGCCCGGTTGCACTCTGCGGTGCCAGATGTTGCAAAGGTGGCGCGTGCGCTTGAAACGCTTACTGGGGCTGTGTTTCAGAGGCCGCCATTGATTTCTGCGGTGAAGAGGCAGCTCAGGATCAGGACTATATATGAAAGTAAGCTTCTTGAGTATGACCCAGACAGGCATTTAGTTGTGTTTTGGATATCCTGTGAAGCAGGTACCTATGTTAGGACTATGTGTGTTCATTTGGGTTTAATTCTGGGTGTGGGAGGGCATATGCAGGAGCTTAGGAGGGTACGTTCTGGTATTATGGGTGAGAAAGATAACATGGTTACAATGCATGATGTGATGGATGCTCAATGGGTTTATGATAATTACAGGGATGAGAGTTATTTGAGGAGGGTTGTTATGCCATTAGAAGTGGTTTTGACAAGTTATAAGAGATTGGTTGTAAAAGATTCATCTGTGAATGCTATTTGCTATGGAGCTAAGCTTATGATTCCTGGGTTGTTGAGGTTTGAGAATGACATTGAGGTTGGGGAGGAAGTTGTGCTTATGACTACGAAAGGTGAGGCAATTGCCTTGGGGATTGCTGAGATGACTACTGCAGTTATGGCGACTTGTGATCATGGTGTGGTGGCTAAGATTAAAAGGGTGGTGATGGATCGAGATACGTATCCAAGGAAATGGGGCTTAGGTCCAAGGGCTTCCACGAAGAAGAAGCTGATTGCAGAAGGGAAGCTTGATAAGCATGGCAAGCCAAATGAGAATACTCCTCAAGAGTGGCTGAGGAATCTAGTTTTACCCACTGGTGGAGATAAAATGATTGCAGGAATGGCTGCTGCAGTGAAAACAGATCCAGTGAAGGAGGCTGTTGTAGAAGAGAAGGAAAAGACCAAGGAGGAGAAAGATGAGGAGGGGCGTAAAAGGAAGAAGGTTGAAAGCAGTGATAGCCCTGCAGCTCCTCCTGCTAAGAAAGTGAGAGTTGAAGAGGTTGAGAGGGAGGAAAGGGTGAAGGTTAAGAAGGGAAAAGAAGAGGCTGTAGAGTTTGAAGTCGAGAAGAAAGAGAAGAAGAAGAAAAAGAAAAAAGATAAACAGAACGAAGTAGCATCTTCGGATGAGGAAAAAACAGAGAAGGAGAAGAAAAAGAAGCACAAAGAGAAAGAAAAGGTTGAAGCTGGTTCACCTAATGCTGAGAAGTCTGAGAAGAAGAAAAAGAAAAAGGAGGACAAAGAGGGTGAAACCGATGCTACTGAGATCAGAACTGAAAAGGAAAATGGTGATGCTGATAGGAGTGAGAAGAAAAAACATAAGAAGAAGAAAAGTAAAGATGTTGAGGAAAATATCTGAAATTATAGTTAGTGTTTTGGCTAACAGGAACAATGCATGTATTGTCCCCTTTCATAAGCATTTGTTTTTTGGGTTTAATAGTTTGATGCTGATTTTCGACTTTTTCTCCTTGACACGGTCTTGCTTCCAACAATCAAAGCATGGTTAATTTAATTGCCTGAAGTTGTCAATTTTCTTTAGGGATGGAAGGCATTGGCCAACCCACCAAGCAATCCATTCCGTCATTCTTCATTTCAATTACATTAACATTGTTGGATGTATATATGAACAAAATTCGTGTGTTAGGGAGATACTTAAACTGTCTCAGCTTCACGTTCCAAATCTATTAGGAAATCAAGAAATTGAACACAACCCACATTGCAAGTCTAAGACGGAATTACAGGAGATACACACACACACACATGTATTTATATATATATATCATCTAAGGGACTGACAATTTTTTAAAAATATATATAATTTATTCTGTTAAAATATATAGTATACAATTTAATAACACTAAAACAGGGACCCAATTTCCCTCACCACAAAAGCCATTAAAGTTCAACCATGAGTAAGCTCGGAGAAATTCTAATGAGGAAACCCACTTTTCATTCCATAAAATAAGTTACATTAACTTTTTATTAAGGTTTTCAAGAGATTATTTTATTAAAACTAAAAGAATGGTTCTCAAGTTAGTTTTTACAAAGTCAAATAGACACGCTAAGCTTCAATTAAATAAAAGAACAAGAAGAATGCACGAGGGACATAATTCAGATAATCATATCTCACAATGAATTGTTATTTTGGAAAAATAAGCAGAAAATAAACACAACAAATGTATGAATGAGAGAAATCAGTCTTTCAAGACTCAACACGCAGAAAAATAAAACTATTAAAAATCTTGAATGAAAAAGGACTCAAATCTTTTGTTATCACACAGAACAAGAACAAGAACAAGCAGCACTGGATACAAGGCCAAACCATGTGACAGACAGAGAAGTTTGATGATTTTGGATCTAGTTGCTTTACAATAAATACTACACAACAACTGCGGTTGTCAACTATTGGATAGTGTAATTATAACTTCAGCATTAACAACTACTGTATATACCAAACATTGCAAGAAATCACTCACACATTAATCAGTCAAGTCAATGCAATAAACTGATGAGCTAACATTTTCTGCAGCCAAGACTACCACGCCATAAATAAGGACAAGATTTTCTTAATAAATACTGGAGAAGCAAGGGTATTATCCTCTGGCATAATTTTTCTTACTTTGATTTTTAACCTAATCAAATTTCCTCCTTATATCTTCAAAATAAGAAGTTCGTTTCACATGACTTGCTAAAACTAAGTAAGCAATCTCAACTCAAAGCTTCGACCAAAGTTTCCACGAATCCTATGTTTTTGGTCCTTGTGATCTGAACAAATCTATGTCCTGCGCTGGATTATGAAAATTAATTCCACCACTGGTATTCGTTAATTGCAGTAAGCAATGAAATATTATTATCCATTTGTTTTTTATTTTCTCCTGAAATGAAATAAAATAACTCAGGAGCATCTCAGTATCATAGTTTCACTTGGGAGTCTACAAATTCTACTTACAATTTGCTGGTTGGCCACAGAAAATAGTAATATCTTGCAGATACAATAAACCAAGCAAAATCTGGAAAAGGCAATCTGCATTTTACTTTCTTGCCTTTACATCTGTTTCAACTACTATACTCTTGAGCATCATCATGTAGTTTGATTTGATGCATACACATAACTTTCAAGGCACTAATCTGCAGAACAATTAAAAGCTTCTTATGGGAGCATTTGGCTTCTTGTGACTGCGGTTATACCAGGATAGCAAGTGTTTTCCGTTGAAGGAACGTGACCTCTTCATTGTCGTAGGTGCACTCTGCAGATACCTTGCTCTAAAAGAAGAACTTCCCTTTGTAATCCTCTTTGACACAATTGCTCCGTTTACTTGCCCCAGTTGCCCACTCGAATTACCAGAAGATCCCTCAGCTGGACGGAAAGTAGCAAGAGCAAGATTGATCTTTGCAGCAAAAGAAGAATCCAAGGAAATTGATCTTCTCCTTGGTTGCAAGTCCTCCCCTTCAGCACTTGAGCTTCCACCTTCAAATACCCTTCTGCTATCTTCTTCAGTACTTTCCAATTGAGCTTCCTCCTCTTCTCCAACCCTCAATTCAGGAACAGAACTTTCAATCCTCGCGCTGTTTTCACCATTATCTATCACAATTTCCATCTGGGTATTTCCCATAGAGCTTGAATCAACAGGATTAGGGTCCTCGGATGGTGTTCTTGCTGTGTTGGTGACTATAGGAGCGCGACACATAGGGCAATTGGTGTGTGATCGAAGCCAAGTATCAATACAAGGGAGATGAAAAGCATGATTACACTTGGGCAAAAGCCTAAGAGCCTCATCCTCTTCAAATTCACTCAAGCAAACAGAGCATTCTGTTCCTTCAATCAAACCCTCACCTCTCTTATATTTGCAAACCGTGATGGCAGTGATGATTGATTCCTGAAGACCAGGGGTGCGGATATACCATATGGGATGGTCCACCACAGGGCCATGTTCTTCATCAAGAAAATCATCGAGGGTTTCTTCTGTTTGAGGCTGTGATCTTCTCCTCGAACCTAACCGAGCCGAGAGGAACTTGACATAGAGGGCATAGCAGCAGAAAAGAAAGAAAGCAGCAGAGAGAAGAGTGAGGGTGATGATTAAAGCAGTTGAAATTTTGTGGTGGGTTTTGCTGGAATTATGAGCCGGTTCAATTACATCTATGATGAAAGGAGGAGATGGAGGAAAAGAATCGATTGAGCAGCTATTGATGCAGAAATGACCACAAGCTGGGGAACACTTTGTTATGTAACAAATTGTTTTGCAAGGTTCTTCTGACATCAACCTTCTGGGATGTCCCATGTCGGAGAAAAAGAAAGGTGAGAAAGCATCAAAGCAGCATCGTGGAAGAGAAGGAGGATTAGGTGAAGAGAAAGGAAAAGTAATGAACTGAAGACAATGTTATTTGGTTGACTCTAAAGCCTAGTATAGTCCAGTCCACTAAAGAGATTATGCATGCATTAGAAAAAGAGCAAGAGAGATTTCTTAAAATATTATAATAATTATTTTTTGGTTAATGTTATTTATATATTAACAAATTCATATATTTATATTTATACTAATTAACAAATTCATATACAATAATAATTTTTATAATTTAATTTTCTGAAATACCTTAGCGGTGAAGAATTACGACCTTTATCTTTTACGCGTCAGCGTTTTGACCTTTCCGCATTTTGGGTGCCTTGGATTCCATGGGCGGCTCACGGCGGTGGATTTGGACCCACTTTTCCCAGCCAATTATTGCCCATAATTTACGTTCGGAAAAAAAAAATTAAAATTTTAACCGAAGAAAGCTTGAGATTTTCTTCTAATTTGATTTTTTGTTTTCCAGAGAAACATTATACACGACCATTCTCTTGATTCCAACCTTCATTTTCCACGATATAAACGACTACTCATTTTCGCTTGACACAAACCTTATAATTTCTGCTTATATAGGCTCTTTTATTTCATATCTATACACTAAATTAAAATGGACTTATTATAATTTAATAAAATCCTAAATTAGAATATAATAATTTAGATTAGCTTTATGGTTCTACTTAACTTGAACAAAATTAATTATAAATTAAAAAAAATTAATAATAAATTTATATTCTATAAATACCATTGTCAAAACTAAAAATTAATACATTCCTATTTTATGTGCACTTTATAATTCTAAATAATATACACATTTCTGCGAATGTATTAGCACTTTATGTGATCTTATAAGAAATAAAAGATTAATATGAAGATATATTCTTACCTATACTCCTTTCTCACTTTCTTTTCCCAAGGCATTGTATTCTTTTATAACTAAAATGTTTCAATAGCATTGACAATGTGTTAGCTCAATAGTACTATACCAAATTCTATGACTTTTCCAACCAAAAATTCTGAATTTTAACCTTAGAATCTTCATTACCATGAAGAATTTATCAATTATTATATATTTTGTTACAAACAAAATTGATTTGGTGGATTATTTTATGAGATAATATAAATAATTTGAGAGAGTTATAGTGTTTTATTTTCTTTTTTTAATATAAATGGGCTGATATTATCAAATTTAGAAATTGAGGGATCTATTTGTCAAATCCCTTCATTAGAATGAGGGGAATTCAATTAATGTACATATATATCTTTCATTTAACTCCACATATATAATTTACACTAAGGTCTCTCTCCCCTTAATTTGTGTCTAGGTGCATATTAATGATATTGAAATCATGGGACACAAGAGAAGAGTTACATGAATCCTAACCACTTAAATAACTACCAAATCGAAAGTAAGTATATAAAACTCGTGAACAGCTTAACACTGTGTTGGCATGTAATGATTGAGACTTGTTTGGGATTAGGAGGCAAATTCATTCATATTCCTTTAGTCTAACTGTCTAAACTCAAAAGCATATATGTTCCATTATTGATGATTTGATTGATTGATAACTCTAGGTTATTTTTCTATATGGTTTAAAATCTTAGTATAAAATTAAATTTTAAAATAAAAATAGTTGATTCGACAGACTACCCATGTTTATTTTAATTAAGGTCCAACTCTTAAATAAAAAAGAAGCATAAGCATAGTAAGTAGCTGTCTTTTAGACATGGCCAACTAGTAGTATCATAATTCAAGGTCTTCAACAATGGAAAAAGAACATGAACATGCGTTCTTGACCCAATTCCCTGCCCCACATTCTCCTCGCAAGAATCCTCCATACATTTTCACTGCCTTGCAGAAACAATATCAAATTCAATTGTTAAGAATCCATTGCTCTTCTCCTTCCCAACTACGTTTGAGGAATCTTTTATGACACAGTAATGTCTCTAGAACTTTCTTGCAAAAAAGTCTCAAAGGAAACAAATAGCTTTTCTTTTAGCTTTCCTTTTCGTAGAGCCAATCTCTTTTCCTCTTATCTTTTTCGAGTTTCAGATTTTTTTCCCTTTTTTTCTCTTTTTTTTTTTAAAAAAAATGAATGCTGCATTTTTGACAATTTTTTCCGGTTCGGGATTGAAAAAAAAGCCGTGAATCGAATAAATATGAATAACAGGAACGTGAGTATTAACTAAATTTAAATATAAGCGAAATAACTCGGCCAAACACCATATACAATAATACAAACTCAAAAATAGCGAAATAAAATAAATATAAAAACCCAAAAAAAATAAATTATAGTGACTACTGAGAGAGGTCTGCAGGACTTCACATCAAAACGGCGGCGACAAGGCCGAAGGCGACAGATCCGGCGAGGGAGAAGCCATTGGTAGTAACGGCACCGTTTGCGGCTGGCGAAGGAGCCTCGGTGGGAGGAGAAGAGATCGATGAAGGAGTAAGGGAAGGCGATGGAGAAGGCGACGTTGGAGGAGGAGAGGGTGGAGAGCTCGCGGAGGTCTCGGGAGCTGGAGAGGTAGCAGATGGAGTCGTCGATTCAGATGGCGGCGACACCGGTGAAGCTGCTTGAGGAGACTTCGCTGAAGACGGAGGAGTCGCAGATCGTGGCGGAGCCACTTTCGGAGACGCTGCCGGAGACTGAGCGACGGTCACGGCGACGCACAATGCAGCAATAATCAGAATCACAACGCTAGGGTTGGCCATTCTCAGTACTCAGAGTAAAGAGTATAGCGAGAGAGATACACTAAACACTGAGAAGTGAGAACTGTGTGTCTGGAGTATGTATCCGAAGACAGAGACAGAGAATTTATAGAAGGAGCATTGGGAGGCTAAGGTATTGGGGACCGAATGACCGTTGGATTTCGGGAACTTATCGGATACGCATCTCGAGGAAGATCAAACGGTGTTGATGTGTCTACTAACTTTGATGAGAGGAGTGCCTGTAACGTTGGAGTGGGGACAATGATGAGGCCGCCAGCGAAACGCAGTTTTCTCATTGGTTTCTTTAGAGTGAGAAATATTTTCTTGGTCGTGTTCTACCACTAAGTAACAGTTGTAACGAATCTGGAGCGTACACGTAGGTTGACTGGACCGCGTTATAGAAATGTTGCGCTGATCGTAACGGTCAAGGATGGGGACATGTGAAATACGGGGAAATCGAACGGTTGTGGGGATCCACATGGAAATAAGGTGGAGGAAATCCGAGGTGAGGCCCCTTTTTTTATTTTTTTCCTTCCTTTAAAATTGGAAACATGATTGACACGTTAATTACGGTTCAATTTCAACATGAAAATATTCTTTTAAGAAAAAGGTTAAGCATATAAATCTAATTAAATTAATAAACATATTATGTCCTATATGTATGTACTTTACCTAAATTACGGTTCAATTATCATTATTTATACTACACGAACAAAATTAAATTTAATAAAAATAAAATTAGATTGAGAATTTGAGTTAAAAGTAATAAAAGCATAATTTGATTCATACTTTGAATCCATTTGACCCATCTGTCCTCCAATAATGATGGGGTTATGATGCAAATTATCAATTGCCAGCTTGAAGTAAAGGCGAGCTTAACAATCTCGCTTCACTTTTGTCTTTTTTTTTGTCTTGGGAGTTTCAGTTTGCATGCCTGCTAAACTGTTTGCGTTTATGAGGTGTAAAGACACGCCAAAGCTAAACCCAGCTTTGTTATATGATATGATATTATCCTTTGACTGGGACACGTTCCTATGTTTCTACTTTCTAGTATCTTCTTACTTAACCTTTAGACCAAGCATGTGAATTCTGCTTCTGATTGTGACCAAACGGCCAGACATGGTACTATGATATGAAAGTAAAAGTAAATTCACTGTCTAAATCAAATATATATATAATTATTTTAATCTAATTAAGTAGTCTTTTTCTGAAGGTAATAATTAATTATTTTTAAAATTGCTTTTTTTTTTTTATTTGTTTGGTTCACAAGAAATTAAAATGAAAAGGAGAATATGAAAGGAAATTATGTAAACATTCGATCATGAAGTAAGTAATTTACATTCTTTAGTCTAGACTCTGGAGGGTTGCAGTCGTTGGCAAGTATGAAATTCGAATTTTAAGATATATATAAAATGCAGGAAATAAAAGCAATTGGAAAATGGAATATAATTATAATGATAAATAGAATACACAAATGAATGAATTAGCCGGGAAACAAAAAAGCAACAAAAAATGAAGTAAAAGAAATTGTGAATAATGTAATTCGCAAAATAGAAAAAAAATATATTGAAGACTCCATGGAACTGTCTACATCAGCATAGCCGCAGCGAAGATCACAACAGCAGCAGATCCAGTGACAGTGAATCTGTTCAAAACGGCACCGTTCTCGGCTGGTGCTGGTGCTCCAGATGGTGTAGATGAGATCGTTGAGGGAGGGCTGGTCGGAGCACTAGCTGGCGACTCAGAGGTAGCGGGAGGAGGAGATGGTGGAGAGTTGACGGAGGTAGGAGACAAAGCAGGACCGCTCTCTGCCGGAGTGCTGGATGGTGTAGGAGCGGTAAGCGGAGAGTTAGCGGACGGAGACTGCGCCGGAGGTTTAGAAGCAGCTCGGCGCGGAGTAGCAACGGGAGATGACGCCGGAGATTGAGCCAGCGTAGAGCTTACCAACAATGCAGCCACTAGCATCAACACCGGGCTGAAGCGAGCCATGTTCGAAAGAGGAGTAAAGCTCAAGCAAGAAGTGCGTGACCGTAAGTCTGTGATTCCGCAAGCAGGTAGAGTGAAAGACGGGTTATGAGAAAAAACAGAGACTGCGAGCGTATTTATAGAAGGGTGTCACCGCGTGAAGCGCTGATTGAGGTGGACCGGTTACAGCCGTTGATACGTGGAAATGAATATCACACGCATCCCGATGAAAGTCAAGGGCGGAGATTTTTTATCAAGTATGAAAAGGGTAAATGGTCGGAGTTGCCGTGTAGGATGAAACAGCGCGGGTAGGGTGAGGCGTCAACGTGAGATTCCAAGCTGGTTCGTGCAAAGTACAACTGTATGATATGAGCATCTAAGCCGTACACGTGGTTTCGAGATTGAAGTGTGGGGTGAATCTTGACCGTAGGATGAGTGCTTTATATAGAAAGTCAGTGATAACGGTCGAATAAATCTGTTGAAATAATTTAGGGGGCAAATAATTTGAGAGTTCCGGCGGCTGAGTCGGTGCCGAACCCCATGAAAACCGGAGGGACCACGTCAACGTGTTGGTCTCCGGCAAAGTGCCAATTTTCCTTTCTCTTTCCCCTTCTACTTTCTACTAGCCGTTAACGCAAAGAAAAAGAAAAAGAAATGCTAATTATTTTCAAATGAGGAAAAAAGAAGATAAATCAACATTTTATGTAAAACTTGTCTCTAACCACAAAGTTTCAAGTAAAACAAAAATTATTAAACATGGAATTAGCAAAGGGTTGAAAAATTTTATTTCAATTGGTGTTTAGCCTTTACTCAGTTAATGAGAAAAAGAAAAATAAATTATGATATAATATCAAATGTTTCAATTGGTGTTTATGATAAATCAAATGTCATGAAAATTATTTTCAATTAATTTTATTTCTTTGTTTGAAATCAAATCTTGAAAGCAACAAACGAGAAAGATTGAAAGGAAAGAAAAAAGCTTTGCTATATAGAGCAGTTACCACTCTGAAGGATATACACAAGTTATGCTTCTCTTCATTGCCCTTAAAAAGAGTAAAGAAGCTTGCTTTGCTTAGGCAGTGTTTATTTATAAGGCCCATAACAGAGAGTGTACATCGAGTTTGCCCTTATCTATTATTCAGACATATTACATAGAATTAGTTAAATTTTCAGAACTCATATTAAGAAATTTTGCAGAGGCCTATAATTTAGTTGCGCCTGCCTGAAGAAAAATCAGACAAATGAATCAGAAAAAAAAATCTAGTTCATAAGTAGAATCGTCTTTCAACCACTTCTTGAAAACTCATCTGCAGTATGGAAATCCATATTTCTCTTACTCTTCTGCTTTGCTTCTGATATTAAACTGTTTATCTGGTAGGAGAGCAGGTTTATGAGCTAGGAGCATCAGTAGAATCACCAGTGCTGGCTTTGCCATTGCCATTGCCATTGTCATAGCTGTTTAATTTGCCATTGAATTCCAAGCCATAAACATGGCCCATTTTCACACGTTTGGTCTCCAAATATCTCTTATTCTCCTTTGTGATAAGTGTCAATAAAGGAATCCTACCGGAAATTGTTAAGCCATACCCTTTGAGCCCAACATATTTTGATGGGTTGTTTGTCATCAACTTCATGGATCGAACACCCAAGTCTCTCAGCATCTGCAAGTACAAATTTTTTAAATTGCTGTCAAAATTCTTTGCAGGTATCAGGGTGCTTATCAGGTTTAGAATCATCTGAGTTTGAAGTATTTGTTGTTAATTCAAATTATATATATGGATATATTGTATATCTGAACAGCGCAAGCAAGCATGAGATTCATCATGTAGCAAACATATTTTAAGACTGTTGATACTTGCTCAACCACATATATATATATATATATATATATATATATATATATATATATGAGAGAATTGAAATAACTATAACATATGTATAACAACTCGTACAGGATTTGGAAAAACCAAGTATTCACTTCAACCATAACGCAGGATCATCAAATGGGCAAGTTTCTTTTAGTATTATTATTATTTAGGTGTATGAATGAAACTTTTATCTGATCAAAACAAAAAGAGCACGCTGACATGACCCAGAGAAAGAACAAGAATTTTTATACGGGTTTCTGTTGAAACAAACAATAATCAAGAGTCCTTCCAGAGTTCAACCATCATTGTAAATCACCATGAACTACGTTAGCATATAGGCGAGTAGTATAAGCTTTCCAACCAGCAGTTCATTAGCAAACCAAAGGGAAGAAAAAAAGTATTTTAACTATAAGTACCTGTGCACCAAGACCATACTCCCGTGAGTCGACAGGCAATCCCAACTCCTCATTGGCTTCAACAGTATCTCGTCCAGCATCCTGTAGATTATAAGCACGAAGCTTGTGGCCCAATCCAATACCCCTTCCTTCATGTCCACGTAAATATACCAGTACACCTCTACCAGCAGCCTCAATTTGCTGCATTGCAAGTGCAAGCTGATTCCCACAGTCACATCTGGCTGATCCAAATATGTCTCCAGTCAGACACTCTGAGTGTACCCTCACAAGAACATCTTGTCCATCTCCAATGTCTCCCTGTTTAAAAAGATAAATTTAAAACCACAACTTTGACAAACTTTAAACTTTTAATATAGGAGTTTTAGAATATTGAAGGAGCTCAAGAAGACTCCTTTATAGGCTTGCTCATCATGAAATTTATGAGCGGAAGAGAAACCTTCGTATAGCCAACTCTCTATAAATTTCCTTCTGTTTAAATCTTCTCAGTTCTAATTCAGTAGAGTTCAGAGTTGAATTTGGTGTTGTAAGGGTGGCATGAAACAACTATAACTAATAAATTGCTTTGTTTTAGATATTCTATTGTTTGTTCTTTATATGACCCAGCATAGATCTTAGCTGTATTTTAAGTTGGTTTTGCCAGCAGTCACTTCTTTGGGTTTTAAAATTAATTTGTATGATTACATGATTGCATGGTGTGGTCTAGGTGCAACAGACACTTTTTGCCAAGTGGTTTAAAACTACAGTTGCAAAAATCAAACTTAGGCCAAACCATGCATATAAGGTGCGATTTAAATAAGAACTTTCACTTGTATACATAAGTAATTAGATAGTTCAACATAAATACAAGCAATGCTCACCTTAACCATTGCAATATGCTCAATCCCGTCCAAATGGGATCTATAGCAGTAAGCTGTGAATGGTCCCCACATTGTAGGTATTACTGCTGCACCAGCACGATCTACTAATTTATCTCTCTTCCTTCTATATCTGTCATCAGATTATTTGTTAACTCCTTACTAACTATATAAGCAATAAGAATAATCAACACTGTAGTACTATGAGAAGCTAAGTTGATTCCATTGTAAGCATGATATATTTAGGTTCTAGTAATTATGGTTTAAGACAAGATAATTGACATCTGAAATAAGCATACAATAAGTCTACGTAGATCCTCCAGGAAAAGTAACCCCACATACCTTATTAAGTCGGCAATAGAAACAATTTTCAAGTTTTCACGCTCTGCAAATTTACGAAGCTTAGGTAATCTAGCCATAGAACCATCATCATCAACCACCTCACACAGAACTGCGACAGGATCCAACCCAGCAAGCACAGCAAGATCAACTGAAGCTTCTGTATGTCCAGCTCTCTTCAAGACACCACCTTCCCTATATTTTAGGGGAAATATATGGCCTGGGCGATTGAAATCACCAGGCTTTGAATCTCTAGATGCAAGAGCCAACACTGTTGTTGCCCTATCCTGAGCTGATACCCCTGTGGTGGTACCTTGTTTAGCATCCTACAAATAAAATATAAGAATGTTGCAATTTGTTATATTTCAAGAATAGATGCCTAAAATTCATGAGACGAGATCTCATAATTGCAACGTAACAGCAGACAAACTTTCATCATAATTGACTTCTTGGCATTTTGGAAAAAAATAATTAATGTACTTTATACAATTGGGAAAGATAGCAATCAGGTACGATTAGCTAATGTTCCAATAAATTAGTTGGAAACTAACTCTGGTCCAAAAAATATATATATATTGGTAAGAAAAATCACAAACTAAGTCCATTATACAAGAGCAAGTTAGAAAAATCAATCTATTTCCTAAATTTTAGCTCTCATTGTCTGAGGAAATATACTGTTTAACTACAAATGTAATGATACACATATGAACAGTACATACCACTGTCACAGTGAATGCTGTGCGTAGTTTCTCATCATTATCCTTACTGTTTACCATCAAAGGAAGTTCCAATCTCTCCAGATCTTCCTCTTTCATACTTACACAAACAATCCCAGTTCCATGTTTCACAATAAAAGCCATAGCCTCTGGTGTTACCAGTTCTGCTGCCATTATCAAGTCTCCTTCATTTTCTCTGTCCTCATCATCTACTACCAATACCATCTGTATCATTATTATTAGTTAGTAACTAAAACCACAGATGCAAAAGCTCAACTTTAACATTGTAGACCTCAATCACACTGAGCAAATACAGAGCAGGATAAATTATTGGACCAAAATAATCAGAAAAAAAAAAAGGAAGATAAAATCAGCCACCTTTCCCTGTCGAATGTCTTCAATGGCCTCGGGAATGGAAGCAAAGCCTTCTGTGGGGCTGTCCAAATCAAATTCATCATTGTCATCAGGAAAACCAAAACTTGTTAGTGCTGTGTCAGCTGCAAGTGTTCCAAATGCTATTGCATCAGGTTGCATCTCAATTCCGACTGAATCATTGCCAACGAGATCTTCAGGTATCACAACATCAGCAGCATTTGGATAAGAAAGAAGGTCACCTCCTCCAGAGATCAATGTTGCTTTGGGTCTAGTAACACCATTGTCACTTAAGGGGAATTTAGAATCTAGTCGGATAAATGCCAACTCAGATCTATGTCTATTTACAAGAAAAGTATTCAAACTGTGTAACCCATTGAACAACTTGAAGTGTTTCCTTGTCCTGCACAGAAAATTTTCAATGAGTGATTAAGATGTGGCAACATCAAGTTGATAGGAAAAGAGAAAAATCTTATATAAACCTTTTATAAGATATAAAGGCTATACATTTTTTATTGTAACAGGTAGAGAATATTTCCTAGCAGCTTAAAACTGTGCCAAATGATGGAATGCAGGCTAGATCATGAGTTTGTAACAGGTTGAAAATTAACAAATAAGTGTAGTTACACTGCCCAAGATAAAATTAGAAGCCAACAAGTTGAGTTCAGAAGCTGTCTCCAACAATCTTTCCACCCTAAACTGAGTGAACTTCTCTGTGTTAATCTACCTAAGACCATACCACGATTTCTGCCAATAGTTTTAATTTTAATTCATAAGCACTAAGATACTTTAGTAACAACACCTATATTAAGGAACAAATCCCATCCACTATTACAGCAACATGTCAACTTTGGGATCACAAGACATTACATAGCCCAAATGGTGTCTGATAAAGGATCCAGGGAATGAAAATGGATTATTTTATCACACAGATAAATAACTTAAATCGAAAAGCAAAATATTGAATCTACAAATCTACAAATGTTTATGAAACAAACAATCGGGAAAGCTAAAGACTCTGGAATAAACAATGAATTACTGAGAGAAAATATGAAGATTTTGAAAACCCAGATGGTATTGCATGTAGAGGTCAAAAATGAAAACTTTCATAACCCAGAAGAATGGACACAGAAAGGACAGGAAAATTCACCGTGGGCACGAGAGAGCTGCCGTGGAAGAATAGGTGAGATTGAGAGAAGCCATTCTCTGCAAAAGGCTCTGACTTTGGTTGAATGCTTCAGCTAAAATCGCGTCTCGGTTGCTTTATATATATAATTAACGAAGAAAGAGAAGCAAATTGGAGGAAGCAACCACGAATCGTAATGTTGAGAAGGTAAGGGTCTTGGGCTGCTACACGCGGTTGAGATGGCTGCTGGCTGCCTTCTGTACCACTAATGCGTGATAAAATAATAGTAAAATATATATTTTTAATAGAGGCTATTTAAATAAAGAAAATTTTAAGTAACAACTTAAAATCATTATTATAATTCTTTTTTATTTGTATAAGAATGAAGATTTGAACAGATCTCTCAACAAAATCTTTTTTTTTTTTGGGTGAAAGGATATAGATTGTCATAATTCACAAATAAGCATAATATCTATTACAGCAAAACAAATCACTTTTTGTTCATAATAATGTACAAAATTCTTATTTTTGATATGGGCTATGGAGGCCCAAGAAGGCAGTTGAATATTTGTGGCATTTCTTCATTGACAATTGACTATGACCATTCAACAACATAATCAAGCTTTGTTTGACTACATAAAGTCATAAAAACTTTGGCTGCCTTTATAAGAGAGGTGACATCAAGCCTTAGGTCATAACTTTGTCTATTTATGCAAAATATTTTCCTTTTCTTTTTATCTATCATCCCTTTATCCTTATCATTTAACATTCATAATTAAGTAATTGGGTTTGTAACAAGTAATTTGATGGCTAGCATGAAAATAGTAACACACAAAAAATGAAGGAAACAACACTTAAAATATTCGGCGAATTATGTATTTTTTCTCAACAAATATCTAATAGAAAATTTTATTTGGTTTAAGCATTGCAACCACATTAAAAAGCATATGTAATGTCAAAGATATAAATACCAATATTTATGCCCACAATTGCACCTAAGACCTAAATTATCCAAAACCAGCAAAAATGGCAAATTTGTCTATAGCGATAGACTAGGTCAATGAATCCGCCCTAGTAGGTTCATGTTCATTGACCTTAGGATAAAAAAAATTGAAATGAATTTTGCAGTGATTGTGGTTTCCTTGGCTGAGAAATGGGAAAGCATATTATCAAGAGACTGATGGCACTTGCACATAAAGCTTTGATATTTAAGCAAATTGGACTTGAATGGAAGGTGTAATTTGGATGCCCTGACTCTTAAGGAAAGCTTTAGATGATGGAGCTTTTGGGTATGGAAGACACTTACTAAGCAGGAAAAGAGACTATTTTTATCTTAGAAAGACCATTTTAATTTAACCTCCATCGTAATTAAAGAAACAACAAATTACAAATTCAAACAAATTTTTGGCTGTTTTTCCAATCATGCACTCTCAATAAATGGAAAGAGAAAAATTCAAAAGCCAAAGGGTCTCTCACAATATTGTTAAATATATATATATATATATATATATATATATATATATAGGTAGAATTGTCAACCATTTATAGAATATGACATCAATCACTTTCTAAAGGCTAAAAGCCAGAGTCACAATGTGAAAGAAAAAGGAAGAGGAACATAGAGCACATACATACGGTTGATACAGAAACAAAGAAAGACTATTTGCTTCTTTAAAAAAATAGAGATAAGAAGGCAAAAACAGAAGTCTCTTCAAGCGATTCACTAAAAACAATAGAAAATGACATGATACAAGTTCTGATTTCTTAAAATCAGAGCCACAAAATGTGAAAGGAAAAAGAAAGATAACAAAAAGAAAAAAAAAAGAAAGAAGAGAAAAGAAAAACAGAGTATATTTCATCATCAAAATCAAACAAACAAACAGGGTCTTAGAAATCTCCCCTAGATTTCCCTCCTCATGTGCAGCGATGAAGAAGACCCCAATAAGTTAATAGCCGCACCATAGACCCTGTCACTGCCAGCATTGGAATTTCCGAACTTGCTTTCTCGCTAAGGTGTCCATATAAACAAAGCCTTTCTGTCCCCTGTTTTCCAAATCTCATTCAGTTGTATTCCATTCTTTCTAGTTCTCTGAGCACTCTTTGCTCTTCCCATGGAGAGCTTTGCCCTCCACTCGCTCTCCAGCTCTTCCCTCTCCCTCTCCTCCTCCCGCTCTTCATTGCACTATCGTTCTCGTCCCATCTCCAAATCCCACCTCTCAATTCCTACTTCCCATTCATTCTCATCTCTCCGATCAGTGCCATCCGCTTCGCCCCTTTCCTTGCTTCCCTCAAAAGCTTTCACCTTCACCCCTTTACCTAAATTCCGCAATAACCATAATGGGATTCAAGCTTCTTCTGCTCCGCTACCCCCAAAAGCTCCGTCACCACCGCCACCACCTGCCCAAGGTGCAAAGAAAATCGCTTTTGTAATCTCTGTGTGTATAGGCCTCGCTGTTCGCTTCTTAGTTCCAAAACCAGCTGAAGTTACCCTCCAAGCTTGGCAATTGCTATCGATTTTCTTGTCTACTATTGCGGGTCTGGTTTTAAGTCCATTGCCGGTTGGTGCCTGGGCGTTTTTAGGCCTAACAACAGCTATTGTGACCAAAACTCTAACCTTTTCCGCGGCCTTTGGAGCATTCACCAATGAGGTGATTTGGTTGATTGTGATTTCTTTCTTCTTTGCTCGTGGATTTGTTAAAACTGGCTTAGGGGATAGGATTGCAACTTATTTTGTCAAGTGGTTGGGAAAGAGTACATTGGGTTTGTCTTATGGATTGACATTTAGTGAGGCACTAATTGCGCCGGCAATGCCTAGCACCACTGCCAGGGCTGGAGGTGTGTTCTTGCCAATTATTAAGTCATTGTCACTCTCAGCAGGTAGTGAACCGGGTAATCCAACATCCAAGAGGCTGGGTTCTTATCTTGTTCAGTCCCAATTTCAGGTTGGTGTTCTTCTATTGCAATCTCCACATGTTGCTGCAAGTGTGTCATTTGGATTTTTTTTTTTTCTTTTTTTTTTTTGCCACAAACTCAATTAACTGACAATCTTTGGTTCTCTATTGGCTTTATACTATTGAAACCATGAGCTGACCATGTGCCTTTCCCGTGGGAAGGAGATTCCACTTGATTTATAAAACAAGCAGCTGACTAGTTTTAGTTAAATACTTTAATATTTAAGAGTACGTATAACTCCTGTCAGAGGATCTCTCGATGCTTCGTCGTGCTTAAAAAGCCACACCCTGCTTCGTTGTACGACTACCACGAAGCCATAAATACCCTATATTGGGAATTTTGTGATAGAGTTGTGGGGTCATGGACTATTTATTTATTTATTTGGGCCCTCACGTTTGAAGTAATATTTTGACTGTTCTGAGTTACGTCTTTGCTTGCTAAATAAATGCTTCTCTTGATACTAAGTTAGGAAAAGTATAATAACTAAATCAGAAAAGTAGTTTAGATTGTTTAATAACATATTAAAAATCTGACGAGATTCTTCTTGACGATCTCTTGAACAGATAAACTTTTGGTTGCCACTTAGTAGGAAACAGTACCATTAAACTGTTTGCAGCAATTGGTTTTGTTTTTGTTTGACATGTAGGCACCATGTATGGATATTATATTTATGCTTTATTAGCAATGATATCATACACTCTGATGTTTCCGGATTCTCTCTTACATATTTAATTTTTTATTTGAAATTACTATCATGAAATGAGGAACTAATTTGTGCATTGCTGTTGTGACTTGTGACAGTCTAGTGGTAACTCTAGTGCACTTTTCCTGACTGCTGCAGCTCAAAACCTGCTGTGTATCAAATTAGCCGAGGAGCTTGGGGTGATAGTTGGAAACCCTTGGGTTACATGGTTCAAGGCAGCGAGTTTACCTGCATTTGTTGCTCTTCTTGCTTCACCATTGATCTTGTACAAGCTTTATCCGCCTGAAATTAAAGACACACCAGATGCACCTGCCATGGCTACAAAAAAACTGGAAAGTATGGGTCCTGTCACAAAAAATGAGTGGGTTATGGTCGGTACAATGCTTCTTGCGGTCTCTTTATGGATCTTTGGGTATGTCATGGGTCTTTGTCCATTTAATTTCTGTCCCTTTGTTTGTCATTTTTATTAGAATATTTTATGTTAGTACATTCAAGTTGGCATCTTTCCGAGCATCTGCTATTGCCTATTGGTGATTTGCTATTGCCTATTGGTGATTGTGAGAACGCTCGCTTTTGAAAGCCGTGTGTTGGTTTTTTTCTTATGACGTGGTTTCTCCTAGTTGTATTCTGTGCTATAAATATTTCTTGGTTCCTGCAGAGAGAGTCTTGGCATAGCAAGCGCTGTAGCCGCAATGATTGGCCTATCAATACTCCTTGTCTTAGGAGTACTTGACTGGGATGACTGCTTGAGTGAAAAATCAGCATGGGATACCTTGGCCTGGTTTGCCATCTTAGTAGGCATGGCAGGCCAATTGACAAACCTTGGTATTGTGGACTGGATGGCTGGTTGCGTGGCCAAGTCCCTCCAGTGTTTCTCTTTGAGCTGGCCAGCTTCGCTACTTGTTCTTCAAGCAGCTTATTTCTGCATTCACTACCTTTTTGCAAGTCAGACTGGACATGTGGGGGCTTTATACTCTGCATTCCTTGCTATGCACTTGGCAGCCGGTGTCCCCGGAGTTCTGGCGGCGCTAGCTTTAGGTTACAACACAAACCTTTTTGGTGCATTAACACACTATAGCAGCGGTCAGGCAGCCGTATACTATGGAGGTATGTCCTTGCTTCTAGTTTTTGTTCAGTAACTTATGTTGGAGCATGGCAACTGATGATATCATTATTGTTTTATAACAGCTGGATACGTAGAGCTTCCAGATATATTCAAAATGGGATTGGTTATGGCTATAGTTAATGCTGTCATCTGGGGAGTAGTTGGCTGTTTCTGGTGGAAGTTTTTGGGCTTATACTAGTTTTCCTTTTCCATTTCCATTTCCATGTAGTAAATAGCAGTTTTCCTGATCGAATAGACCTTTCTTCTTCCCGGCTGAAAGAAAAGGTCCTTAATCTGAGGACCATCAAATTGTAGTTACTAGTTCTATTCTTTTTCTGGCTTAGTTTTCATATTTTTATCATTACTCATAAACACATCAATGACTGTTTTCGTGAAACCAGGAAATTAATAATATATAATGCAATGAGTTCTTTTAGTTAGACACTCTAGTACCTCGTACTTACAGAATCGGCGATATGCATTACACTTCATTCAAGTGTAGCCATTGAATGTCTCCATGTTTGTTAAACGCTGACGTTTAAGTACAATGTTAGAAGTAGTTTCTCATTTTTGTGAAGAATAGTAGGTAATGGTATGTTGATGTTTGAAGAAACTTGTTCAGCTAAGTTTCTATAAAGACAACAAAAATCCGTTTGAATGAGATTTCTACCACATTTAGGGTTGGCAAAATCCCAAAAATTTAGCTGAAAAAAATTAATCCACACAAATTTCGAATTTTTATGAAATAATGATAAACTGTTTGTTAATTTATAATTATTTTTATTTTTCTCTGTAGGCAGTAAAAAAATTATAAAAAAAATAAAATTGATGTAGAACCAAAATTTGCCTAGGTCTAATTTGGGCCGATACCTTGACCAAGTCTTTTGTTTTTTTTTTGGTCACATGAGAAAACTGAACTCTCCTATTAAAAAAAAGTTATATAATTCTATACACGTTTGGATTACAAGAATATCCTTTTCCCTTTCAGTTCTCAAGTCGCCACATAATCTGCATCAATATTCCATGCTGTTTTCTTTCTCTGGCCTTCAGTGTTCCATGCTGTTTATATCAGATAGTTCATCTATTGATCCCAATTTTTGTAGGATCAACCTTTCTTGCTTGGCATCTATTTTCCAAGGAGTTAAGGATTTATATTCTCCCTGATGCAAATCAAAATATTTACTGTCGTACCATGTCATTCACATCCTAAATGCATAGAAAACAGTCTGAATTCTTAATTGTTTTCCAAGCACTTCCAGTGATGAATAAAACTTTTCCTAGACACAAACAGAATGAAAATACTTACTTTGCAAAGAAAGAAAGATAACAAGGATACATTCCTGATCAGGGTTTTCAGTAAAATTGGAATGCAGAGCATTTCCAATGCAATCCACTATAGCTGAGGTAGTCATCGAGGATTCTATGCATAAAATAGCTGTGATGGCATCTACTAGAGTGACCTCATTTCTGAACATAAGCCTCGCATGAGCTGCAATTATTTGAAGAGTCAAAGCGCATGGGAGGAAAAGGAAGCTGACATGGTGAGTTGAACAATCATACCAGTCACGTACCTTGGGCTAGGCGTATCAAACTTTCCAGCATGCGAACAGTTGTCCTAGCTATATTGCAACTTAATTAACTGATATGAATAGATTAAGGATTAGATTCATTTTAAAAAGGGGGGTGTCTCCAAATCAAACCTGCATTATGAGTGGCAGATTTCCTCTGAAGTTGATAGTAGCTCGAGATAACAATTTCAGCCTCTCTCGTAAGGACTGGTCTGAAGTTTTCTTTCAGAAAGTGAATATACCTGCAGCATTCTCTTGATTATTATAATTGACTAGTGCCTCTTATCCAACAGTTGTAAGGAAAGTTTACCTCTTGAGCGTAGAAACAGGCCAGGTGTTTGCTAGATCATCATCATTCCTGTTTCTGTCTGGTTCAGCCTGGATATTGGTTTTCATAGAAGTATTATAATTTGTAATCATTTGTTTACTTTCTAACATCGTAGGAAGCTATATGCATGGTAGAGGGATCCTGATTACCTCAGAAAGAATATGAGACGAAACTACTGCATCCCATTCAGGGTTCTTTGTATCCAAGAGCACAAGGACTATATCAAATCTGCTTATTAGAGGACCAGAGAGTGTTGTATTGACAGACAGAGCTAGCTCGGGTCAAGAAAGACAATTAAGGAATTATAAAATCAAGTTATGAAACTGAGAGAGAACAAAGATACTGGTCTTTCATATATGCTTCCTGTACCATGATGTAAAAAAAAAAAAAAAAAAAACTTGACACTCTTGACGTTGTACAGCAAGAGAGCAACTGGAAAAAATCCTTTAACATCAACTGAGAATAGTATCAAACTAATATTCCAATTGAAGGGATACGTTGTTCAGGATCATAATGTCCCTTAGGATTTGTGGCACCAAATACGGTAGTTTTAGTGCTGAGAGTTGTTACAAGACCAGCCTGGGCAAAGCAAGAAAGAGAGAATTAATCAGTAACCATGCTTTTTGATCACAGCACCTATATAACAATAAAAGATGAGAAGAGAAAAATGGAGTGCCGTTATAATGAACTCCGAACAGAGTACAAAAAAATATATACAAGATAGATTGGTGAGATTCATTCAGGTTGTGTCCACATGATAGAGGAAAAAAATAGAAAAAAAAAATCACATGATTGATATTGTAGTCTTTTCACTTTTCATAATCAACAAGCATGATGAATGCTAATACAAATTTATATATGAAAAAAAGATGATTCTGAAGTTCACGCAGGTTTAGCATTGAACATAATCAAATTTCTACCTTGGCAACACTTATGGTCTGTTGCTCCATAGCTTCATGTATGGTTGCTCTATCATGTGCTCTCATACTGCCAAACAAAATTTAAGTTTCAATCGAATGCAGGCACCGAATGCCATATAATTCAATATGGACCAACCACTATTGCAAAATCAGTGCAAACAGCCTGTCCTAACTCTCTTTACTTTCTATATCTTGATCAACATAAATATAAAGGAAGAATTTGGCATAACTCAACTCAAAAGCTTACCTATCAAATTCATCTATGCAACACAATCCTCCATCTGCCAAAACAAGTGCCCCAGCTTCCAACATCCACTCCCCTAGAGATAGCATAAAATTGGCTTTGCACTTAGAATACTTTTTAGGGAAGCTATGCAGATTCACGCATTTGGACATCATAATTATAAAATTTGAGGTATTATGCATTACTCAATTTAATTCCACTACTTTTCAACTTTCAGAATAATCTTTATCATCTTGTTATCGAACTAGGTAATGACATAAGAGCCTAGTCAGTGTAAACTTAACCTAAGATAGAGATGTTCCCAAGCCGAACTTCCCCTAGGCTTATGTGGCCAATAAACACAACTAGAGTGGTTATAACTAAAGAAAGATTTTGATTGACATGCAGACCTTCAATACTGCTAAAGAAGCTAGTAATGTATGAATGTGAATGTCAGAACCTTTACTGTGAATTCCAACATAAGAATGGTACTTTCTCTAAGAATACTTACCTCCATCCTTCACTGCAGTAACTGTCAATCCAGCACTTGTGCTTCCCAAACCAGTGGTAATAACAGAGCGATTGCTCAATTTTGCAGCAAATTTCAAAAACTGAGATTTTCCAGTGCCTTGGAAACCACCACCATAAATCCACCCCGCATTCCAAAAAAGTTTTTTAAAAAAAGAAGAAGCATAAGATAGAAATTTAATAAATTAGTTACTAGACATGTATCCAGCAGCAAAGACACGTATGCAAAATCTTCCACTCCCCCCTCCACCCAACACATACACAAAAAAAAAAAAAAAAAAGAAAAAAAAAAGAAGAAACTAGACATTGACATGCACAGCAGAAGTGAAGCACCCGAGACTTCTGCTAACATAGATTGAGCAGTATATGATAATGCAAGTTACAATGCCTACAAATTGAAACTTGAAAAGTAATAACAACAATAATGGATCTTGTACCAGGATCACCGACCAAGAGTAAGTGGGACTCCCCTCGCACCTTTGTTCCAGAAGCATCAACATGTTGCACTCCTCCAATAAGTGTCAATGCAACTAATTGAAGAAATTAAAAAGAGAGAATTCTTTGAACAAAGATATGATGATGATTCACAGATAAGGAAAATTCAGTAAAGTCAAAAAAAGAGATCTGATTCGTTAATCTAATTAGTAAAGAAAAGAAGAATACAACAAAAGTCTTCCAAGTTTTTAACCAGTCCAAGAAACTGAAAAAAGCCTACCACTAAAGCTTCTGAACATAAAGAATCGGCTCAACTGGAAAGCTTCTAAATGGATGACTGTTACCTGCCAGCTTGACAGTGAAGAGTCCAAATACTTGTGGGCAAATTCCTCGTAGAATGGCATTCCTCCCTGTATCATTTGAAAAGAGTGTGGAACTTACCATCTTGGAAAATAGAATTAACAATTTCCCAGTAAAATCTTGAGCTTGTCAACCAAATTGTTTATTTTTTATTTATTTTTTGAAGGAAGGCGGAAAGGGGGTCATGAGCTGATGATGGGCCACCCTTGTTATATAATCCAATTTCTGACAGACTACATAAAATAATACTGGAAGTAAAATCCACCAATGCTTTGAGAAAATGATTATAAATGATACATGGAATACTAAAAGACGTGTATTATCAAAATAGCACCTTTTAGTGGCTCATCTTTGAAGTTGATCCAAAACTGTTTGAATTTTGTAACAATATCATCAGGAATATCAATTTCCGACTTCAGTTCATTGGTTCTCCTGACACCAAAGACCCAAAGAAAGAAAAAACAAAAGAATATTAAGAATCAGCCTGACCAAGATCTTTTACTTTCCTTCCATAAGATGTAGACTAGTTGGCTACATTTTACAGTAATAGTTCCACTTCCTAAAGGAGCAAACATTAGGAATATATAGCCGGTTCTCTCATTGTGAGTATACTAATGTATTCAAATTTAAGCTATTCAAAATAAATCTTTAACTAAACAAAGCTACGGAAAACTAGCCCTCTTCCCCCAAACTTAAGCTCCAAACAAGTTTGGTTCGATAATGACATCAAGAAAACAGACAATTTCAAAAGGGTTTACAACCATCGCTAACAAATGCTTATGTGTTTCTTCCAGTTCCAGGAATAAAGCAGGAAATACCTTACATGATTGGCTACTAATACGGGATCAAGGTCACACCGCACGCTATTCAACTCTGGAGACCATTTTGCTGTTAAAATTCCAGTGACGACTACATCATCTGCATGGAAAAAAAAAAAAAATTTTAAATCCCTCTTCCTCAAAATATAGATATTTAATGAAGAACCGAGCCAATTTTGTGTTACGAGTTCATCAATATTACAAGAACTAGACTTCAGAGACCAACTATACCAAGCCAAAAATGTTGGCTTGCTCAAGTTGTGAAGACAACCACATATATTAGCCCAAGTTTCAATAAAAAATTTAAAAAGTATATACATGGAAAACAAATGAAGCTTGCAAGTTGAAACCCATGGTCCATTGCATAGAAAATTATGCAAATTATTCAAATTTAAAATTCTGCTGAGAAACGTCAGCATGATACAAGTTGTGTATATAAGCAAAACAGGTGATGGAGAAAATCCTTCGAGCAAACATTGAAAAAGAAGAACATCTAAAAATTCAAGTAAATGCATTTAAACGAGAGAAAAAAGAGCTCTGCTTGCAGCATGGAAGTAGAACAAATAAGAATCCGAGGACCTACATGAGAAAGAAAACAAACTACTTCTACAACTAAGCCATTCCTTTCATGTTTCCTATTCACAAATAATAATTTTGATAAAAAGGAGTGCTATGGTGGGACAAAGAACAATATAATCGATATTTATTCTCTTCGAAAAACTCCATCGTCCACTCTTGTAAGTAATACAATCAATTTCAAGAAGAAAAAAGAAAAAAAAAATTGATACCTCCAGCTTTAACCATGTCAACAAGGTCATCCTTCAAGATAACAATAATCGAACGAGGAATTGCCCCAACACCCAGGACCTGCGTACTTTCTTGTATTTTTATCTCTTGATAATCATGGCATACTATAGAATTATCTACGTACTGAAACTTTTTGCCTCCACAGGGCTTAGATCCCTGCCATTAAGAAAAAGTAGCTTAAGCACTCAAACAAGAGAAGATTTTTCTACTTAAGGGTAAAATAATTAAAACTAAAATGCAAAATTCGATAATTCAGGATAAACTCAAAAGTGATTAAGGACATAGGAATGAAAAGGATAAAAGATCCAAAAACAGTTTGTAAGCTTCTTAGATGAAGAGAAGATTATACATGCTGACCTATAAATTCCTCAAACATTGCAAAAACCTTCATGTAGTGCACCCAAATTCCAAAAAGTCTCAATTTGATATGTTACATTTAGTTATATGACTACATATAATAATTTGAATGCCATATACTATAACACTACAAAATTCAGAAATATGGAAAATAATAGAGGGTGAAAAAGCAAGTCATGAATTCAGACAGAGAAGGTACCCGAACTGGGCAAACTGAAGGTGGCGTTATGGAATTTCGAGCTTCCAACTCAGGATAGACTGTAAAGCTGCACACATGTATTATCAACAGGTAATCAAGAAATTGAACATTTTACCATCCTCGAACGTGATGTGATGAATGACTTGAAATGCGGACATTTTTGGATTAAAAAACCACCAAAACTAAGGGCGCAAAATATAGGCGTATAGAAATGCATAATTGCGTTCTTGCGGTATATACATACATGAACTATCAAAACATAGCAGAGTCACACACCTATTGTGGCACTTTTCGCACATGTATAACCTCTCTCCTTCATGCATCTTTATGGATCCTGATCTGATTACTGTCCCTTTGAGGGTAAGAAGAATTCCACGATGCTTCACTCTAACTCGTCCTATGCTTGGATTAGTCTCTAATCACATCAAGAAACACCCATGAATAAAAATTTGAAATAATCCAATCAACCCTTTGTTAGAAGAATTTAAACAGAAACTCTTAACCACATTTAGCAATAATTTCACATCTTGAGGAACATGACATATCATGGGTTAATCAACACTTCTCTCAAACAACTAATCAGCAAGAGTTAACAGAAACTGGAGGACTCAAAAAGAAGCATACCAGGGCATTCAAGCGGAGACCCACTGACATTTATGCGGACATGAATGAATTTTTTCTCAACCCCTTTCTCGTTATCTCCTAATTCTCCCAATATGATTTTCTACATAAGCCAGAAAACAAACCCAAGTCATGTTTTCTCATTTCTTCTTCAAACTAACAGAAAAAGAGGGGGGGGGGGGGGGGATATCAACGTAATTAATCAGGTTTTGATTGGGGCTAGCTGACATTGGCCCAGATAGCAGCCTCGTCAAATTGCTCTAAGTACTTCATGGGTTCGGTAAAGATGAGGTGGGCGAGGCGAGGATCATACTCCATTAACTCTGCATAACTGAAGAAAAAGGGACAGATTTCAGAATTAGAGGCAAATGAAGGAAAAATGGTGATTTAGAAATAAAGGTGTAAAATTGGAGAGGTGGGGTTACGAACTCGACGTATAGAGAGTAATGAAGCTTGGAATCTGGAGCAAAGACGATAGAGCGGAGCTGGTTGGAGTGGTAGCGTATGAGGTAACTAGCCATAGGCTTGTTCCAGTAACTTTGATCAGCGACTCTGAGTGTGCCATTACCGCCGCCGTGCATGGCTGGTGGCGATTCTGAGAGGTGGGTAATGATGGGTTTGGGCGGGAACCAAGTAGACTATCCTGTCCAAGAGCGCGGGAACGTGTTGGACTCGGTGTAAGCCATAAATTGTTTTATTTCTTGCTGTTTTTCCCAAGTTTACACAAATAATCATAAAATAAAATAACATGCTAAGGGAGGAAAAGACAACTTAACATCCTTTAACAAGTTTTCCATCATACATAAAATCCATGAATTACATCTCATGCATAAATATCTATGTTAAAGACAATTTTCATTAAAAATATGTTAATCTATTGATTTAATTTTCATTTATCAACAGTGTAAAATAGTTATTGATAATTATTTTTTTAAATGAAGTTATTGAATCATATACTGTCTGGGCCTTTTATAAAAGCAAATATCAATAAAAATGCCTGTTTACTTTAATAATGTGGAACATTTTTTGTTTAATATTAGTGAATAATTTTTTTATCCTCAACATGAATCAAATTTGCACACTTGACTTAAGTGTTATACCTTTCAAGTTTAATGGAAATATTGAAATCAAGTTTTCGGAATAGCATTAAATCTTATAAATTTATATTTTATCAAAAGGAAGCTTTACAAGTTGGAGAATCAAAGTTTGCCTGCTTCAACAGAGTCACTTTCACAAGCTTATGGTGTGTCTTATATACTTCTTCAAATAACGTTCACATCCATTTTGAAAATATGAAATTTCACATCCATGTTGGATTTTGTTTACAGGCTTGTCATCCCAGTTATAAGATATTGAGTACAACGAATTCGTTGGTGACAATTATATTATGTCGTATACAAGAATATAAGATTTCAAGAACTACTTGAACCTGCCTTTTCTTAAAGCAAATTTCCATAAACATGCCTTTCTCAATATAATAACGAAATAATAACGAACGAAAGTCTTGACAGTTCATCATAAATACTAGGATTCATGTAAACAATAACGAAATAATTATGCCTCTGTTAGGGCCACATAATAAATTAGACAACATCGGGAGATACCAAACAGGACAGCCAAGTCTCAGCCATATGTCAAACGTTTTCAGGACAATATATTCGTACTGTATGAATAACAGTAAAATACCTACTATTAGCTTCGATATGCCTAAATTTCAACTTATACAAACATCGTCAGCTCGGCTCTACTGTATACATTGTTCTGCTCATCCTCCAAGACAGGGTATGCGGCAACAAGAGTATCCTGAGATCCAATATAAAGTGAATTGTAGATCTTCCAATACACTTCCCTAACCTTCCTAGCAGGATGGAATAGCCCTTGAAGACAGTAATTGAGTACAACGGCAGCACCCAAGGCTACCCTCATCCCTTCAATGGCTTCCATGACAGCATTTATGACGTGTGGAGAAGTCTCGAATATGTTTGGCCACACATAGTTGAGCAAGTGGACCAAGGCATCTTCACAACCCAGACCGGCCACACCCAAAGCCATGTGCTTGACAGCAGAAGCAGCAGTTTGCCTATGTACCAAATCCCTGTCCATGAGAGCATCCTCAAGCAATGGAGTCACGGCATAGATGTAGTCTTTACCCATTTCGCCAATGTATTCAAAAAGGAAAGAGAGGGATTTCAGGACACCATTTTGCACATTAAGCTCCGGGACACGATACTCGTTCATCAATGCTGGCAGAACTGTGAAGGGTGAACAGGTTTCTGCAACTATTGCAATGGCCACAGTTGTGCAGACACGGTTCTGCCTCTCCTGAACCTTAAGATTGTTTAACAGAGTCGCCAGGACATCTTGTGGTCCAATGGCCTTGGCAATATAACCGAAAGTGTTCACTGTGGCTCGCCGAATTCCCTTCTTGTGAGCCTTAAGCATCTCAAGAAGCTCAAAACAGATTCTCATCCACTCCCTAGCTGGCACGAACTCTGCCCCACGGTCAGCAATTCTACCTACAAGATCAATACAGTTCTCCTGAACTTTCTCATGCCTATTTTTCAAAATAGGTGTCAACCTGGGAAGCAAATCCTTGATGGGAGGAGTCATCTTTGTCATACCAATAACATTAACAATTGACTTGAGAGCTCCCAGGATAGACCCTAAAACTTCAGGATACTCTTCACCCAAATATTCATACAATACAACACCAAGATGACCCATCAATTGCTCCTCCTGGCATTGCTTCATGACAACAGCAATCCTTGAAATAAGATCAGCCGCTTGTTGTCTCACCTTAGCACTCTTGTTATTTAAGCGCCACTTGATGGTACCACAAATCTGAGGAAGATAAGGTTTCACTCTCTGCCCAAGAGCATTCACAACTGCACCAAACCCGTTAAGCATCACATTAGCATCGTCACTGGTCTGCTCTTGGAAGGCATAGAGAATACCATCAATAAGAAGCTCTTCCAACCGAGCATCTATGTCAGATGCACCCAAGTTGGTTACGACCTTCTCAATAGTTTCCATGACCATTCGCCTATATGGTTCACTCTCGTCTTTAAGATCCTCAACAATTCTCCCAACTATATCAGCAACACCAACTTTGTTTGCTATCTCCACAGTAGTATCCACAAGTTGCCTGTAGTTTCTTCTATCCAAAGCCATCCTCCTAACCCAGAAGTTTCTGAAAAACTCAGGGAGGATATCATTTCTAATGTAATCAGCCTCTACACCCTCAGTGCTCACACACTGCTTCACCACTTTGAGAACAATTTTCTTCATTTCTTCATCAGGTGACTGGAATTCACGAATCAGAATAAGCATGACTTCCTTAGTATAGTAGCTGGCATATAGAGCTTCCATCAAGGGAATAATAAAACCAATAGCCTTCAGAAATGCAGCCAACACCTTCCCCCTGTGTTGCCTTATACCCTTCCAAAGTGGCTTCAAGACAGAGTCAAAACTTTCAATACCATAAGGAGCAGCTGCCTCGGCAAGAGCAGCAAGAGACAATGCAGTGATCGTTCTCACCTTTTGATTCTCATCATTCAGACCATGCTCTATAATTTCCACGAGAGATCTCAGATGCGGCAATACAGCACAACCAATCAAAATGGCAATCTGTTGAACAATCTTAATCCCAGTGTGTCGAGCTTGCCATGATTTCTTACTTTGACAAACGGCCTTCAAGAAGGGCAAGAGTGCAGGAATACCAAGAGCGGAAGCAACCACACTGAAAGCTCTAGCAGTTGTGTTACGGACATATTCATCAATATTATCAATATCAGGACGCATTGCAGCAATCATCGTGGCCAACCCAGCAGCTTTACTGAGATTAGAGATTATCTCCCTCCCTTCCACACGTGCATAGTAGTCTTCATCAATCAACAAAGGTTCAATAACAACAAGAATCTTATGCACATAAGGACGAACCAGCTCATCCAACTTATAGAGAACTCTATCAATAACCTTAACCAAAAGATGTCTTTCTTGGTCCTCCAAGGTAGGTTGCATGAGCAAAGGCAATATTCGGTTGAATAGTGGGCCTGCACCAAACTCACGAGCTTTATCAGTAAGCTGTCTCAGTGCTGTTTTCCTCTGAGGTGGTGTACCATTCTTCACTTTAAGCAAAAGCTTCATAATCTTCCGTTCTTTTTGTTCTTCAGGAGACAATTCCTCTTCATTTTCTTCGTTCAACAATGCCCCAAAGTACTGGTAATCCTCAGGTTTCATGTATGGCAAGCCACCAGCTAGTTCCTTAGGAACATCAAACTGTTGACCACGGTTCTCTTCTGGAATTTGATAAAGAGGAGTACCTATCGGTGTTGGGGTAGCGAGAAGCTTCCTTGCAGGTGTTCTGATTGGCACATAAGAAGCTGGAGGTTCCAATATTTTATAACCCTCTTGTGGAAACATAGCATCGAGTTCCTCATCTGTTAATGGGCGATTCCTCTCTTCAATATCCCTTTCCCACCTCAACAAATTATACTGCTCAGGAGTGATGGCACCAGAGAAATTGATTGATGCAGGTGATGGAGTAGCTAACTCAACGCCTCCAACAGGAGTCACACCAGGCGTATATGCAGCTGCAGGTGTAGCACCGGGCAACGGAGTTGCACTACCCATGGTGGCAGGTGTCTCATCCCACCTTGACCTCTGCCTCTTAGGGGTTGGGGTAGCCATCCCAGAAAGCTTTGGTGTAGCATCCCAAGTCATGCCAGCAGGAGTTGCACCCGGTGTAGCACCACCAGCCGGAGTAGCATCAGCATCTGCCAACCTTCCCGGGGTAGGAGTCTCATCCCACCTATTCCTCCTTCCTGGTGTCGCGTCTGTCACTCTCCCAGGCGTTGGAGTAGCATCCCATCTTCCCGGTGTTGTATCAGGCAAATCCCAGTCTGAAGTTTTAGACTTCTTAGCTCCACCCTCATCCTGAGATTGGTCCCATCTATTTCTCCTCTTCTGCGGCCCCGCGGGAGCAGCAGCCTCCTTGCCCTTGTCAGCCCCAGCAGCCTTGGCTTCTTCTTCTTCCTCCTTCTTTTTCTTAATAGCCCGCAAAGTCTCTTCCTTCTCCCTCTTCAACGCCTCCTCTCTCATCACATCTGCATAAGTCCTCACAGACGGGTCCGGAGTCTTCTCACCGGCGGCAAAAGGATCATGCCGTTCTGGAGAAATAATCCGATTCAGCCTCCTCTGCCGATAATCATCTTCACGGTCAATTATCCTCTGTGGCTTCCGAAATCCAATATCGGCATCTCCATCCCCTGCACCGGGCATCTCCTTCAACAATGACTTGGGGGCAGTATATGACGCCAGTTTCCGAGCAACCTCGTTGTCCATAGCATCCATATTATCCTCATCCTCGTTCGCAGGAATGGAAGTAAGGTAGGAAGCTTTATCACCACTACCATACAGATCCGTATCGAAGGTGACAGATGTCAGAGACGCCAATTGCTGCTCCATTTTCTTCCGTTCTTCCTGTGTTTTCGCAATCTCTGGGTCAATGGACGCCATTTTCGATCGCTTCAAAATGATTCAACTAAGCTGCTAGAGTGTTCCAAAACCCTAACACCTGAAGATTGCACCAGAATTAGAAATTAGGGTTCTAAACCGACAAGTAGAATATGAATTTCAGAAACTGATACGAAAAGAAAGGTAGTAAAAAGAGAAGCAACCTGAAATGGTTGGGTTAAATTGAATGTTCCTTCTGGCCCTATTTATCTTCCTCTGCGCGATCAGCTCAGCGTTTCGAAGGTCAAAAAACCAGGAGAAAGATAAAGAGTGAACTTTGGCTCATCTAGTGGCGTTATATGGGTTGTATATCGGGTCATTTGACCCAGATACTTATCAACCGGACCAGTTGGTTTGAAAGAAAATTGCTATTAAAAATAAAAAATTAAAAAATCTGATAAAAATACATAAGTAAGTAGTAAATTAAGTCCTTCAAAATTTTTTTTACAAAAAAGGAGAAAGTATTTAACATTTAATATTATTGTGAATAAGAAGGTCGGTTATGTTGTCGGGTCAGTCCATTAGTCGGATTTTGGGCCACTGTTATAGGATATGTCAATGGACCACGAGGCCCAAAAGTGAAGCCGGGATAATGTTCGGTTACTATCTATATAAAAGCCCACGAGTAAAACCCTACTTCTTTTCAGGCGACAGTTTAAGCTTCTCACTGCGTGTAGAGATAGTCCGTCGCGGCTGGAGCACGAGAAGATTGCAAAATGAAGGTTTTCTACTGAAACATCAATTTTTCTTCCTCTGATTTGTTGGTTGAATATGTGATTATTATCTATGACTAAGTGTGTGTAATCTTTGTAGTTCAACATTGCTAATCCCACCACTGGGTGCCAGAAGAAGCTGGAGATCGATGACGATCAGAAACTGTAATCCCATTCCTTCTATATGTTTTATATTCAAGTGTGTTTTTTTTTTTTTTTTAGTTTGAAAAAGAGGAGCTAGAAAACTAGTAGATCGATCTTTTCTGGAGAAGTTACTTGAATATGCTGTATTGGTTATCAAGGATTGTTTGTAATAATTTATCTCTATATCTGGATTTCGAGCTGTTATTTGTGTATGTTCTCTAGGAGAATGTCAAGGATTCATCGTTGCTACATTGCTTTTTGTGTTAAATGATGTTACAGTCGCACTTCTTTTTGGCCACTATGATCTTCTGTCATTATCCTATGAAATATCTGCTCTGACAATCGTTAATTTGTAGTAGTAAGACTTTTTTTGTCTTTATATTGACTTGATATTGCTGGGTGTTTAAATTTTAAGGTATCCAATTTGATTTTTTTTTTTTTTTTTTATATTTTTTTTGAGGTCCATTCGTTACCAAACTTTTTTGTTGTGTGTTTCTACTTTAATTTGCAGTCGAGCATTTTGGGATAAGCGGATTTCCCAGGAAGTTATCGGTGACGCATTGGGTGAGGTATGGTCCTAGTAACCTTTATCTGCTGCAATTTTTAAATCCTCTTTTAAGGTTTGATCTATTCACCTCTGCGATGCTTCCACCAACAGGAATTTAAGGGCTATGTCTTCAAGATCACCGGAGGGTGTGACAAGCAAGGATTTCCAATGAAGCAGGGAGTGCTGACCCCTGGTCGTGTTCGTCTCTTGCTGCACAGAGGTTGGACCATTCTGAGGCTTTAGTGGTCTTTTCTTTTTTTCAGATAATAGTTTGGAGTAGGGTGTGGGTAGTGTTTATCCAACAGGACCAACAGTCTGTTGCTCCTGCTGCTTGAATCTGTTTCCTTGTAATACCTATTTGTATAGAATTCTGATCCCGTTTTGTCTCTTCATGTATTGTTTATTGAATTTTAGTTTCCTTTAGTGACCCAATCATGTTTCCAGAACTACAGTTCTCATCATTTTTTTCTTGTGCATTGGTTACTTGAGCAGGAACTCCATGCTTCCGTGGATATGGAAGGCGTAATGGAGAGCGTAGAAGGAAGTCTGTTCGTGGGTGCATTGTTAGCCCAGACCTCTCTGTTCTTAACTTGGTTATAGTGAAGAAGGGTGAAAGTGACTTACCAGGCCTGACAGACATTGAAAAGCCAAGGATGAGAGGTCCAAAGAGAGCATCTAAAATTCGTAAACTGTTCAACCTTTCAAAGGAGGATGATGTAAGGAAGTATGTCAACACTTACCGCCGAACCTTTACTACAAAGAACGGTAAAGTTTCTGCCTCATTAACGATCTATTTATTCATTTATTTATTTTTAATTAAACTCAGAAGTATGCATAGTTTCAGAATGCAGTAGTTCCCCAACTATGTATAAACTATCATATCTATTCAGTTAGTTGAGGGCGATTTGGTTGGTAGCTATGTCTTTGTACATTGGGATGCATGTCTATTACTAAAATATGTCGTATACAACTTTTTTCCCCTTGATAGCCGTTTTGTTGTGTGTATAGCAGAAGATAGCTTGTTAAGTTATTTCGTGCATTTATGACTTGTTTAACTTGGTGTAAGTTATACAAATACGTGCCCTATCCCAAGGTGTAAAAAAACTACTTTATTCAAATTTGGTATTGGAAAGTAAGTTATGAATCATGCTTGTGATAAAATTGGAGTGGGGCTGACAATCCAGTTGGGTTTGATAATTTTGTAAATGTGAATGTCTGATAACTTCTGCTGAATTCTTATTCTCCTAGTTTTTTATGTTTGGTTGCAGGGAAAAAGGTGAGCAAGGCTCCAAAGATACAAAGATTGGTCACTCCTTTGACTCTCCAAAGAAAGCGTGCAAGGATTTCAGATAAGAAAAAGAGAATTGCTAAGGCCAAGTCCGAGGCAGCGGAGTACCAGAAACTTCTGGCATCCAGGTTGAAGGAGCAGAGGGAACGCCGCAGCGAGAGTTTGGCAAAGAGGAGATCCAAGCTCTCCAGTGCTTCCAAGCCATCTGTTGCTGCATAAGTTGTTGCTGTTGGGATTTGTGAAGTTTTATCTTCACTTTAGTTTTTGGTAGTATTATTTCATGAAGCACGTGCTGTGATAAAATTTTAGATTTTGCCGTTAAATACCTGGATTTATTTATAAATTTCGAGACCTTTTGTTTGACATTTCACTTGAATTGAGTATTTTTACTAATTTTAGTTTAAATTTATAGCCTCTTGGTTTGTGGTTAATTTGCTTAATCTTTTTTTTTTTTTTTCTCCTTTTTAATGCATTCCATTGTAAGCATGGAGTTAAACCATTACGGCACAGGCCTAATTAGTTGGAAAGCAGTCTCGATCCCATGTTACTGTGTATCTGCGATCAAAATAGTGTTTGGTTGTATCATTTTTCTTTCTGATTGCCCCTGTTATTTTTATATGACTCCAATTACAGAAGATTCTTAATGACGAGCTATAACTTGTAAGTGTTTCGATCAATATCAAATGGACCGTTGAAGATTTGTCATTAACATGGCTTAATCCGCTATTTACTGTTGTCGCAAATGTTTTCACTGATGAAAGATTGAACGTAGAAGATTAGAAGAACATGAGTGGATCCTCGAGTGAGAAAGCTGGTGTTATTTTCTTCAGGGTCATTGGCATCTGGAAGAGCCAAATCATTGAACCTAATCCTAACATGCTAGCATCCATGGTCCTTTCCTAAGGAACCACGACGTCCATTGCTTCCTTTACTTCTGCAAAAAATTGATCTCCTTATTCATCAGGTCTCTCTTATATCTATGTCTTATTGATCATTCTAGCCACCACTAGTCCAGTCGCCAATGCAGCTCCAAACAAAGCATGCAACCTTACACAATAGTACTTTGCCATGAAAATCTTCTCCTTGTCCTGCAAGAATACAACTTAGGCTTATGAGCAGGGAAGAACTTTCTGGAAAATATACAAAATAGAACTAAAGAATTATCACTCACCTTGTGGTTTTGTTGTACGAATCTAATAACTAAGTTTCCCATTGGTAAAGTCAAGGCACAGAGGAACTGTAATGGCCATATTCATAAGCAAATGATGAGTCGCCTGGTCCAAAATAGAATAGGCGCTACGGTAATTTAGAAGGGATTACAAGTAACGTACAACGCAAGCAAGAGGAAGCGCCTGGCTTAGACCAAAAGCAACCAAAAGGGCATAGAGTGTTATGATTGCCGCTCTCACGACTTGTGAGCCTGTATTGGTGCCGAGTCTAACCTGAATTGAACGATAGAGGAGAAAGAAATAAACAAGTGTGTTCACAGTCCTTATTACAGTAGGAAATTCAAGCAAATAAGTTTACCAGAGGGGAAATTTTTCCGACAAGGAGGTCGCCGCTCACCTGAATTATAAATCACCTATCAGCAGTTGTTTATTCATATGCAGGATTAGGAATTCAGAAACAGAAATACCTGGTGAAAGTGACTACAGAAGAGGATTAGGCTTGTGGTGAAGCCAACGAGGACTGATGCTGAAAGAACTGTTCCATTTAAGGGGAAATGGTTCATCACACTATCAAAATCATTTAAAATCAGCAACCAAGCCTTGAAAAATCAAATGGTAAAATTTGCCTTGTGAGTAAAACAACCTTGTACTGCTCTGCAATAAATAAAAAGCGCTTACAGCGTAAGGACCAAATGCTGCAAAGCATAATGGCTCTCCTAGTCCCTGATAGCTTAACCTAAATGGTGGACACTGCAACAGCAAAGAGCGTTATTACTTAGCAGAAATATGACTTCTAATACTGGCGAGGAATTGTACCTGATAGATATAACCGCAAATTATTGCACCAGCTAGAAGCAAAATTGAACGCATATTTCCTGCCTCAGCAGCAGTCCAAGCTAGCCCCATGAAACCAAGAACAAGACATGAGCAGGCAGCAAACAAGGTTCCTGTACGACTTCCCAAAATTCAATACGCAACCAGTCATTATTTTGCAAACCCAAAGAATAGAAAAAGTATGGAAGACAAATGAGAGAGGTACTCACCTACCAACCAGGTTTACAACTGATTCCTTTTTGTTCTTATCAGCTCCAGTGTCAAAATCATATACGTCATTGCTGCCATGGCCACACAAAAAGTTAGATACCTTAAATAGAACGGCTTCTTTAAATAACATAAGGTGTACTTGCAGAAGTTAAAATGGGAGGATTGAAATTGGAACATTGGGTTGCTGGCATGGATCATAGACAAGAATAGGCTAAGGAAAGAAAAAAGGGTATTTGTTTAAGATCATTTTTGTATATTGCAGAACAGCTACAACATTTCTGTTTCAAAGGTAAGGATCTTATAAAATGGCTCAAGAATAATGGAGGTCCTTTGCCAGCTCAATATTATTATAATTTGAACCTCAAGCTATTGAGATGGAAATACAAGCTTATGTTAATTTCTTATGAAGAAGAGAATTGACCGGAAGTCATGTTCGAAGAAATAATATGCCTGGCATTGAACAAGCAATTATAGCTAGTTTATACTCATTCTATCCCTCAAACAGTATTGAGGCTCACCTTAAATTGAGCCAGGTGATAACAAGAATGGAAGAAGCCAAGAGAACAAAGTAGCGCCTAGCTAAGAAGACGCCTGTCTGCAGATAAGCTGCTGCACTACCTACCTATTTGTGTGAACCAAGAAAAAGTAAGATACGCAAATGGCACAGCAATATCACTGGATCTGAAACTCAATTCTCGCAGCAAACTGATAATATTGCATTCCAAGTCCTGATTAAAAGACTGTTACTGGTAACATCAAGACAAGAAATGAAGAGATAATAATCTGCTCCAGCATATCAGTGGCTTGGTATCATTAGCCTTTAGTTAAGCATATTCAGGCATATAATGGATGTTATCCTTGCTGTAGAAAGCACATATTGAAAAAGCCATAGAGTGTATGGTAAGGGTTTGAGCTGATATTTACTAGGGTTAATGCATAAATTGTGTGCAGATGAGGTTGAGGGACATACTATTTTAAAATTGATAGTTATGTTGTTGTATTCAATCAGATGGTCATTTTGTGGAACTGGTGACTTCGAAGTTCAGAAACTCACCGTGAGAGGAACCAAAGCAACAGAGTAGATTGGTAACTTGATTGCCCTCCAAATCAAGGAACCCTTTGAAATATCCTCCTGAACTTGCTCCCCAATTTCTTTTTCAGTTGCAGACAAAGAAAGTTCTGCTCTACTTTTACAAATTACATGCTGGTATTGGTGCCTTCTTTTTGCTTGAGAATGTCTTGCGTTTCTCGCAAAGAAGAATTTCCCAGCATTGCTTGTTGATCTTTTAGATCGCAGAAAGCCCCTGATACACAGTTACTTTCAGTGCTTGCGACTACCCAAAAAACAAAAACCACTTTCATAGAAGAAGGTTTTCCAGTAGTGCCATCAAAGATGTGTTTGGAAGAAAAAGCGTAAAAGTGCTTTTGAAGTGAAAAAATGAATGAAAAGGGTAAGCAAGCAGCTTTTCAGCTGAAGCTGTTCATTGTCAAGTTAAAAACAAACATATCCGAACAACACACACAAAAGGGACAATTTTGGGCAAAGAGAAAGCTTCAAGCCTGAGACTTGAAACCAATGGTGTTTTTCTTCAACTCAACTATGCTCCAATTTCTATCATTCAAGTCAGCATCTGATAAAGAACTCATCTTTCAATTCATCCTTCTATCTTTATCAGTTCAAATTACAACATAAAAGAGGAAACTTGCCTTTTCAAGTAGCTCTGTTTCTGGTTGTAGTAACCATCGAGCTTCTCTATACCAGACACTTGAGTCAGGTAACAGAATGTGGCAGCCATTTAGAGTAAAGGAAATGCATGAGAGGTAAGTGCGTGCTTTTCTGGGTCTAAGATCAATGGAGAAGCCAGGGAAACTCAAGCATGGAGCTTCTGCAATTTCATTTGCTTCATTCATGGAATCCTATCTCATTGCAATCCATCCATTAACCAATAGGTGACTGCCACGTAGTATTACAAGTGTGGCCCACACTCTGAAGAGCCACCAATGAAGGTGATACTTTTAATTGGAGATATACTGAGGCAGCCGACATTCTTGAAATGTTTTTCTTGTCATTTGGCATACATTACAGCACAAAGCTACTTTTTTTTTTTTTTTTTTTTTTTTTTTTTTTTTTTCCAGACAAAGAATTCAATGGGAAAAATAATAGAAAATGACACAACCGACTTTTCAAAAAGCTTCCTCCATTTGCGCGCATCAAAGGGCTATCCAGACATTAAATTTAGTGTCATATCATAAATTTGAGAAAAGAATAATTTGGTGGGAGTTAGAATAATTAGTCCATGCATAATTAAAGTGATAGAGAAAGAGATTCATAGTTTAGTTATCTTAAATATAAATTTCTCTCATAATTAAATATATATATATATATATAAATATTTTTGGTGTAAACCAAATACATAAAAAAAAAAAGTATCGAGTAAAATAAATTATAATACTCTATTATGAGTCTCATTTTAAAAAAGGTTTAATAATTTCTATTATAAAGTATTTTGTAGAATAATGAAGTATTTATTTTTATTTTTCAAAATTTATTCTTAATGTTTTGATTATTTTTGCTATGAGTGGTTCATTAATAAAAAATAATATTAAAAAAGAGTAAAATTTGAATGTTGTAAATTTTTTTAAAAAAAATAATTAATTTATTAATATTTGTAGTTCGTGTAAATATAAAAAGTACAAAATAGTTATTTTCTTTAAAATAATTAAACTCAAATACTGTTAACTTATTTGAAAAATGATTCATGACTGAGTTTTTCTACGTCGTCATAACTTAAAAAGAACCACGGCGTGATATGGTACACAACATACCTGACATGGAAAAACACAGTTTCAAGTTTAATTAAATAAACGGAATAGACTTCTAAAAAGAAGATAAGTTAAAAAAAAAAAAAACATAAAAGTAAAAATTAAAAAAGAATATTATTCTATTTATTTTTTAAAAATAAAATTTTAATTTCAAGAGAGTTTTTTTTTAAAAAAACTAATTTAAATAATAAAATTTTATATAAAATACTTATTTGTTAAATTAAAAGTAAGTCAATTCAAAGAAACACATCTTCGAGAACACGAGTAAAGTTTAAGTCAAATTCTATCATGGTTTGAGCTGATAACGACAATGGCGGCTTTGAGATACCTTCTTTAAGGCGATTCAACATTGAAAATTCTTAATGATTCATTGATCAATTAATGGGAAGAAGCTTTTCCACAACATGTTTTTTTTTTTGGGGGTTTGACCGGCGTTCACACATTTAAATCATTTATTATTTACTCATAAGATATTTGAGTTTAATATTTAATTTAAATTATTTATATCTTATTTAATGAAAAAAACATAATAGAAAAAGTAAATCTAAATTTTCCATATGAACTAGATCACTACTCCATCTCATGGAAATTATCACATTATCTGATGAACAAGCACAAATTAGGATATTATGATTCATATTAATCACAATTAATGGCACATCACATTGGAAATGGACCATTCAACATGGGCATGTCAGCTCTTTGCAAAAACTCTGAAGTGCTGGAAGTAAGATGGAAAGATAAATGGTAGTATTACATCAAAAATTAATTAATACGGTTTGAATTAAATAAAATCGTAAGAGGGAGATAAGGCATTAGCACAATAATATTAAAGGCATCGACGTATCGTCGTTATCTACTTTATGGGAAACAAATTGCAAATTAAATTCTTCACTAATTCTTATTATCCATGTGACGATGAAAGAAATTTACTACAGTTCAGACTAGCTCCATTGAATTTTATTTTAAATGGGAAGATTGAGTAGATATACCGTCACATAAGATAGATATCATTATTTAAGAAAAAAATTGAAGGTCCAAGAATAATAATAAGTTAGATAAAATAGTTTAGACATGTATAAAATAAGTCACAGCAGCACCGGCTATAATAATAATCGCTAGATGTTTAATTTAATAAGCAGAACATTTACAATAGTTACGGTAAAGTTAAAAATTAGATAAAGATAAAAATAATTTAAAATATTAATAAAAATATAAATAAAAATAGATTAATTAAAATATAAATGAAAATAAAAATATAATAATAAATTTTAAGTTGTAGTGTAATTTTAATTTTGTACAAAGTTATAAGGTAAATCATTAATCAGAAGTAAATTTTTTCTTAATTCCGTTAAAAAAGTACGATATATATATATATATATATATATATATATATATATATATATATATATTCCTCTAATAAAAACAAGGATAACGTGCAATTAACGAGACTTCTTGTTTTATATGTTTATATCCTTCACTTTTTTTAAAAGATTTTTTTTTTTGTCATAATAAAAAAATATACATGAATTTTAATTTTTAAAAAGATACAAATACGATGCCAAATAATTGTATTGGAGTTGGTGTCTAACCAAAACCCGATTCATTTTTATATTTGAGCTTGAGCTTATTATTATTATTATTTAAGAATTTTGTTTAGATTTCTTAGTTAATTTCTTGAAAACTCAATCAGCCTTCTAGAAGACCAATGGATTCACTGAAGCGGAAAGTCCTCTTTACCCACGTGCTTGATTCGATTGTTGAACTAAATAGTTCAACCTCTAATTAAAATGACACTTACCAGAACTTAATTAAGGCTGTCATCATTCATCACATTCATTTTGATAGATTCATTTTAAATCTCAACATTCATAAATTACGAGGAGAAACATTTAAAAATTATGAAAATTTTAAAATGTTTTTAATTAATATTAAATATTCATAAATAAAAAAAATATTTAAAAGGTTAGGAAATAAAAATCTAATTCCTCTCATAAGATTATTATTTTTTAAAAAAATCATTAAAAAAGGTTAGAAAGCATGCTTCTGAAATTTTTTTTTTTAAAAAAAATATTCATATCAAACAAAAACAAATAATCCTAAGTGAAAACTCTTTTGATTTTTTTTTTTTTTTAAAAAAAAATCCATCTATCAAAACTTATCAAGTTTGAGTTAGTGTAACAGGTTATAAGCAATTTCCTATGCATTTTTCTCATGTTAAAATCCTACCTACATAGAAGTAAGGGTGCCACTCTCTTTATAGATTAGTTAGTAAGAACTTAAGTAGAGGTTTTATGTATTTGAGTCTAAAAATACAATTGAATTAAAGTTTAATAAAATTTTGTTATGTTTATAATCTTACTCAACTCGAATCAAAATTAATTGCTATTCAATGTACACTTATTTATTATAAAGGTCTATAAACCATTCTCCAAGCTCGTTAAGAATCCTAGTGTTCTGAATTCAAACACAGATGCTTTCCTTTCTTGTCGGCTTATGAAATTCTTTAAGCAAAAGTTACATCTAATCGAATGCAGCATACGTGCAGAGCTACGAGCATTATGGTTCCAGTGGCAGAATCAGTTTAGTTTTGGAAATTTCTGTTGAGACTAAACTCCTCCATTTTTATACCCTTTACCACAAGCAAAGACAGTTAAAAAGCTTCAAAATGGCATCTATTCAACCTGATGCTACTTACAACGAACCCAACAATAGCTCTAGAAATGAGGAAATCAACAGAGACATTGTTATCTCATTTGAGAATGAAGACACCAAGTTCACGCATAGCAGTGAAGGTAATCAGAGAGAGGTGCAGACCATACAGGTGACCTGGGAGGATTTGTGGGTGACTGTCCCAAATGGAAAGAGTAGGAAACCAATACTGCAGGGTCTCACTGGTTATGCCAAGCCAGGAGAGCTCTTGGCTATAATGGGTCCGTCTGGTTGTGGCAAATCCACACTTCTTGATGCTTTGGCAGGTAATTATATCAGATTCAGCCATGCTTTTTAGGAATGAGAAATATAACTTCTAAAATGTAATAACTTTGCAGGAAGATTAGCTTCAAACACAAAGCAAAATGGGAAAATTCTTATCAATGGCCACAAGCAAGCACTGGCTTATGGAACATCAGTAAGAAAATAATTCCCCAAAGCTTGGTCCTAGAGAAATATCACTTTTTGTATCATCAAAAAATAGTCATTGTTTTAAAGAAAAATAGAGTTTTAGTTAATATCTCTTATTCGCTACGTGAAATCAGGCTTATGTAACGCAAGATGATGCTATGCTGCATACCTTGACAACTGGAGAAGCTGTATACTACTCAGCTCAGCTTCAGTTTCCAGATTCCATGCCAAAGGCAGAGAAGAAGGAAAGAGCAGAAATAACAATCAGAGAAATGGGTCTGCAAGATGCCATTAACACAAGGATTGGAGGGTGGACTTCTAAAGGCCTCAGTGGAGGGCAAAAGAGAAGACTTAGCATCTGCATAGAGATTCTAACGCGCCCGAGGCTTCTCTTCCTTGATGAACCAACTAGTGGGCTTGACAGTGCAGCGTCCTATTATGTTATGAGCAGAATTGCAAGTCTAAATCTGAGGGATGGGATTAAAAGGACTATTGTTGCATCCATCCATCAGCCCAGTAGTGAAGTTTTTCAACTTTTTCATAACTTGTGCCTTCTATCTTCTGGTGAAACAGTGTACTTTGGCCCTGCTTCTGATGCAAATGAGGTTAGGCACTATATATAATCCTTGGTGTAAAGGAGCACACATCACAGATAATTTATTCTTCTTTTGATTCAATGTAGTTTTTCGCTTCAAATGGTTTTCCTTGCCCAGCTCTCCACAACCCTTCTGATCATTTCTTAAGGATCATAAACAAGGATTTTAAAGAGGTAAGAAAACTTTATCACTCTTGCTTGTGTTTATTTTGAAGAGGCTGCTAGTTAAAAAATAATGCAGAGAAAAATTTGATTTGTTCCAGGATGCGAAAGGAGGCCTTGGTGCAGGAGTAAGCACAGAAGAAGCAAACGATATCCTCTTAAAATCTTATAGATCTTCTGCAATCAATGACAAAGTTCAGAAAGAAGTGGCTGAAATATGTGGAAGTGTAAGTATATTGTTACATTACTTGTCAAGACCATATACTATCCAAGACAAGAAATTTCCAAAACCAAAGAACTATGAACACTTGAGCATAGAAGACTAATTATATTTTTATTTATTCATTTTTTTTTTTTTTTTACATATATTCAGGATTCTGGAGAGATTGAGAAGAGAAGAAGTCATGCTGGATTCCTTGCTCAATGCCTTGTTCTTATAAGAAGATCTTCACTGCACATGTATCGCGATATAAGTAATTACTGGTTGCGTCTAGTTGTCAATGTTACCATAGCTATAAGTCTTGGAACCATCTTCTATGACGTCGCCTCAAGCAGTGAATCCATTCAGGTAAGAGAGGCGCAACTTGTTAGAAAGAATGACATCTGATGCACAAGTATATATATAAGAATAATATTTTCATTCATGTTTCAGGCTAGAGGGTCCATGATCACTTTTTTTGTTTCAGTCATAACTTTCATAACCCTTATCGGTGGATTCCCTCCTTTTATTGAGGAAATGAAGGTAAAATCATTCTTCCTTTGTCTTATTTGATGAGATACAAGTTCAAACTATCCCAGTTTTAGAGTCTATTTGGATTGACTTAAAAAAAAAAAAAAATGCTTTTTAAGTGCAAAAGTAAGAGCAGAAGCCAGAAATAGCTTTTTTGGCTTGTTGACCAGCTTCTACTTCTACTTTTTTCATAAGCATCCTCACACACTTCTTAAAAAAAAAGGCCAATCCAACTGCTTCCGATTGGAGGTGCTCGATCATTCATATAAAAATCTCATTCTTACTCCAAGTTTTATCTTGACATTGATTCAGGTATTTGAACGAGAGAGATTAAATGGGCATTATGGTGTCTCTGCATTTCTGATTGGCAATATACTCTCAGCTGCTCCATACATGTTATTAGTCTCTTTCATTCCTGCAGCAATAGCCTATTATCTTTCTGGTCTGCAGAAAGGATGTGAACACTTTCTGTATTTCGCCTGTGTTCTATTTGCCACTGTGATGTCAGTTGAGAGCCTCATGATGCTTGTAGCGAGTGTGTTCCCCAATTTCATAATGGGCATGATTATTGTTGGAGGACTTCAAGGACACATGATTCTACTAGGTGGATTTTATCGTCTGCCAGATGATCTTCCTAAGATATTCTGGAGATACCCTTTATTCTATGTTTCCTTCCATAAGTATGCAGTCCAAGGATTGTTCAAGAATGAGTTTGATGGATTAACATTTTCTAGAGAACAAATGAAAATTAGTGGTAAAGAAATACTCGAGCAGACATGGCAGGTGAAAATGGATCACTCCAAGTGGGTGGATCTTGCTGTTTTGCTGGGAATGATTGTGTTCAGTAGGTTTATGTTCTTGGGTGTTGTTAAGATCAAGGAGAGGTTGAAGCCTCTTCGTTCAGCCCTTAATTCTCCCTAGGGAGACATCAATTTATCTCCTAACTAGATTTCAAGATCCAAAGTGATATAAAATAAACTTTCGGGGCTGCTATCTAAGTGTAGATAGATGAAGAGCATCATAGTGTGGCAAGGATCTACTATGTTTACTATCATGGTGTCTACTGTATGAACTAAGCTTATTAGATAATGAGATTAATTATATGTATTTCTGCTTTGTATTTGAAAAGAAATGTATTCTTTTCAATCTTAAAGATGAACTTATCTATATTTTTGTCTTTTCAGTGATGCTTTTATTTCTGCTTTTGATAAATGACCACAAAACTTTAATAAATGACAAAAGCTTAGTTCAGATGGCAACCATCGAGTACAGAAGTGAATGACAGAAAATCAAATGATGCCAAATTACAACATAAGAGAGGAAGCTTGGCTTTTTCAACAAGACCAGAACAATTAGAACATGACAGAGGCCAGAACAATTTTGGGCAAAGCGAAAACTTCAAGCTTGAGAATTGAAAACCAACAGTTTTTTTTCTTCAACGCAATTATGCCCCAATTTTTATCATTCAAGTCAGCATCAGATTAAGAACTCAACTTTCAATTTATCCTTCTGTCTTTATCAGTACAAATTACAACATAAAAGAGGAAACTTGCCTTTTCAAGTAGCTTTGTTTCTGGTTGTAGTAACCATCGAGTTTCTCTATGCCAGACCCTTGATTCAGGTTACAGAACGTAGCAGCCATTTCAATTAAAGCATTCCCATTTTCTTCATCTCCATCTCTTCCAAGGGAAATGCGTGAGAGGTAGGTGCGTGCTTTTCTGGGTAACTCTGACCAAGATCAATGGAGAAACAAGGGTAGCTCCACTAATGGAGCTAGCTTTCTGCAGTGTCGTTTGATTCATTAGTGAAATCCCATCTATTTCAATCCATCCACAAACCAGTAGAAGATTGCCACGTACCACTCTTATAATATGCATTCACTTGTAGCAAAAGAAGCCTGTAACTATTGCATCATTATTTATGGGCCCTGCCTCAGTCCAGCCCAGCCCACTAGTCCAGCAGTTTGCTGTAGCCCGGTAGTTTTGTTGGTTAATTGTCTGCTTAGTAGTTTGTTGGAAGTTATATATTAGTTATTTAGTTAGTATTAGTAATTTGTAACTACTTATAATCAATAATAATAATAAAAAAAAACTCTCATTTTCTAGTGCTTTCTCTCGAGTACCAGATCTTCTCTCGTGTTAAGTTTTCATAAATTTATAGATGAATCAAGTGGACATGGAAAAAAGAAAAAAGAGTTAAGAAGCAAAAAGTTTACTGATTTAGGGATGAAATTGGAAAGATATTTATTTTTTAAGGACTCCTTTGATGAAATCTAAGAACTTAGGGGAAAATAACAAAAACTGTGGAATTTTAAGCTGTTAAGCTAGCATCCAATTTTGTTGGAAGAAGTAAAGTAGAATTGGTGAAAGAATTTTGACCAAAACCTTGTCCTTTAGTTACCTCCATTTGCGCATCAATGGGTGTGGCTATTACCTAATATCCAAATATTACATTTGTCGTGGTAGAAATTTCAAATAATCATTTCGCGCAAGTTAAGGTAATTAGTCAATACATAATGCGAGTAATTTTTTATGATTTAATTGACTACTCTTGTCTCATCTCTATTTCGATGATTTTTTGATAAGGTTGAAAATTATCATTTTAAGTTTAGCAAACTACGATATTATAAGATTCATAATCACAATTAGTGGCTCATCTTATTTGAAGGGATACACTAATGGCACTTTCGAACAAGCCAAGATTTGTGTAAAGCATGCCAAAAATAAAAAGTACATGATATATGGAAATTGGAAATTAATGGACCATTTGAAATGAGTTGACTTTGCTATATTGATTGATGGGTATGGCATCTCTATTCAGTATCATTAAGAACACTGAGAAGGTTAAGTCTGTTCTTGCAGCTTGCTCCAGGAGAAAAGATATTGATGCAGAATCCTAAACTTCATTAGATGATAGGGGCCAGTGTTAGTGACATGTTGTAGATAAGGTGCCAGAAGAAACCCTACTCTCATCTCTGCTGTCATCGTTCTAGTCTTATCAGTTATGAAAACTTAGTATGATAATGAATTATATGGTTGATAACATCCAAGTTAAAATTTTTTCTGTCAAAAAAACACAGATTTTTCTATATGTAACACTTGGTATGATGTTTGTTTGTGGACATGAAATCACTCTTACGTTAATGTCAGACATAGGAAATGATATTATTGCATCTGTGTCTGAATGCACGTGTAGGACTGAGATTGGAAGGCATTTTTTTAACATCCAACTGATCTGGGTCCTGCAACGAGGAAAAGCACAAAACTTTTTTGTTTGTTTGTTAATGAATAGGATGACAACGTTATCGTCTGCCTTTGAGGAATAATTGTGTCACAGAAACCAGAAACCAGGTTCTTAACTCGCTGTTCTCAGTACTCATCAAATCAGAATCACCGTACGTGTAAACTCTTCAGAAACCTGTTGATGATTGAAGGGTGTATCTAATCTAATTAATCTAACTTTAAAAATTCATTCAATTGGCATTTTAGATGACCAAGGGAATCACTGAAGGGCACATGGTGTCCTCACCCATCACTATTAGGAATGAAAATGAGTAAACTCAAACTCAACTCATATAAAATTTTGTAAGTTCAAACTCAATTTTTTTAATTAATAAATTAATTTTTTCAACTCAAGTTTAGCTCATTTCAAAATTTATAAGTTCGAACTAGTTCAAGAATCGGCTCAATTAAATAAAATTAACATTAATTAAACTTATTTAACAATATAAATAAAATAATATTTAAACTATCAAAAAATATATACTAATCAATAAATAGTTGTAATAAAAGAATAAAAAAAAGTTATAAAATCTCTAGAAACATTATAAAATAACAAAAAAAAAAAAAGTGTGTTTTACTAAAATAAGATAAATCTTTATGTGATAATAATATAAAAACTACGAGAGAAATAAAAACGTACAACTCTATTTATTTAATGATATAATGATATAATATAATTTATATATAATGATAGTATATATAAGTGAGTCAACTTATGAGCTAATGAGTCAAATTTTTGAAAGCTCAAGCTAAGCTAATTTAGTAAATAAGCTAAAAATATTGGCTCAAACTTAACTCATTAGCTTACGAGCTAAGCTAATTTAATTCAATGGTCAACTCAACTTATTTTCATCTCTGACCACTGCTTGGCTCGACTCTTCAAGCAGTATGAAAATGTACATTTTGCTGCTAATGAAAATATTATAAATTTAAATTTATAGTAGTCAATTACAAAAAATTCAAGTAACCTCAGTAGCTTAATTTATTTATTTCTTCAAAATGTGTAAAAAGAAATTATCTTATTAAAATCTTAGTTTGTTACTGGATTTCACGACAACTTATAATATTTACATATTTCCTATCCAGAGGATAATTAGTCGGAAAAGTCAAACCTAAATCATACAAGTTAAATCCCTTGATTCTTGTGCCTGTTTTTAAATGTTATTTAGATTAATACCCTATCAAAATTTCTTTATCTCTATCCATATGCCTCAAATAATGTCACCTCAACCAGTTTGAGTCAGTGTACGACATTGAAGGTAATTATGTGTACATTTTTCTCATGTTAAAATCCTGCCTGAATAGAAGTCATCTAAATTGCAGCCGAGTTTGAGCCATGTGAAAGAAGGGAAGACACGTAATTTGGTTGTTACTTGTGAGTTTGTTAAACTAATAAGGTCACTGTAATGAGGTCTCATTAATTTTTTATTTATAATTTGTGTTATTAGAATGATACATAAGATAAGTTTAACAAGAGATTTTAAGTTTAAATCTAAAAAATATAATTAAATTTAGTAGAAATAATTTTATTGCTCATATAATCCTATTTAAATTTATATTAATTAATATCTAATATAGTTACAAAATACATTTCTTAAAAAGTACATTTATTTTTTTATTATAAAAAATATTGTTTGCATACTTATTATTATTTGTAGGAGTTAAATTATAAATAAAAAAGTTATAAAAATTAAAAAATATAAAAATAAGTGTAGATAAAGATATTGACTTATAACATTAACTTTTATTATAAAAGTCTATAAGTATAAACCATTTCAAAGCTCATTAAGAATCCTATTGTTATGAATTCAAACTCAAACTCAAATTCAAACTCTTTCCTTTCTTTATTCGCTATGAATTTCTTGAAGGAAAGCGTCTAACCAAATACAAAGTTAGCAGAATCAGTTAGCTTTTTCAGTTTCAGCTAACACCAAACTCCTCCCTCTTCCAACCCTTTACCACAACAAAGTTAAAAACTTTTAGCATGGCTTCCCTTCTTCATATTCAAGCTGATGCTACTTACAGTGAACCCAGCAATAGCTCTACAAAGGTGGAAACCAACATAGACTTTGTTACCCCATTTGAGTATGAAGCTACCAAATTCACACACAGCAGTGAAAGTAGTCAGAGAGAGGAGCAGGGCATAAAAGTGACATGGGAGGATTTGCGGGTGACAGTCCCAAATGGAAAGAGTAGGAAACCAATACTACAGGTCCTTACTGGTTATGCCAAGCCAGGAGAGCTCTTGGCTATAATGGGTCCTTCTGGTTGTGGCAAAAGCACCCTTCTTGATGCTTTGGCAGGTGATTGAGTATCAGAGCCACCCCTGCTTTATAGAAATGTGAAATATAACTTCTAAAATTATAATGACAGCCTTAAAAATATTGGATTTTGGGTATGAAACTTATATGCATGTCATTAGTTTGTCATCATGTTGATTGGTTCTTAAGATATTTTAGCAATAGTTCTTTTTTTGTATATGGGAGATTGTTATTGTGAACTTAGACTTTTTACTTGAAATACCCACCAATTTATTTTGATTTTGATTATGAGTCCATATGTTTCAAATGACTTTGCAGGAAGATTAGCTACAAACACAAAGCAAACAGGAAAAATTCTTATCAATGGCCAAAAGCAAGCATTGGCTTATGGAACATCAGTAAGAACAAATTCCCCAAAGCTTGGTCCTAAAATGAAATATCACTTCTTAACTATCCAAAAACAAATGGATTTTTCGTTAATATCACTTCTTCACTATATGAAATCAGGCTTATGTAACACAAGATGATGCTATGCTGCATACCTTGACAACTGGAGAAGCTGTATATTACTCAGCTCAGCTTCAGTTTCCAGATTCCATGTCAAAGGCAGAGAAAAAGGAAAGAGCAGAAATAACAATCAAGGAAATGGGTCTGCAAGATGCCATTAACACAAGGATTGGAGGGTGGGCTTCTAAAGGCCTCAGTGGAGGGCAAAAGAGAAGACTTGGCATCTGCATAGAGATTCTGACCCGCCCAAGGCTTCTCTTCCTTGATGAACCTACTAGTGGGCTTGACAGTGCAGCATCCTATTATGTTATGAGCAGAATTGCAAGTCTAAATCTGAGGGATGGCATTAAAAGGACTATTGTTGCATCGATCCATCAGCCTAGTAGTGAAGTTTTTCAACTTTTCCATAACCTGTGCCTTCTATCTTCTGGTGAAACAGTGTACTTTGGCCCTGCTTCTGATGCAAATGAGGTTAGGAACTATAGTCCTTGTTGTAAAGAATCACATGTTGATTTGAAGTTGATCACAGATAGTTTATTCTCCCTTTTGATTCATTGTAGTTTTTTGCTTCAAACGGTTTTCCTTGCCCAACTCTCTACAATCCTTCTGATCATTTCTTGAGGATCATAAACAAGGATTTTGAAGAGGTGAGATAAATTTCTCAGTCTTGTTTGTGTTTATTTGAAAAGGCTGCTAGTTAGAAAATAGTGCAGGGGAAAAATTGATTGTGTCATTGATCCATTTCAGGATGCTGAAGGAGGACTTGGTAAAGGAGTAAGCACAGAAGAAGCAATAACTATCCTTGTAAAGTCTTATAGATCTTCAGCAATTAATGAAAAAGTCCAAAAAGAAGTGGCTGATATATGTGGAAGTGTAAGTTGATTGTTGTTATATTTTGTCAAGACCATATTGTATCTAAGACAAGAAATTTACTAAGCCAAAGAACTATGAGCTGCATAAAAGACTTTTTTATATACATATATTCAGGATTCTTGTGAGATTGAGAAGAGAAGAAGTCATGCTGGATTCCTTGCTCAGTGCCTTGTTCTTATAAGAAGATCTTCACTGCACATGTATCGCGATATAAGTAATTACTGGTTGCGTCTAGTTGTCTATGTTGCCATAGCTATAAGTCTTGGAACTATATTCTATGACGTTGGCTCAAGCAGTGAATCCATTCAGGTAAGAGAGGTGCAATGTGTTACAGAGGATAACATCTGATGCACAGCTATATATAAGAATAAAATCTTCATTCATGTTTCAGGCTAGAGGGTCGATGCTCACATTTTTTGTTTCAGTCCTAACTTTTATAACCCTTATTGGTGGATTCCCTCCTTTTATTGAGGAAATGAAGGTAAAGTCATTCTTCCTGAGACCTATTTGATGACATACAATTTTAAAGTATCATAGTTTTAGAATACATTTTGATTGGCTTTGAAGGCACAAATGTAAGAGCAGAAATCAAAAGTAACTTTTCGGCTTCTATTTCTATATTTTTTTCAGAAGCATCCCCACGTGCTTCTAGAAAAAAAACATATATTTTTAGCATTTAGAGGAACTTCTGTAAAAAAAAAAAAAGCCAATCCAACTACTTCTGATTAGTGGTGCTTGATCATTAACAATCCCATTCTAAGTTTACCTTGACATTGATTCAGGTATTTGAACGAGAGAGATTAAATGGGCATTACAGTGTCACTGCATTTCTGATAGGCAACACATTCTCAGCAGCTCCATACATGTTGCTAATCTCTTTGATTCCTGGAGGAATAGCCTATTATCTTTCTGGTCTGCAGAAAGGATCTGAGCATTTTCTGTACTTCACCTGTGTTCTTTTTGCCACTGTGATGTCAGTTGAGAGCCTCATGATGCTTGTGGGCAGTGTGTTCCCCAATTTCATAATGGGCATGATCATTGTTGGAGGAATCCAAGGGATCATGATCTTACTTGGTGGATTCTATCGTTTGCCAGAAGATCTTCCCAAACCAATCTGGAGATATCCTTTATCCTATGTTTCCTTCCACAAGTATGCATTCCAAGGATTGTTCAAGAATGAGTTTGATGGATTAACATTTTCTAGAGAACAAGTGAAAATTAGTGGTAAGGAAATTCTCAAGCAGACATGGCAAGTGGAAATGGGTCATTCCAAGTGGGTAGATCTTCTTGTTTTGCTGGGAATGACTGTGTTCTTTAGGGTTATGTTCTTGGGTGTTATTAAGATCAAGGAGAGGATGAAGCCTATTCTTTCAGCTCTTAATTCTCCAAAAGAAAATATCAGTTTCTCTCAAAACTAGTTTTCTAGATCCAAAGTGATAGAAAATAAAATTGAAGTGCTGTTTTAACATAAGTAACATAGTGTGACAAGGGGTGCCTACAATGTTTAGGATCATTTTGTCTGCTGTATGAACTTGAGTTTATATTAGATATTGAGAATTGTATATATTTTTCTACTTTGTATTTGAAAAGAAATGTGTATTCTTTTCAATCTTAAAGGATGGACTAATGTATCAACCAAAATTGGGAGAGAATCTCCACAAAAATAAGAAAAAAAAAATAAAAATGATCACAAAACTTTAATAAGAGAGAAAAGCTTAGTTGAGATGGCAAATCAGTACAGAAATGAATAATAGAAAGTCAAAAAATGTATGGGAAATTACTTCAAGGCCTCTTGCTAGCTAGACTTTTACCAAGGCAGCACTAAGCATGAATTTACAATAATTTTATTTTTCCATTAGAAAATATCAAGAATTAACAAAAGTATTGACTTTTAGAGCATGATGGTTTCTATGAACCAGGAATGCTACATGCTAAGTATATAAATATAGTTAATTGTTCTCTTGTGTACTGGAAATTAAAATGTGCTTTTCTTCTGAGTATGTTATTATGATGAGAAGAGAAGTAAAATTTGGAAACAAGATGCAGAGAAGGAACACAAAGCAATGTTGAAATGATCACCTGGCCTCTCCCTTTCATTTTATCTTCCCCAAGAAGCAGATGATATAAATAAAAAGCATTTAATAAGTGCCAATGTGGCAGCAAGACCTTCTCAAGATTTACCTATCAATATCACTCTACAAAGCTACCAATAACTTTTTTACCTTTTTTTGGTTAATACAATACCCTACTTCACCTTTCCAATTTGAAGCTGTCCCCAATTGCATTAACTCTCATGCTTGGTCTCAATCCACAAAGCATCCACCAATCACATACATGGCAAGGAAAACAGTTAAATTCGAATTAAATTAGTTAATATTTAATGTAGTATCGAATATGAATAACTCATTAAAATTAAAGTAGATATTAATACAATAAAAATAAAAAAGAGAGAGAAAGTGAATTATATCTTCTTTCTTCTCTCCATTTCATAGTAATCACACATTTAGAGGATTGATTTTAATCAAAATAATATTTACTTATTTATACATTCAAAGTTAACATGCTAATGGGTGAAAATCTAATTTATCAAATAAATAATTGGTTGAAATTTTATCAAAAATGATTATTAAAATATATATGAATTTAATGGACAAAACATAAATTCTTTTTTTGTATGATCTTAGAAAGCTTATAGACATGCTGGGAAATATTAATGTTGTCCTTGGTTTCCTTGGGGAGTCCCCAGACAGGATGTGTATGTAATTCTATTTTTTCATATTAATTGGCATCTCAAAACTGGAAACATATAAAGTCAGAACTGACGTGCTTGCCGCAATTTACGCAGAATCACAATTAGTCAACCTTATCTTATTTGTTTAATTGCAACCACTTCAAAGCAACATTTCCATTCCTTGAAAATGATAAAATTGCACATCTTCACTAATCTATTCATGGGATTAAATTGTAGCGTGTTCCAGAAAAGTGTAAATTTTATAATTTATTTCCAAGTTCAAAATCACATTCTTTTATTTTATTTTTTTTAAAAATACTTTAATAGCGTAAAAGTCTTGACGTATTTCTTGGGTACAAAAAGAGAAGAAAGGGAAACCAACTTCCATAGAACAAACCAATCAAGTGATTAAGTGAATGGGAATTCACGAGGCAACAACTTCCACAAGGGTTGTTTTCTTATATTGGATACAAAAAGTCCCACAAGGGTTTGTCCTTATATTTGTTTGTTTTTTTATATCAATTATTGGGTGTTTATTAATATAGTTTAAACTGAATAAGATCACAAAGGTAGTAAATTTTTTTTTATTAAGTTTTAATGTAACTGTATTCTCTTGATTTAAACTCTAAATCTCTAATTAAGCTAAAACAATTATGTATCAATTAATCTATGTGTTTAGTGATTATATATTTGCCCATTAAATCTGCACATTGGTTAAATTGGTCATTCTCACACACCATGAACCTCTAACTATCATAATGAAACTCTCCACTACAACAATATGCCTTAGCTAGTAGTTCCTTATGCACTTGAAACATAACTTTCTAAGGAAAATTTGCAGAAAAAGAAATGAGAAAAGATAAGATCTGAGAGTCACTGAAGTGGGGTTAAAATAGATTATAGAATTACCTGAACTAATTAACGTTTCCCGAATCATATCACACAATTGTTTAAAGTGATGGAAAATATGTTAAGTGTTGCTCTATGTTCGTACTCGTGAGCTGAGATGAGTAGACTTGCACACTGACACTGTTGCTAGCTTGCTTGTATGAAAGCGACGGTGTCGAAGTGACCTGGCAATCACGCCAGTACGTACTTTCCTTGTTGGGTTTGGTTTAGTGTTTGGACCTAAATTAACATGTCAGAATTTTAAATGCTTTGCCTATGGATAGGCCGAAATTGGTTTGGTTTGGTTTGGTAACTCATCCACCTAATAACTTAGCCCTTAACAAACTCCGGCCCCCATGTACCATTACGCAAGGACTGAATATATCTTATATCTCTAATTTTTAACATTTATGCATATATCACTGCGTGTGTCAAATAGAATAAAAAATGTTATCTCATTAACACGTACCATTATGTATGTTACTTAATCTAATTAGTTAATAACTTAGTGTGTCAATCAATTTTAGGATACAAATTTCTTATAATAAAAAAGAAATACAGTATATGCAATTTATAATTACACTACATCATTTGTGCACTATTTATTGAGCGTAGGAAATCCGATTTCACCAACTTCAGCATTATTGAATCAGATATCTTCAAAAAGTTTTATATATTAGACTTTGGCAACTTCAGGTCATCCACGTTCCTAGCTAGTGTCTCCACTCCACTCCACTCCACTCACACTTACCAACTTAAAATTGGCCATGACCTCCTTGCTACATCCTCATGCTCAATCTGATGCTAGTGACTATAAACCAAACAATTGCTCTAGAATTCTGCAGAGTAACTCAGAATCTGAGGCTACATTTGAGATGGAAGCTATGAAGCCATCAACAACAGAAAACATCAAAGTTATTGAGGTGGGGGAGGAAGGTGTTTTCTTAACGTGGGAGGATCTTTGGGTTACTGTTTCAAATGGAAAGAATGGCAGGAAAGCAATTCTCGAGGACTTAACGGGTCATGCCAAGCCAGGACAGCTACTTGCTATAATGGGTCCTTCTGGCTGTGGCAAGTCCACTTTACTTGATGCTTTAGCAGGTAATAATAAATTTACACAATTCGCACGGACCAGTATATTCTGATTTATTACACCCGGAAATCTCATTTTGACAATTAAATGAGGCTAAAGCATGCTTTCAAGGCTGGGGTTGAGTAACAAACAAGTAATCTTCAAATGAAAATTGCAGGAAGATTGGCTTCAAACACAAGGCAAACTGGGAAGATTCTGATCAATGGCCGCAGACAAGCTTTGGCTTATGGAACATCAGTAAGAATATTTTCCAAAGCTTTAAAAGAAAAAGCACTTTTTGGTAAAAGCCAAAGAAAAGTAACTGTTTTAAGTTAAAATGGAGGATTTATTAATTCTCCTCATGATTATATCATTTCAGGCATATGTAACAGAAGATGATGCCATATTGAATACATTAACAGTTGGAGAAGCTGTTTACTACTCAGCTCAGCTCCAATTGCCAGACTCCATGTCCGAATCAGAGAAGAAGGAAAGAGCAGACTTCACAATCAGAGAAATGGGTCTGCAAGATGCCATTGATACAAGAATTGGAGGGTGGGGATCCAAAGGTGTCAGTGGGGGACAAAAGAGAAGAGTCAGCATTTGCATTGAGATCTTAACACACCCAAGGCTTCTTTTCCTTGATGAACCCACAAGTGGGCTTGACAGTGCAGCTTCTTATTATGTCATGAGCAGAATTGCAAGCCTGAATCAAAAGGATGGCATTAAAAGGACTATCATTGCATCAATCCATCAGCCAAGCTACGAAATTTTTCAACTTTTCCACAACCTTTGCCTTCTGTCTTCTGGTAAAACAGTGTACTTTGGTCCTGTCTCTGCTGCAAATAAGGTTAGAAACTGCAACTTACCTTTAAGTGTCTGCATAAATATCAGTCTGAACTTGAAGCCTGTAACATGTGCTTTCTGCTGCAGTTTTTCTCGTCAAATGGCTTTCCCTGCCCAACTCTTCAGGCTCCTTCTGATCATTTTGTAAAAACCATAAATAGGGATTTTGATCAGGTATATAAAAACTATTATATTTCTGGGTATAATGCTTTTTGGCTTCTAATTGGTTTTCACTTTCTGATTCAATGCATTGTAACTGATTTAGCTCATTATTTCCAGGACCCAGAGAAAGGATTATCTGGTGGATCAACCACAGAAGAAGCCATTAATATCCTTGTGCAATCATACAAGTCATCTGACATTTTCCACCGAGTTCAAAAGGAAGTAGTTGAAATAAGAAAAATGGTAAATATAGTTATATACATTATCTGAAGCACCAAAGCTTGGTGAACTGTAACTGAGAATCTCTCATTGAATATTTATGCAGGACTCTGATGCAATGGAGAAGAAAAATCATGCTGCCTTTTTTACTCAGTGTCTCATACTTATTAAGAGATCTTTTGTGCATATGTATCGTGAAGTAGGCTATTACAGGCTACGCATGCTTATCTATGGTGCCTTGGCTTTGAGTTTAGGGACCATTTTCTATGATATTGGCTCAGGCAGTGAATCAGTTCAGGTAATACAGAGAGATTCAGGGGAATAATATGGCTTATATTTCACTTCGTTGAACCACAAAAGCACTTTTGTCATAGTTGAAAGTATAGCTGAACTTAAAGCCTCGTTTTGATGGTTTCAGACTAGAGCTTCCCTGCTCGTGTTTGTCGTTACATTCCTCACTTTCATAACCGTTAGTGGATTCCCAGCTTTTGTGGAGGAAATGAAGGTGATGTTTGGCCTTCCTTTTGTGATTTTGAACACATTTAGATTGGCTTTTTTTTTTTTAATTTCAAAACAATGTTTGGATTGGCTTCATGAAAAAAGCACTTTTAAAAAGTGAAAAAGTCTAGTTTGACTTATTTTATTTTTACATTTCAAAAACAATTTTTTAAACCAATCCAAACAAGATTTAAGCAAGAAACTTAGTCAACAATATAAAATATTTATGAATCCATCACTTATTTTTCTCTGATATATTTAATCAGGTTTTTGAAAGAGAAAGACTAAACGGACATTATGGGGTGACAGCATTCATCATTGGCAACACATTCTCTGCCATTCCATTCCTGCTCTTGATGTCAATCATCCCAGGAGCAGTGGTCTATTACCTTGTGGGACTTCACCAAGGCCATGAACACTTGCTGTACTTCATCTCTGTGCTCTTTGTTTCTGTTTTGCTGGTTGAGAGCCTTGCCATGATTGTTGCCAGTGTTGTTCCCACTTTCCTCATGGGAATAATCTACTGTTCTGGCATCTTGGGAGTTATGATGTTAGACAGTGGATTCTACAGATTGCCAAAAGACATTCCCAAGCCATTTTGGAGATACCCTTTGCACTACATTTCCTTCCACAAATATGCATACCAAGGTTTGTTCAAGAATGAGTTTCAAGGCTTATCATTTCCTGGGAACCAATCTGGTGAAGAAATACTTAGAAATATGTTTCAAGTTGAAATGAGCTACTCAAAGTGGGTGGATGTGGCCATATTGCTAGGAATGGTAGTTGTGTGTAGGATTCTGTTCTTGGTTATCATCAAGAGCATTGAGAAGGCGAAGCCTATTGTTGCTGCCATGAATTGTCCTCAAGCAAAGTTCAAGTTCCCCAAAGTGGCCAGGAGCAATGAGATTGATTGATTAGTAAGGCTTGTTAGTTGTGATGCCTGTTGAGATACACAATTTAAGAATGATATCAAGTACATTGGGTTGGCTTATAGTATATATCAAAAAATTATAGAGGAGCAAAGGCCTCTCCATTTAATTTTTCTTTTTAACTTTATATATAAATTTTTGATAATTAGAGACTTTTTATGTGTATAACTTGTTGATAATTAATTATTAATTTGGCCCATTTATTTTCTTAACTATTTTCGTTCCACTCTTCTTTAATTGAGTTCTAACCCGAAATGTTTGAAATTATTTTTCAAAACATATGTTAACATTTTAGGCAGAATCAATGTTGAAATATAAGAAATATAACAGATAAACAAATCAATCCCACCCACATGTATATGTCTTCGAAATGAATGCTACTACCAAGCACCAACTACTATGCCACCAATATATAAATGCATTCTTTCTTTTTTTCATTTTTCATTGATTTCTCTTCATGTGACCAACTTGTTCACATTTTATGTTACCACTTTGAGTATGAATTAATATTGAGAATTAGCACCGAAACTCCATTTTAGGGTACAGCATAAATGATAGGTATGTCTGCACCAAACCAAAATCAATTGAGCTTGGTTTGAATTGATTTTAATTTTTTTTTAAACCATTAGCTTGATTTAGTCAAACGATTTACTAAACCAAACTAACTCTAAAATATATTATATATATAGAAATATATTTTAAAATTTTTTATATATATAAAAATATATTTTAAAAATTTTGTAAAGTTAAATCACTACAAACTTACATAAAACCCAACCACCAAAATAAATTTTCAGTAAACCCCACTGAATCGATGAGTACCCCTAATAAGTGATGTATATATACTTAATTTGTTATTAGGTCAAGTCGATCCATCTATAGTTTTCGATCCCATCATATCACATAACTAACGAACAAGGAGAATTGCAATTATTAGTTCTCATGCATGTGATAAGTCAAATATTCTGGATCCTACACATTTAATTATTGGAAGGTGGTGTGACTTTTGCAACAAATTTATCTTTTCATACTTAATTTTATATTATATATATACATATATATATATATATATATATATATATATATATATATATATATATATATATATATATATATATATATATATATATATATATATATATATATATATATTAGTTTAGCATAATTAATTTAATATAAGATTAAAATTGTGTGAAAAAATTAAGATGTGACATAAGTCATATATAAAATATAGTAACATAGAGCCCTAATATTATTTGCAGCATATATGACCAATCTTAAAAAATCACGTGTATATAGACCAAAAAGCTATTACGACATCCTTTGATGTAGTGATTCATATCCCCAATCCATTTCACTGAAGTTCCATTCCATATTGGAACTCTTGTATGTATTCATATTGCAGGCAGATTAGGCTCAAACACAAGAAAAGCTGGAGATATTCTCATCAATGGGCACAAACAAGCACTTGCTTACGGAACCTCGGTATACAAACTTCAAACTTGTCAAGAAATCAAACTAAAATGGATTTCTTAATCACCCTTTTAATATTTGAATTCAGGCATATGTGGCCCAAGATGATGCTTTGCTGACAACCTTAACTGTTAAGAGAAGCAGTGACCTATTCAGCTCAGCTCCAACTGCCAAACACAATGTCAAGCTCAGAGAAGAAGGAAGGAGCAGACTTCACAATCAGGGAAATGGGTTTGCAAGATGCCATTAACACTAAAATTTGAGGATGGGGTTCTAAAGGAATCAGTGGTGGGCAAAAGAGGAGAGTGAGCATTTGCATTGAGATTCTGACACGCCCTAGACTTCTCTTCCTTGATGAACAAACCAGTGGACTTGACAGTGCAGCTTCTTATTATGTTATGAGTAGAATTGCAAGACTGAACAAAAAGGATGGAATTCCAAGGACTATAATTGCTTCAATCCATCAGCCAAGTAGTGAAGTCTTTGAACTTTTTGATAGCCTTTGCCTTCTATCTTCTGGGAGAACAGTGTACTTTGGTCCTGCTTCTGCTGCAAATGAGGTAAGGAACTGTTAAGGAAAACAAAGAAGATATCACGAGATGGTTCAAAATTAATAATGCTTGCCTATGCCTTATCACGGTATAGTTGAAACATTAACCCAGCACATTCTAGAGTTCTTTTCTGTACAGTTTTATGTTTGATATATGTAATGTGCAGTGACTTGTCCTTATGTTTTGATGTAGTTTTTTGCTTCAAATGTGTCAATATATAATACTTGGATTTACTATAATTAAAGTTAATACAGTGAATAACATAACATAAATCATTAAATAAATTAAATAATTTTATATAATTACTTATTTAATGATTTATATTGCATCATATTTTCGATTACATATTTATTCAACTATAGTGAATTCAAAGCCTAATATATATAATCACCGAATGTTGATTCTGACACTTAATTCAGGTATTTCAAAGAGAAAGACTAAATGGACATTATGGTGTTAGTGCATTTGTCTTTGGAAACACCTTTTCGGCTGTTCCATGCTTGTTACTGGTTTCAGTGGTTCCAGTAGCCATAATTTATTATCTTCCTCTTCAGAAGGGATATGAATACTTCATATACTTCCTTTGTGTTCTATTCTCTAGTTTGATGTTAGTGGAAAGCCTTAATATGATTGTTGCCAGCCTAGTCCCCAATTTCCTTATGGGCATCATAGCTGGTGCTGGAATTCAAGGAATCATGATCTTAACTGGTGGGTTCTTCAGGCATCCAAATGATCTTCCAGGGCCATTTTGGAGATACCCACTTTCCTATGTTGCTTTCCATAGGCATGCCTTCCAAGGATTTTTCAAGAATGAGTTTGAAGGACTAAGTTTTGCTGGCAACCAAGGTGGAAAGTACATTAGAGGTGAAGAGATTCTGAGAAACACATGGCAAGTGGATATGGGTTACTCAAAGTGGATTGATGTTGGGATCTTGGTAGGGATGATTGTTGTGCATAGAGTTCTATTCTTGGTTATCATCAAGACTAAGGAGAAAGTGAAGCCCATTGTTGCATCAATCTTCTCAGTGCCTCTCAAGGAAACAATACAAATCATGGAGAATCCAAATGCTTCTCTTTTGCCTAGAGAGATGGTATAGAATTAGAATGACATAGCAATATATGAGAAGCCGAACGCAGAGAACCAAGAGTGCTTGATTAGTATGATATAGTTATTAAACGTTGCTCTTTGCATGAGTAGGTTTTGGTACCTTTCCTCCACTCAAGGTGCTAAAGAAATGAGTCTAGTGTCATGTAGTGTGGTGTTACAGCATCACAATCTGTGCATTATATATGTCGTTTTATCTAATGAATAATGATCTTATAGCTTTCATACTTTATTATTATTATTATTATTTCCAAAGTAAAAATAGTAAGTTTGAAGTTACTAGCTCTGTTTTTCTTTTTCTTTTTTTAAAATGTCAATTACTAAGCTTAAAGATATGTAAACTAAAAGCAATTATATCTGATCTAATGATAATAGAGAAGAGTTTGGATAATATTAATAGTTCATACTATTTGGGGTTTGGTTTTTTATGAAACAAAAAATAAGGTTTAATAATATTTTTAGTTTTTATAATTTTTCACAAAATTTAAAGATGTTTTTTTATAGTTTAAAACATTAAAAACTAATTTTTATAATTTATAAATATTTATGAATTAGTCTTTGTTTCAAAGTTTAAAATATTGATAAGTAATTTTAAAATTTTTTTTTAGTTTTTCCATAAATATTTGTTAATTAAAAAAAATTATTTAAAAGATTGTTGAGTATTAAATATAAATATTTTTCTTAACATAAATATTTAAACTTAAATTTATCACGTTGTGAAAAATTAATTTTTTTTTTGTTAGATTCAACTCTTGTTTCTTATAACATAAAATTAATTTTAATATTTTAAATTATAAATTTTAAAATTTTTTTGAGTAAAATTATAAAAATTAAAATTATAATTAAATGAAAAATAAATGAAATAGGATAGGTGACTAATTCATTTTATACTAACATAAAAAGAATAATAAAAGAAAAATACATATATAACAAATGGTTGAGAGCGGTCCAACCAAACCCCTCAATCGCTCAAACATTGAACAGAGCGTGACGAGGGGGAAATTGTAGGAAAAGCAAAGGGATAAAAACTGCAGGGAAGCTTAGAAGGAGACTTCTTACTTCTAAGTTGCCACCGGCGTTCATCTGTCCCGGAACCATGGAAAACGACGACGTTGATATGCAGGGAGAAGAGACCAACGAAGTTATAACAGTTTCATTTCCCTTCTATTCGTTTTTGCTGATTTCTTTGTTTAAGCTTCATTTCAATTCGCATTTCATTATTCAGTCTGAAACCCTAGCTTTTTTATTCATCTATTTGAAATGGATAACGAATATAGGAATTGGATGACATGAAGAAGCGGTTGAAAGAAATGGAGGATGAAGCTGCTGCTTTGCGAGAGATGCAGGCCAAGGTCGAGAAGGAGATGGGATCTGTACAAGGTGGATTTTTACTCGTTCTGTTTAATTGTTTGTGCTAATATCAATGTTAATGCTGTTTTTATTGTATAAATTATCATATTTTTTTTAATGATTTCTATCTTCTTTTCAATTTATTTTTCATTTTCGTGCGAATAATCCGCGTTATATGAGCATTTGGGTTAAATAGGCACACAATGGTAGTTCTAATTTCTTCATCCTATGTTGATGTTATTGACCTAAATTCCCCTCTTTCTTCCCATGAAAAAGATTCATTTTTTATTTTCTTAACATTGTCTTCACTATATTAATAAACTATGAATTGCATAGTTGCCCTGGTAAATGCTAATTCATTCCATTGCAAATCCTATGATTCATAGGTGAAAAGTTGTATTTAGAGAGTTGAGGTTGGGAAGGGCTCTAGTGTAGCATAATTACAAAATCATAACAATATTTGCATTCACACATTTTTCTTGTCATGCTTTAACTTAAATCAAACTGGATTTTTGAATCTCTAAATTTAAATTTGGAGTAGTAGTAGTAACATAGTTAGAACTTGAATTATCTAGTCAGACCATTTTTCTGTTGTCTCCTTATGAAAAGGGAGGGTGGAGCCTTTAAATCTCATTTCTATGTTGTCTCTTTTCTTCCTTCTACTTCTTCCTTTACACTTGGTTGATGAATTCTGGTTGTTACCATGGCAAAGGATAATTTAATTTGTAATTTATGTTTGTGTTCACATTATTACTGAAATCCTGTCTCTGTTATTGATTCTTATCTCCAAATAGATCCTGCTACTGCTTCTTCAAGCCAGGTCAATAGAGAGGAAGTAGACACCCGATCAATCTTCGTAGGCAATGTGAGCTCTCTTTTCCCTGTTTAAAGAAAAACCTCTTTATCACAGTAAGTTGTTCTGTTGTCATCATATGTATTCCAGGCTAATGGTAATAAGATGAAATACCACAACTTCTTCATGGAGTATATGCCTGTGTATAGTATCTACAATAAATATGGAGTTTGGGATTGTTCACCAACCTTTTGAGAATCTCTAGCAGTGGACCACTAAACCATATTCAAAGATTGTTAAGCTATAATCTTCTGTGATACTTATTAATGTGTTGGCTTTGTGAGGCAATGCTTAGTATCACTTTTTTGGTGTCATTTGAAAAACAGTATACGCATGTCATGTGTTTATGTTTATATCAATTTTATGCATCCAAATGTCACTGTAAGATCATGAAAAGTAGTAACTGTCTTATACCCACTTTGATTATGTACTTCTGATATCATGCTCTCACATTCTTTGATCCTTGCAATCATATCAAACATCATGTTGCTTGTTTGCTTGTTGTTGTTGAATGCTTTCTCAAGGAATTTCATTTGAGTAAGTACGTAGTTATGGATGATGGGTGCTCTTCTTTGTTGGATTTTGTTTCAGTGAAGAGAAGATATGGGAATTTCTGGGGCTTCTTTGGTTTTTTAGAATGTAAACAGCATAATGCGAAGCTAGATACAGTTCCCATTAGACTGTAAGGAGATTTACTGATAGACTAAGATGTGTAAGAAGGGAGGAGAAAGTAGACCGGAACTATTTCTTAAAAAAAAAATTACTCATATGAAGATGCTGAACGATGATAGAAGAAAAAGTTATTTATAATCTACTACTTCTTTATCAGGACAGAAGAGCTGTTATTGATTGTCCTGAAACCCCACTTTTCTTAGCCAATTTATCAAAAATCTCCATGTGTGCATGGTGGATTTTCATTGCCTTCCCACCATTGACTGAATACTAAATGCTTTAAAACTTCACCATGCTCTGTCCTCAAAATTTATAACTTCAAAATTATATGTGCCTTTAGAAGGGTGAGCATTTCTGCATTTTTGTTAGAGCGTGCTCCTGAAACATTGAAGTTTGTTTGTTTTTCTTAGTAGTGGCATTCTGCTTTGACATTATGTTTAACTGCAATCGCAGGTCATGCTTCCATCTACAAGTTTTCTGGTTTAGAAAGGCTGCAGTTGGAAGTATAAGATAGTATTTAGGTGGAGGAAGAAAACAAAAAATAGATATTTACATAATCAAATTAACATAGAGAGTGAAAAACCAAGCAGATGATTCAGAAAAAACATGGAGGGATAGAGGAGAGTATGAGACTGTTAAAAAAAATTAGTTAATGAGAAAAACTATGTTCATGGTTTTGTCAAGATATATTTTGAAAGAAAGAGGAAGAGGAGGAAACCAAGAATGGATGAAAAAAAAATAGTTGTCTATATGTTAAGAATGAATAAGAGAACTGTGTAGGATAAAAAGTTTCAATTAGTATACATTTCATGCTTTTGCGTTCGGATGGTCAGAGGAACAGATTATATTGGAGATCAAGAACCCAGACTCATACTGGTGAGAAGATGACGTGCTTTAAAGGTTAAGGACTACCCATGGATGTCTGCTGTTTTGCTTGTAAAGCAAAAGGCTGGCTTTTGGTCGTGCTTAATGCTCAAGAAATATGTAGGTGTTCTTGCCTCATGGTGAGGAGCCTTGCACGTTATTTCATTTCTCCCTGAGGATTCTGAGGAAATGTATATGTCTTTTCTTCGATTTTTCTTTGCTTCTCTTGCTTTAGATATTCTGAATGCAAAATAAAGAAAGAAAATGGCCATATGAAAGAAGAAGCAAAAGTAAAGAGAGCTAATTGTGCATTACACCACTTTTGAGAGCTGTTGTTATTGAGGTTCCGTGATACTGTCTAACTTCTAGTTGAAATAAAGCTTAAAAATCCAAATTTGATCCAAGATTATTATACTTTGCATGTATTCTGAGAGGTAATCTAGAGAAGCAACGTGTATATCTGTTCCTGAGAGTGTTGGAATGATTCTTAACTACCAAATGAATGTATATCACATATACTGGCAATGAATATACAGTGACAAATAAGAGTATTTGGTTGTGCGAGTGCAGTAGAAAGTGCCAACTTTTATTTGTATGTCGAATATTTGACTACTACATGGTACACATTTTGGATTACTTGTTCTTTGGACCATCATAGAATATCTTTGATTCAATAACCCCCGCAGGTAGATTATTCATGTACTCCTGAAGAAGTGCAGCAGCATTTCCAATCGTGTGGAACAGTAAACAGAGTTACCATTCGGACAGACAAGTATGGTCAACCCAAGGGTTATGCTTATGTGGAGTTCCTTGAAGTAGAAGCTGTTCAAGAGGCTCTCCTACTGAATGAATCTGAACTGCACGGGCGCCAATTGAAGGTCAAAGCAAGAATTTCTTGACTTTTCTTCTTTGTTTTGTTAATTGCTTTAAAGTATAAACATATTATAGAAAGAAAACATCATTTCATCCTCCTATCAAAACTTACCATGTTTCCATTTTGCAGATAACCACAAAGCGGACCAATATACCTGGAATGAAGCAGTATCGACCCCGCCGGTCCAATCCTAACATGGGGTTCCGAGGCAGAGCCCCATTTGCAGCTCCTTTTGTCTATTCTCCCAATGGATATGGGTATGTCATATCATATGGTTCTCACCTCCTTTTCGGTGTCTATATTTCATGCTTCACTATTAGCCTTGCTACATTTTTTTGTTCATTGCAGAAAGGTTCCAAGGTTCCGAGCGCCAATAATGCGTTACAGCCCCTACTATTGAATGTCAATGCTACTGAGGCGGATTTATCTATAGACTGTTGACATTAATGGAGGATTCTCAGACCACCTAAACTGATGTGGTTTGTTTGTTCTGTGAGGATTAAAAGTAAAACCTTGTAAAATTATGGTGTTGCAACTGATCCTTTTTACTGTTTGGATAAATTCTTTACAAGAATCTTTCGTAAATTTGGGTTTTTTGAATGTTTGTCTTTCTCTGTACAAATCCTATGCTATGGGCTTTTGATAGCTTTATAATATTGATGTTAGACAGATGTCTTATAATCTTTGCCCCGATGCTTAACTCGCATTCAATGCATTAGAAGAAGCCCTTTAGCGAAATTTTGATTCTTCACAAAATGATTTTTATAATTATTTTATTATCTTTGTAATTTGTTGACACGTCAAAATGATTTTATTAATACAATTTAAACAAAATCGATTATTGTAAAATCAATTATTTGGATAACGTCTTTCATAAAAGTTTTTAATTGGATATTTTATTTAAGACTTTGAGAAAGGGTATGAAACATCACGATAAATGTCAACACATATATGCCGATTAAAGTATTAACAATTGTTCAAGCTAATGGACAAGTTAGAAATAATATCATAGATGGGTTGAATGAAGAAAGGCTTACATAAATAATTGGAAAATACCCCATTATAATAATAGTAATATATATTCTGTGTGTGTCAGACTCTGTTACTAGAAAATCTTACTTAAACTTTTCCGCCTTGTTTGGAATTATTCTTCAATCTTCATCCTACCCCTCTGAAAAATGGCTCTTGCTTCTCATTCTCTAATCACCTTCAAACCTAGCCTTCGCTCCCATCCTTCTGCACCCCTCGCCTCCCCTCACCACCTTCTTCCCGCCACCGCCACCCGCAGATCCATTATAGTTGCCAATTCTACTGACCCTTCAAAATCAACAGTGCCCATCACCCCGACAACCTCCACAAGCCCAATTTCCAGCAGATGGACCCTTGATAGCTGGAAGACCAAGAAGGCACTTCAGCTCCCCGAATACCCAAATCAGGATGAGCTCGAACAAGTCCTCCAAACCATTGAAACTTTTCCTCCCATTGTGTTCGCTGGAGAGGCGAGGAGCCTCGAGGAGAAATTGGGTCAGGCAGCCGTGGGCAACGCTTTTCTGCTTCAAGGTGGGGATTGTGCAGAGAGCTTCAAGGAATTTCGTGCCAATAATATTCGAGATACGTTCCGTGTCATTCTTCAAATGAGTGTCGTTCTAATGTTCGGTGGCCAAATGCCTGTTATAAAGGTTTGGTTTTCATCCATTATTTGATCTCTGTTTATATGTCTTTATTCGTGTTTCAATATAGCTCTTTCAATGTTAGTGAGAAAGGATTTTTTTTTTTTTTTTTTTTTTTTGTGATTGATCAAAATATTGATCATTGGATGAAAAAAGTTTTTTTTTTTTTTTTTTTTTTCTTATTGAACATTTAGTTCCACTACTTTATGGATGCGATGACACGCTTCCATTGTCGGGTATGCTGACTTAGGTAGGGAGAATGGCGGGTCAGTTTGCAAAGCCAAGATCTGACCCATTTGAGGAGAGGAATGGAGTTAAGCTGCCAAGTTACAGGGGTGACAATGTGAATGGTGATGCATTTGATGCAGAATCAAGAGTCCCAGATCCACAGAGGATGATAAGAGCCTATTTGCAATCTGTGGGTACCCTGAACCTTCTGCGTGCGTTTTCAACAGGAGGTTATGCTGCCATGCAAAGGGTCAAAGAGTGGAAACTAGATTTCATGGAGCACAGTGAACAGGGGGACAGGTAATTTATATAACCACTTTATTAATATATTCCAACCTTAAAGGGTTCTTCGAGAGAGATGAAAAGGGAGTTTAACAGAGTAAATTGAGCTAAGATTGAATAGTATCTTGTGTTACTTTTCACCGAATTAGGAGACATTTTCCCTGGCATGAGTCTCTAGTTTTTTTTGAGTAAAGAAGTGGTGAAGAGATACTGTATTGGTTCAATATTACAGTCCATTTACAATTCTGCTTAAAAATATTTTAGAATTACAACTTTCCAACTTTCTTGGGGGGAACCGTACAACTTTATTTATGTAATGACAAATATGATCAAGTTCCTTGTTATTATCCTTTTCTGTTTTTTAGTTTGTCTGCATGATAGAAATACATCATTGTGAAGAGAAATGGCTACTTTTCATTGTTGGCCTTTGCTCCTTTAAAAGGTTCCAGCTTTTATGCAATTGTTCTTTTTTGTGTGGCACCCATAGGTACCGTGAATTGGCTCGCCGGGTGGATGAGGCCCTCGGCTTCATGAGTGCTGCTGGACTAACATCTCAGCATAAAATTATGACGACAACAGAATTTTGGACCTCCCATGAGTGTTTACTTCTTCCTTACGAGCAAGCACTTACTAGGGAGGATTCTACTACTGGTCTTTACTACGATTGCTCAGCTCACATGCTATGGGTTGGAGAACGCACCCGGCAACTTGATGGTGCCCATGTTGAATTTTTGAGAGGAATTGCAAATCCACTTGGTATTAAGGTGCATATGCTGTGTTCCTCATCTGTCTTTTAGAACTCTGATCACTGCCATTCCATGTTTTTCTGCCCTTGATATGTTATGTTACATCATTACAATTACTTAAGTTGTTTGCGATAAATAGCATGCTTTACGAACTAAGACTACAATCTGGTTTTGTAATAGATTATGCTGTTGATGAAAATTAGAGAGCTAGTATAGGTAATAGGATGTTGGGTTTTCAGGTAAGCGATAAGATGGATCCTGATCAACTCGTGAAGCTGATAGATATTTTGAACCCAAGGAACAAGGCTGGAAGAATTACACTAGTTGTTAGAATGGGAGCTGAGAATATGAGAGTGAAGCTTCCTCATCTAATGAGGGCAGTTCGCGGAGCTGGTCAAATTGTGACCTGGGTCAGCGATCCCATGCACGGGAACACCATCAAAGCTCCCTCTGGCCATAAAACCCGTTCTTTTGATGCCATAAGGGTAATTTTGTATATCCACTTCTAATTCTAATTCATGTTGAGAAAGGCTTGATGCTATTAACAACTTACTAGTGATTGATTGTTTATAGGCTGAGCTGAGAGCTTTCTTTGATGTTCATGATCAAGAAGGAAGTTACCCAGGAGGAGTTCATCTAGAGATGACTGGGCAGAATGTGACAGAATGCGTGGGGGGCTCAGGCTCACGAACAATTACTTATGATGATTTGAGCTCACGCTACCACACTCATTGTGATCCAAGGCTCAATGCTTCTCAGTCTCTTGAACTTGCATTTAATATTGCAGAGAGGCTACGCAAGAGAAGGCAAAGCAGGATCATTTCACCATTCTAACATCATCTATCTCTATCTTCTTAAACAAATTCCTTATACTTTACTTTTATAAATACCCTAATCTACAGATGCCATTCACTCCATCCAATCCAATCCAATCATCTTCTCTTTTCACCCCACCCCCAAAAGAAAATCAACAAGTCCAATTCTCACACCCACGCCCACCATTTTCAATTTTAAAAAATAAAAGAAAATGAATAGATTTCTTCAAAGATAAAATATATTATATTATATTATATTATATATTCAAATTTCTTATTCCTCGTTTTTCATAGTTTTAACATTCTAGTTTAGAGAAACAGAGTTTACACGTCATACTAAACGACAACGCTTCGAGGTTGTACATAAACAGCAACCAACTATTCCATCATCTCGTCTCGTGCCCCCATACTAATGCCAATCCATATCTACAACATGATCTGCCACGTGTGAAAACTGTCCACATCTCGTCCCGTTAGTTTCTCCCCCTCACACGAGCGTCTTGCATGCCGAGGTTCGGGGGTCCCACATCGCGGGCAACAGGTACTTCCTCCCGTTCGTGCCGTACGCATTGTAGCTCGCACCGGTGGTCTTGTCCACAAGAGTTCGACCCGGATATCCCGGGTACGCCCCGCTCCCGAACAGCCCCGTGCAAGCTGAGACTGCTTCTAGAGGGGCAGTGGGCGGGCCCTGGAAGTATCCGTTGTTAAACGGGTTGGTAACTGTGCCGGCTAAAAGAGTGGCCAGGTTGATGATTATTCCATCGATTCCAACGTCGCCGTTAGGGGCCACCAAGGGCGGTGTCTGGGGACCGTAGATGGGCTGGTGGAAGGGCCAGGCACATTGACCCGGGCACTGCGTCTCGGAGTTTCCAACCCAGATATAGGCAGTGCGAGGCTTCCCATTCAGTGGTCGGGTCGACCCGTGGGTCCCGCACCGGTTCGTGCAGAACCCCTCGATGGCGACATCCTTCGCCGTGATAATGACATTGATTGCGTTGAGGTCGTTGAACTTGGAAGCCAAAGCGAGCAAGTGTCTGCCCTTGAGATACTTCCCCAGAGAGAGATTCTCGTGGAGGAGTTGTTTCCCTACGACGAGAGCAGAGGAGCCTCCCTTGTACTTCTCGGTGGTCTTCCACCACGACGCGGCGGAGGGAAGTGGAGCCTTCGGGGAGCTCAGAGACTGAATGAAGTCCACGATTATGGACCGTTGGATGGGAGTGAAGGAACCGTACCAGATGAGGTTAACGGTGATCTTCCCCTTGAGAAGCTCACCGTTATGGTACTTCAGAACCAGCGGTTGCTGTTGCACCGGTGCCCCCACTGTAGGTTCAATCAGCAGAAGAACCAATAGAGCAGAGGCCACAGTGGCAAGATGGTAATTAAAAGCCATTTCCAGGGTCAGGGTATAAGGAACGGATTAGAACCAAGAGGGGAAACTCGACGGACACGAGTGAACGAAGGGGAAGGCAGGAGGCTATATTTATATGTCCAAAGAGGGCGAGGGCGAGGACGAGCGAAACAGAAGACAGCTGTAGCTGCAGAGGCGTCAACATCGGACTTCTCCACGTGGAAGACTCTTATTGGGCGTCAAATCTTGAGTAAGCGATGCCAGGCTGTAAGGTTCTTAAGTGGGTCTGACGTGGGAGTCTACGATGATGGCGACGTTGGCGTAGAGACTGTGTTTTAAACCCAGTCGTACGGGAAAGTGATTTTACTTCATAATCCCCTAGACTAGACTAGATTGCTTACCATGCATTTCCGTTTCCGAACAGCTTCGAAGTAACCACGTGGGTCCCATCGGAAATTCCAAGCACAATCAGGACCGTACGATTTTCATCGAACGGTAAAAAGAGTGCGATGCATGGGATGGGAGCCATATAATTGGAAGAGTTTCAGATGGAGAATGGGCCCACATCGGAGTTGATGAGCGCTGACATCAGAAACGAAGTTCGAAGGGGTGTGTTTCAGTACGTTGGAGTTTATTTTAATTTAATATAGGCACGCAAGATGACAGTGAGTAGATTTTTAATAGTAGGTTCCTACTCCCTAGAGGCTGCGTTTGGCGAAGCCATTGTGTGCCTGTGAACTAGGTGGGCCCAGAGCTGGAAGAGGTCGAGTGATCCTAAATACGTCAGCGTATTAATATTCTTAAATGATGAGAGCGAAGGGCAAAACGGGAATTATGACGGACTAGTAGAGTTGGTGAGAGTCTTCCCGTGGCCGGGTGGGTGGTCCTCCTTGACCCATTCAAATTTATCTATTCCACAGCACTTGTATCTTTTCTTTTATTGTTTTTTCACTTTAATTTTAATTTCGCTTTGCTTTTCTTTTATTTTATTTTATTTTCACTTTAGCTTTTTTACTTTTTCTAATTTTCATTCCAATATCTATTGGGACGGTGCCGACTGTATATGAAGTGCGCATTTAGATTGCGAAATGTTCCAATGTAGGTAAAGTTTATATAATATTTTTTTGGGACGCATCAATGGGAGGGGTAAAAATTGTTGCATTTATGTTTGTGTTTGGAAGCAAGTACACATGTTGAAAGGCCTCTTGTTTGAATGTCAGAGTAACGTGAGTCCATGGTAAATTTGAAGGTTGAAGGTAAAAAGTAATTAATGAATATTGTCATGGTATCGAAGTTGATATTTCATCCGTATTGGTGCATTATTACTGAATTACTTTAGATAAGATCTCACGGCAATGAAAAGAAAGAAAGCAACAGGTCTGTTTGACCCGACATTGTTGATGAAACCCCAAACATACAAGTGAAAAGATGACGTGTAAGAAATGAAGGACAGCGTGGGAGTTTAGGAATTTGTAGTTCCAAGTCCTTGCCCCTTCCGACGCGTCTCCTGTTAGGAATAGCACTGTACCACTGGATAGAATAGAATAGAACAGATAGATACAGACGTTGTTGGTAAGAGGAAAGCCCCCCGGATGTTGCTCCCTGTTCATACGTTCCACTGTAGGTCACCAAAACGCCCCGTTTCACTATACATGTGCTAAGCTAATTACATAATTTGATGTTGAATCTCAAGAGCGAATGTGTTTTACCCGTGAGGAAGTAGTTCGAAAAAGTAATATAATTTTCAGAAATAAAATTCTTTTATTTTTAAAACCTCCACATCTCATATTACGTAAATGATTTTGGTGTTGTAGTTATTTTTTTTTTAAAAAAAAAAAATTAAGTCATTTTCGTGAATGATTTTCAATTAAATATAATTTTGTAAATAATTTTCTAATAGCATCTAGAATAATCAAAATTCTATCATTGATGATGGAGTGACAAGTATGAAATGTGAAATTAAACTAATTTAAGTACTCTCTTCCTACTTGAATACCAGACTTGTGTTAATTGAGAATCGGAACTAGTACATTCATCTTAATAAATGCAAATCTATATTTTCGTGATTTAAGACTTAGCATATGACCTCCTGAGCATTAAAGTAAGATTTTTAACTAGTTTCTTGTGTTTGTGTTTCAGTCCCAATTTGCTGAGCTGGAACCAGAGAACAAGTACTGTGTGGATAATTTTCAACCATGCAAGGAAGAAAATCTGGCATTGCAGATAATGACACTCCCCCATTCGTTTTCGTTAATTTCTTTCAGATATAAGAATCACTTGTCTCCTAGTTTTTGTTGTAAGTTACTACCAAAATTAAATGTGCATTGCATCGTACATAGTTTGCAAATGGTCCATTCAGTGAGATAACATTTTTCTATACCCATAAATTAATTAATTGGACATAAAATAACATAGCTTTCACGAGCATGCATGCATGCATAACTATCAATCACGTACTCACTTAATCAAATCAAAATAACAACTATCTTTTTCTCTTTCGCGCATATAAAGATTGAGGGGTCAATTTCAAATCATGACAATGGAGTTTTTTTTCAATTTTTATCATCACACAAATTCATTATTATATTATCCAATTCAATGAAAAATGAAAGATAATATATTTGGGATAAGCTCGTGAACAACTAGGAGTTAACTTGTAGGTAGTTCCCTTTGGCCCTCCCCACCTTTTCTATTGACCACCCTCCTCTAAGATGAAAATGGCTCTACACATTTGTTTTACATTCTGAACGAATGTGTAGAGCCGTTTTGACTTTATAACGGCTCTGCACATCCATGTGCGGTGGGGGGGGGGGGGGAAGTATAATGTGACCAGGGGCATTGTTGGTATTTTTAAATTTTTTAATTGAGGAGGAGGGTCAATGGGAAAGTTGGGGGTGGCCAAAAGGAACTACCTAACTTGTAACATCATCTATCAATTAAATATCAAGATACCATTCATATCCTAATTTTATTATATTCAGCAGCATTGCTTTCATCACCTAGTTGTTCGTGGCCACAGATATATAATATTAAGTGGTTCGTTTTATATTATTTTTATTTTATGAGGAGCTAGGTCACTTCTTGACTCGTGGTCTATGGTTTGCATTTATGTAAAGGGTCTACAATTGCGCGCAACATTATTGTATATTCCCAATCATTGCTAGGGTTTCATAGCATTTAATAAAACGAACCCCACCAAGGGTTGAAATTAGACAGAAAAGTTTAAAAACGACAAATTGCGGGTTAATACTAATGCCGTACCCATAGAGATAGATAGAATTAGGGTTCCTCGTTCCTAGTAGCTATATATGGCTCCAGCTCTGTTGAAATCTTTGGTTGCTGCATTCTTTCTTTCTTTCTTTCATTTTCGATGGACACACAATTGAATCGTGTTATAAATGCCAAATCGGGGACCATGCATGCATCTCTTAGAGTCTTCCCTTGTACTGATTATCCAAAGAAAAGTTCAACAAAGGGAAAAGGAAACAAAAAGTTTAGGGTGACGCCAAAAAAATAACGAGTCCTTTTGGATCGTTTTTCAAAATTGGACAAAGTTATTTGGATGGTGGCAGAGAGATGATGCCAAAAAATAAGTTGAAAAAAGTGAGATATTGTTTGTGATTTAATTTCTAGACTGCTTCTACTTTACGACTTTGCATTTCCTTTTCTTTTTTCCATCAAAGACCTAAATCTTAAAATGAAGCTACCTACCAATCCTCTCCAATAATAGATCAATTATAATTACTCTTTTTTCCATATGTTTGTTTTTTAATATTATTAAGTCACCCTTGAACTTAATTTTATTTACTAATTAAGTCACATTTTATTATTATTAATATTTTCGTTGTTAATAAAAATAAAATAAGAAAATATACTTTAAAAAGAAACTAAGGGAATACTATACCATTCTAAGATGAAAATTTAAAATGAGCTTTGAGATGAGTTTATGATATTTTTACATATTATTTAGATTTAATTATACTTTTGATTCTTATAATTTATAAATATTTACAAATTAATCTTTTTAATTTTTAAAATTTAAAATACTAAAAATCAATTCCTATAATTTACAAATATTCATTTATTGAAATAATCTATTATTTCGAATTGTATCTCATAGCCTATCTCAAAGCTTTTAATTGTTAAAAAATTATTAAAATATTACTACAAGAATAAAATATATTATTATTATTATTATTATTATTATTTTTGTCAATTAGGAGTCTTCGAATAAACTATGGGATATAGTTTGAGATAGCAAATTTGATATCTTATTTATTAATAAAAATTATTTTATAAATATTTCTATAATTTAGAGATAAATTTTTAACAAAATTTAAATTACAAAAATTATTTTAAATTTTGTGTGAAACTTTGATGATTAATAGTATTAAGTTAATTGATAAAGTTAAAGAATAAGAATTAATTTATAAATATTCGTAAATTATAAGAACAAATTTTTAATATTTTGAACTATAAAAATCTTCTCAAATTTTGAAGTGAAACTGTATAACTAAACATATTATTTATTCACACGTAACCCACAAATGTATTATTTATAAATGAAGAAGAACATACTAACCTTTTATATATCATAACCACATTTTAATTCAACCTCAGAAATTTTAATATAATTTTTGTGCACTACTTAATTCGTTACCTAAACAAATGCAGAGACAAATAAAGTTTGGTTAAGTGGCATCCACCCACTTATGCTATATATATTTATGCGCGCTTTGCTCAACAAATATTCCAATAAAATCATTAATCAACATTTTCTAACTAATTAATCTACAAATTAAGCATTTCACTTTTCTAAACGTAATAGAAATACATAAAGCTGCCAGCCTAAGTTGGTCTTAAGCTTGTCAGAAAAAAAAAGAAGAAGGTAAAATCATAATTATTTTTTAAAACACTCTATTTTTCATGGTTTAAGCTAATTTGAAGAGATGAAAAGGAAATAAATAGTTAATTAAATATTTAATTATTGTGTATAAGGTATTTTGATAGAAATTGGCACTTTAGATGTCTTAAGTAGTGACGGCCGACAACAATATATGGTGAAGGAAGGGTGCACGATGCTCATTAACGTTTCCAAGGACTGCTCGCGCTTCGCATTTAACACGAGGAACCCTCATACAACATACGACTTTACATGACTTAGCCATCATCATCATCTTGTCCAAACCGACAAAATGAAATTAAATGTTAATAATAAATAATTATAAATATTTTTTTCATAAAATTAATCTCACATAAAATTTTGAGAAAAATAATAAGTAAAAATTTATATAAATGTTGAATAGACACAACTAACATAATAATTTGTGTTGTAATTCTTCTTAATTCATTATTGCTAAATCTAAAACATAATGATATGCAACTTTGATAGATTAAAAAAACTGTGTATTGAGTTAAAGGATAGAAAGTTAAAGCATTAAAATGCAATAAAAAATATTGGAACTTTAGGATTTATTTGGGAGTTAGAGGGGAAATGGAACATTTTTAACATTTTTTTTTTTTTGGATAAGCTATTTTTATCAAAATAAATAGAGCATAAGAAAAACAATTTCAAAAATAAAAATAAAATGCATAAATCTTTCTTTCCTCTCTTTCCATTACCTTTTATCCAAATAAACTATTGATCACGTGAATTGAATAAAATTAGGATATAATGTAGCAAAGTCATCAAACTTTATAAAGTAGGGTTTATTTTATCATAAGATAATAAAGCCTAATCTATAGTGGGATTGTTATAATGAGTTTGAGTAATTTGATCGATTAACTTGAATAGCATGCATTTATAGGCAAAAGGTTAGAAGGGATATTTCAAATGTCAACATGTCCCTACTTTGGAGCTCCATAATTCCAAGCACCCATCAACGAGAAGAAACTGTGATTAAAAAGGGAGGTGACTCTGGTCAACTTAAATCCAATTGAAATGATAGTGTCGACCAACAGCTATATTAAACACTTATCTACTTGGCTCCTCTATTCCTAAGCTAATTAAATATTAATTGATGTGATTACAACTATCTTAAAAAAATTTGGGTGTTTAATAGAATGATTCTTTGAATTAATTTAGGATTTATTGTTTTCTGTGTTTAGTATGAATTTTTTTAAAAGAATAAAATCTCATAAAACATATTTCCTATGTTTTTTAAATATAAATTTCTTTAAAAAAAAATTATACAGGAAATGGTGGAATTCTAGTTTTACATGATTTATAATTCTTAAGATTCAAAAATAAATCCATCCACTAAACACCTCCTAATAGGAATAATTTTATTGTTATTGTAATTTTATTTGACTCGATCCGAGATTAGTTAATATTAAATATAATGTCAGACGCTTAATAATTTAACTAAAAAAAAAGAAGAAAAAAAATTGACAATCGGTGCTTTTGTGATGCCACACTAGCCTCCAACATATACTAGCCAGCTAGAGATCACCAGTCTGTTTTGATGGCTAATTAAATTGTCTTGATAGGTCAAAAGTAGACGTTGAGACAAATTAAATCTATGATTGAAATTTGAATGGGTTTCATTTGGATTAGTTTAATCTGAGACAGCTAGCTAATACTACAAAACCAAGTATCCCCAACTTGATTCCATCAAATTAAAGAGTGTCCCCAAGTTGATGGCATATATAAAGTTTGACATATGATGATGATGATGATGAGCTTAGGATAGTGGGTTCTGTTCATTCGAGGAAGCTGCCAGAAAAAGGGTTGGGATTTCAAGTCTTGAGAATTGGAAAACCATGCCAATAGATTTGACTGCAGGGTGATGATAAAAGAGAGAAAAAGAAGAAGAAAACCCAAAGCTAGCTGGGTTGACAGTGAATGAGTGATTAAGATTTGGAATCAATTATTTAAGAGGCATTGACTTCAAATTTGGCATTCTCTATGGCTATGAGAAATCAAAGTCTTTATTATAGAATAGAGACTGATAAACTGTCCATGCCAGGGCAGGCCAAACTTGAATTAAAACCCATAGACTTTTTCTTCAAATCTTTGACAGACAACACAAACTAAATTTGACAGGTAACTGAGATTATATAATTTTTAATATTTGATAGAACTATATGAATATTATACTTTGCTGAAAAACTAAATTTTAAAACTTGTATAGGATAAGATCGATGTGAGAAAATTAACGTCATCTAAAGATGATTAAGTTGCATGTTATGTTACTTACAGACATGCATTATCATTTGTTTAATTTGGGTGACCCAACTACAATGAATGCCAGCATATTTTAAAACACACAGTGCATTTATAGATGTGGATTCGATTAGGGTTATTTGTATAATAATAGAAACTTATCTTCAACGATTAATATACACAGTTTTGGATGATTAATTGATTCAGGCTTCAAGTGGGAAACAACTTGCTTTCTTCCTCTCTAAGGTCTTTCGGCCATTAATGGGGTTGTTTAGAGAAAAAGGAATGTATAATTATCGTCCCATAGGATTATTTTTAAAAATATATTGATACAAATAGCTTGAACTAATTAATAATTAAAGACATCTATAGTTTTAAACTAACATGGCATTTCATTGTAATGAGATGGTCATATGTATGTTGGTTCACTAAATATTGGCAGATAATTAATATTTTATTGAAACGATAGGTAAAGCAGATAACCTTAGTTAATTCTCAATTAATTTAAGAAAAATATAAACAATAAATACAAATTTTATTAAAACTATATAGTGACCACTTGTCAAATTAAGAGGATGTGCATTCTACATTATTTTCTTTGGCTTGTTCAACCATATTTCTTTATTAGTACATTGAATTAAGATTCCCTTTCTTATGAAGGAAATATAAAGCTTATATCATCATTAAATATTCAATTCAAAATAAGTTGATGTTCCCTTCTTCTCTTTTCTGTTGTTAGTGATCTTTCCAAGACTTCTACATTAATACTACCAAATTCTAAAGCTGTATGATCATTTCATTTGAAGATTGTTAAGGAAGTAGCTTCATTTACATAATTACAATAATAACCCTAATAAGCACTTGCAAGTTACAAGGCTTGATGGTCATGTCAACATGGGTCATTTGGAGTATTGGACATATCATGGGGTCATGCGAGAGAAGTACGGATGGAATGTTTGAGTGTCTCGTTTCAATTTGAAGGGTTTAAGATAATTTTAAGATGGGATTGAGATAAAATTTTGTGTTTTGGTGAATTTTCGAGATTTATCTCATCTCAATCCTATTTCAATTATGTCTCGAAATGTATATATTTTGTTTCATCCTAATTTTGTCTTGGCTTATTTATTTACTTTTTGTTCATAATTCATGTATTTTTTTTTATATTTTTTTTTATAGCTAGTGTTTTCCTTTTATGTCTTTTTTAGTTTACTAATTTTAGAGTGAGTAAAAATGAATAATAAAAATCTTCATATAGGTTTACCATCTATGTTAATGTATATACACATGTAATTTTTTTTTCTTACTCTATGGAGTTTAGTTTAGTTATAAACTTATAAATATTATTTATTATATAAAAATGTATTTAAACTTGAATGAGTCATGAATAATTTTTTATTTTTTTAAAAAAGAGGAAAAATTTTGGGATGGGATGTGACAAAGTTGTGTGAGATGAGATTTAAAATGTAATTGAGATGAGACTAAGACAATATGTTTTAGAATTGGACGAAATTTTGAAATGAGATTTTTTGTCTTAGTACGAAGTCGGGCAAAGTCCTATCCCATTTCTTTTAACACCCTACATTTTCTTTTCTCACCTCGCATTCTTTTTGTCTAACACTACATAATGAATATGTGAAAAGAAAAATGAGGGTGTTAAAAGAAATTTGTGAAATGAGAGATGAGCCCAGAAAGGGCCCAATCAATGAGAGTCCAGTGTATTCTTCAAATGTGGTCAGAGCACAAAAAGAAAAAAAGCTTTAAGCTGGCGGTACTAAGTGTAATTAAAAAAAAAAGAAAAAGAAAAAGAAAATTGAGTATGTTTTATCATGCATTTGTCTTTGATTTGGTTTTTGCTTCTCCTGTTCTCCGTTATTTTTTTTAAGGTTAGTTGTTTATTGCATTGTTTCATTTGATTTTTGCTTATAAACAAGGTTCATTAAATCTCTCAAAACTACTGTTATATAATATTTTAATATATCCTATAAAAAATATATTAATCTATGTATTTTGTTTATATTATATTATATATATATATATTTTTTTTCTCATATTAAGTTTGTTTCCTTTTCTCTTGTATTAGAAAGCAAATTTTACTTTTTCTGTTGTTTGAACTTCAGATAGAACCACGGAGGATTCTGACAAGAACCCAGACGTGATCGCTTACGTGTTTCCTGAGCACCATCAACCTCTACAAAATCCGTGTTGTAACTGGTTTTCAGTACTTCACACAGTTCCTCTGCATCAAGGATTTCAATTTGCAGCTCAACCATTGTTGAAGCAAGAGAAAGACCCTCTGTGATAGAGAGACATGGGTTGGAGAGGAATACTGGGTTTCGATTATGGAATAGTTCTGGCACCGTTGGGACCTGATATCTCCGGTCCCGAGCTTGCTGCTGCAGTTGCCAATTCGGGTGGTCTAGGATTACTCAGAAACCCTGACTGGGTATATTTTCACTTTGTAGTTTTCATGATATGCACCATATTACCGATCTTCTGTAGTAGGAAAATAATATTGGAGAATTGAGTAAGGAGCATAAAGAAACTGAAAAAATTCTGAATTTTTACTCTCATTAACATTATTAATTGTTTGTTGTGGAAATTTCTTCGATCAGGAATGCCCAGATTACTTGAGGGAGCTCATACGGAAGACTAGGGCCTTAACTGACAAACCCTTTGGGGTTGGTGTTGTTCTAGCATTTCCTTATGAGGAGAATTTGAAGACTATTCTGGATGAGAAAGTAGCAGTTTTGCAAACTTACTGGGGTGATTGTTCAAAGGAATTGGTAACCAAGGTTCATTCTTCTGGGATCAAGATTATTCACCAAGTGAGTGTTTACTGTTCATTGCCCATATTAATTTAAACCCAGGGTCTCTTTGTTGAAGCAGCTGAACCTTGTGAGCTGTTGTCCTCACCCATCACTATCATTCTCTATATAAGATAAGAGATATACTCTATGGGCTACTGTAAGTTTTGAAATGTGATGTCAGTGACCTTTAAAAGCAGCTGAATAAGGTTTAGGGATTCGTTAGTTCTATAAATAGCAATGTGTGGCTTTCAATCTGAAGTGATTAAATTAATTGCCTTTTAACTGAGGCATCGCTGTGGCTAATAGTAGAGTTTATATGGCATGCTAAATGGCTGGGCTGTACATCTTTTTACTTAGTTTTCTGATTCGTTGCTTGTAATCTTATTGGAGGTTGGGTCTGTACAAGATGCAAAAAAGGCAATTAATGCAGGCGTTGATGGAATAATTGTACAAGGACATGAAGCTGGTGGCCATGTAATTGGTCAGGTGTGCATGCTTTTAATTTTCTGAAGTACATTCATATTCATAAATCACATATGTAATAGAAGCTTCTTTATTTATCATCAATGTTGAAATGAAGTCAGAATGTGTATTACTTTGAAGGAAATGATTCTATTATGCATTTTTAGTCTTTGGTGACATGTGAAGTTGCTCCTCATCTCTTCAATTGTGTGATATTTTCAATTTTAGTTGCTCAGGGATCTTTCTGATCTAATCCTCTGCATATAATTGTAGGAAGCTTTAATTTCTTTGGTGCCTAGGGTGGTTGATCTTGTTGGTGATCGAGAAATACCTGTTATTGCAGCCGGGGGAATCGTGGATGCACGGGGATATGTTGCTGCTCTGGCACTTGGTGCTCAAGGCATCTGTCTAGGCACTAGGTTTGTGTCAAAGAATTTCTTGTCCCAAAAACTTAAGTTTTGAGAAAAATGCCTAATAATGGTTTTCAAGACTTGAAGCATAGACAAAGCACATTCCCATTATTACTTTGTTGATAAAATTTAATTTGATTGTGGGAATTGGAGCTATTGTAAAGTTGAGATCAACATTGACATGGATCCAATCCATAAAAAATTTCCCAACATTGTTACTATGATTTGATTGATACTTGGGTTTAAAGTGGAACTACTTTGGCCTCTGCTATACATTTTAGCTTCTGATGCTAAGAGTTTGATTTGCAGATTTGTTGCAACTCATGAAAGCAATGCACATCCAACATACAAAAGGAAGTTAGTGGAACTTGATGAAACCGAGTACACAGATGTATTTGGCAGGGCGAGATGGCCTGGTGCACCTCAACGTGTTCTGCAGACGCCCTTCTACAAGGAATGCAGATCCCTTCCACCCCAAGAAAATGAACTCAACAAGCCCGTTATTGGTCATTCAACAATTAACGGCATGGTAGGATTCGAGCTTTGCCTATATTTCAATTCTGATAGAATCTGATATGCCATGATTTTGTGTTTGATTTCTCATTTTTCATGTAACAGGAGAAAGAGATCAGACTTTTTGCCGGTACTGTCCCGAACAAGAGTACCACAGGGGATCTTGAGAGCATGGTGATGTATGCTGGCGAAGGTGTTGGATTGATCAAGGAAATATTACCTGCTGCTGAAGTCATAAAGAGGCTGGTTGAAGGGGCTCAGCTTCTGATCCACCAAAACTTGAAGTAGCTTGTCAAGTAAGATTCAGCCTACGCTCATTAGCTTGCTGAAAATCATTCCCAGTCTGGCTAACATTGTCACTCCTATGACCTATAAAATAAGAATGCTAGCCAGTTTCAAGCTAAAATCTATGATAAAATTTTCATTTTTTTCCCCACAAGCTCCAGGTTTTAGTCATTTAACAGCAGCAACAGCAGATAGGCATGTAACTTGTTTGAATATGAATGAGATATTGTTTACGTACTTTTCTTTTCTAATGTATTATCTCTGTGCCTCCCTGCATCTCTTTTCAGTTAAATTTGACACAGTTTACATACAAGTCTTATATTACGAATGCTCATATTGGGACTAGTTGCTTCCTCTGCCTTTTTCTTTCACTCCATGACCTTTGAACTTGCATAGTCAAACGTTGTTCAATGTTATAAAATATGATCAAAATGAAAGAACAACTAAAATATAATGTAACAGAAAATGTGATAAAAGATATTATCCCAGTGACTTGAAAGTTACCAATCATGGGTGGTGGGTAAGTTTACCTCAAATGCTTGCAACATCTCAAAATAACTGTTTTTCTTTTAGCAATCAGGGAATTCTTCACCAATAAATCACTATAGTGCAATATTAGTAGAAGTACAACCTTTGGCACAAAGGTGACAATCAATTATATATTCAGATTGATCTAGTTACTTAGAACATTAACCCCACATGACGGTAACATAATGACAAGGGCATTATTTTCAAGAGAGGAAATGACATTAATAAAGTTACTTTTGTTTTAGCATCACCTCCTTGATTACTTTGTCCAAGTTTATGTAGGAAGAACCACCGAAACTAGTGCTCTCTTCAGCCAATTTCTTCCACTCCATGGTCTTTTCCTTCATCTTCTTCCCCTTCTCTCCCACCATCAACTCATTTACCAGCTTCTCCACTTTCTCTCTCTTCACATTAGTGTCAATCTCCATCCCAATGCCCCACTTAGTGCAAGCATATCTGCAGTCCATTGGCTGATCAGCAAAAAATGGCCAACACAACATTGGAACTCCTGCACAAACACTTTCTGTCATTGAGTTCCATCCACAATGAGTCAAGAACCCTCCAATTGACTGGTGGTTCAACACTTGCTCTTGTGGGCACCAGCTTGCTATGAAGCCTCCGTCTTTAGTTTCATTCACAAATTCAGATGACAAAATCACCGAACCGCCATTAACAAGGTCAGGCCTAATGATCCATAAAAAGGGTTTCTTACTGTTAGCCAATCCCCAAGCAAGCTCAAAAAGTTGCTCACGAGACATAGTAGTGATGCTGCCAAAGTTCACATAAACCACAGATCCAGGCTTTTTGGTTTCAAGCCATTCAAGACACTCAGTCTCCTCTTTCCAAAGATTGGAACCTATGGATACCAACTGGTTCTCTGGAGCCTGATTAAGAAATGAAGGAAAAGGGCCAATGGCGTGAAGAGAAAGAGAGGGGTATACAGAGGAGAGAGCATTCACTTCTTCACTCTCAAATCCATCAAATGTGTTAAAAACAATGGCAGATGCTCTGTGAGCTCTATCCATTACTCCAACGACAAAGTCCAACATCAAATCATTTGGATCCGTCGTTATTAAAAAGCTCGCGAGGTCCTTTAGTCTGATATCTTTCATACCTGGAATGCAGTCTATTACAGTATCCAAGTACCCATTTGTAAAATAACTCTCATCTGCACAACAGATTTGCACAAAATTGATACTTGAATCTCCATAATCAATATGACTCATAAGCATACATATTTGACGAAGGAAAGAATAAAGTTTACCTTTGAGTGGAAGAAGACCTTTTTCAACTAGACTGTGATAGTGAGCAGCACCCAAGCATGAAGCTGCACTTGATGGCCAAAGGAGTACAATAGGAACTCCAAATTGTTCTGCAGCATCAATAGTGAAACTCATGCTCACATCAGACACTAAACAATTAACACGGGGGATGAGGCCAACAGAAGCAGACTCATTCAGTCTAGTGAGAAGGTTGCAATAAGGGATGAGGCAATTTTTTTGGGTTGAGTCACAAAGGGAGGGGATATCTTGAGTAACATCAGCATCCATGGGAGGAAGACCATCTGGGATTGTTTTAAATTGAAAGTCTGGCAAGCCATCAAGAGCACTAGAGCCCCTTGACTTGAGCAAGCGTTTGTGGTTGAAATCGGTAAGTACAAAGGTTATGTGAAAGCCTCTCGTATGAAGCAATTTGGCTAGTTTCATCATTGGGTTTATATGGCCTTGAACTGGATATGGAGTCAGCACAGCATGGGGCTTCCCCTCAGAAACAGAACCCATTCCTCTATTTTCCTTCCTTGATTCAAGTGGACGTCACTGGGTTTCCTTTCCTCTCCTCTGATGCACAAATGAATGCTATCCTTTTTATCCAATTAATAAAATTCTGTGGGGTTCTTGATCCTGCATCAGGTTCTTTTCACCTTATAAATCATCTAACCTTTCTTTGTTCTGATGAAAAATACAAAAATACATCATCTAACAACTGCTCTAGGTTGCAGACAGCTTAAACAAAGTAATTGTAGTTACTGTGCGAGTAGTAATATCTAACACGACCGAAATTACTAGACATTTCCAGTTAAGATAAGGTTGGGAAGCCAAGATGATAATGGCCACATGGATTTTTTTTTTCTCTCTCCTACTGTTGTATTGAGAAGGCAGTGGACGACAAGAACGTTGGATGTAAGGTTCTGTCGTTTGACTTCCAGTTGAGTAGCTGCCTTTTATTACTTTGACCAGTGTTGTTGTCTCCTTGTGCTATTTGTCAATAATCATAATAATGGTGTATTTTGTAGATTGGCACATACCGTGAAGTTTATCAGAATACAACTTTGTAGCTAGGATGGGGACAAGTTTTGTTGAGGCCGCTTACCGTGTTGTACATGATCGTTGACTGTTCGTTTATTGTCTCTTTGTGCCTTGTTGTCACTGAAAACAAGAAGGTTGAAGAAGACATAAAAGAAGGAAAAGGTCCGCAGTAGTCATTGTCCAAGTTTTATTTTATCTTATTAACTATTTGTTTTCCTTCTTCATTTTCATTTTTGTTTTATTATTATTAAAATAGCCACAGCGGAAAGGAGAACGAAAGAAAAAAGAAGAAAGGAAAAATAAAGAAGAAGGATCGCGAAGGAAGCGGAACGGAAGTTCGTTGAAGCAAGTGGGAAGCGACCGGATTTGGCGGAGTGGAGGCGGAGAAATAGAGAAGGCGTGGGAGCTCGTTAGAGAGAACTAGAGAGCGAGAGAGGAATCGGAGAACTGAGAGTGACATTTGCGCACTATGGTTTTGACAATTTTATCATAACCCATAAGTCTAACATTAATGATAAGAAGAAGTAATGATTAGAGACGGTGACATTTGCGGTGCGTGATTGTTTTGAATTGCTTGTTATCATGCTTAGCCACTTAGGATAGTAGTCTTAAAATAGACAGAAAACAATTTCTTATATCAAATGACAATGCATCGGATGATAAGCCATTTGGTCCCTTCCCCAACTGGCCTATAAATTAATCTCGCCCTACCACCCACTTACTGCATGAATCACGAATCACGAATACTTTTCAGTTCAAATTTATAATAATTGAAGAGATATAAATACATTAAAAAAATTGACACGTTGTATTATTATTTTTTTATTATTATAAATTTAATAACAAAGGATATATTTTAGTTTAGAGACCCATTTTAACTAATTTATTAATATAACACATGATGTAACATTTTTTTAATGGATAAGAACACAATAAAATATGATTTTACATAACTTATGAGACAAAATTTTTTGTCTAAATTATTATCATCAATTGCAATTTTCAAATCTTATCTTCAACCACTTGCCACTTAAATCTAGGGACTTGTTTTCAATTGCTTAACCAAATTATTGAAGTTAATGTAAGATGATCCACCTGGAGATGTAGCCACCTCAGCTCTGTGCTTCCATTCCATTGCCTTCTTCCTCATCTCTTTTCCTTTCTCTCCTCCCATGAGTTCCCTCACCAGCCCTTCAACTTGCTCTCTCTTGACATCATTATCTATCTCCATGCCAATCCCCCACTCATCGCAAGCATAGAAGCAATTGGTTTGTTGTTCAGCAAAGAAGGGCCAGCACATCACAGGCACACCCTCACAGATGGTTTCCAATGTGGAATTCCACCCACAATGTGTCAAGAATCCCCCAACAGAAGGGTGACCAAGAACCTTCTCCTGTGGGCACCATCCCAAAAACAACCCTCTCTCACGAGTTTGCTTGAGGAATTCTTCTGATATGACCTCTTCTCCACCATCCACAAGATTAGGCCTAATGACCCATAAGAAATGGTACTTGCTGTTGGCTAGTCCCCAAGCAAACTCACTCAATTGCTTAGGGGTCACAATCACTAGGCTCCCAAAATTTACATAAACAACTGATCCTGGGTCTTTCTTGTTCAACCATTCCAAGCACTCTACATCTTCTTTCCAAAGGTTTAATTCAATGGAGTCAATTTGGTTATTTGAACTTAAAAATTGCTTTAAAAGCATTGGTAATGGGCCAATGGGGTAGAGCTGAGGGTATTTCTTTCTGATTCCATCCAAAACCTCAGCTTCTAAATCTTCAAAGGTGTTAAGAATGATCCCTTTGGCTTTCACAGCATTGTTCACACAGTCTACGTTGTAATGGAACATTGTCTCAGAAGGATCAGTGGTCCTGAAGAAGGTGGGCAAATCTTTCAATCTGACTCCTTTCATTTCTGGTACCCAGTCAACTGCAGTATCCAGATATCCATCAAATAGATTCTTCTCATCTGCATTCAATTCAGAAGAATTTCAGTTAAATTATACTGCAAAACATTCATCTCAGAAGAATTTCAGTTAAATTATACTGCAAAACATTCATCAAGCACAAGTTATATAATATGGTCTAATCTAAGTATAGTAGCCTAGAATTGATTGTTATAAAAAAATTACCTTTCAAAGGAAAGTAGCCTCTTTTCTGAAGCTCTTCAAAGTTAAGATAGCCAAGCAAGCCACAAGCACTTGGTGTAAATAACATAAATTCTGGAATATTGAATTCCTGGGCAACCTTCAAAGTGAATCCCGTTACACCATCAGAGAGTATGCAAGTAACAGGAGGCACATCTGGTGAATCACCAAGCCTCGCTATGAGGTCTCTGAGTGAACTCAACCCGTCAACTGGCAGTGTCGTGCACAACGCCGGCAGGTCCAGGATTCCTCGTTGGTTAGCCGGCGGCAAGCCATCCGATATCGTCTCGAACCGGAATCCAGAGAGACCCTTAAGAGAGTCTTGGCCTCTGGATTTCATCAAACGATCAAAGTTGAACTGTGTGTGTACAAAGGTGATGTAGAAGCCATTGAAATGGAGAAGCTTTGCCAGCCTCAGCATTGGGTTTATGTGGCCTTGTGCTGGAAGTGGAACACAAATCACGTGCGGCTTTAAAAGATCATCCATTTTCACCATTCAATGTTTGGATTGGACAGTTGAAGATCCCAGAATCCATGGAAGCTCTAAACATGGATGCCCTTTTAAACACCGAATCAAGGTGGTGATGATAAGGAGAATTGGTCCAATGATACCGGACATTTTGGTCTACATCACGTCCAGTATGCAGTAAAGCGATGAGTTAAAAGACGAAGCCGCCCAGCATGGATATAAGAAAAGGATTTGTTAGTTTTGATAATATTAATAATAATAATAATAACTTTTTATTTAATTCATTTTTGTCTTCATTCTGAGAGAAATATACGAGACGGATTTTTCTTTCTTACGAGGAAACTTTATCTTTTTAAAGATGAGATATTTTCGAGAATATTTAGGAAAAAAAAGTGTTGATAGTGGATAAGTAACAACTTTTTGTTTGTTTTATAAAATTGTCCAACATGACTAGTCTCCCCCTTTTTTGGTAAGAGAATATTTATGTATAATCAAAACAATTCATAGTCCTAAAATTTTGATTAAAAATCCACATTTTCACAATTTTTTTTTCTCCCTCTTAAACTATCGTCGCTTGATTGAATTGAATTTTTTTTTTTAAAAAAATGTTTTTATTTTTTTAAAAAAAATTCCCACACACTAATATACAAAATAATTTTTAGCTTCTTTTATTTTAAAAAATAATTTAAATAGATAAAAATTACACACTTTTTTTCTTAGATAAACCAATTTCAAGGAAGCTTTCAACATTTCAAGAAAAAAACCTTTGAAATAGGACGACAAAGCTTTCAACATTTCAAGAATAATAAAAAAACCTTCCAAACATGACGACAAATCTTTGAACATTTAAACAAAAAAAAAAACCTTCGTTGAATTTTCAAATCTTATCTTCAACCACTTGCCACTGGAATCTAGGGATTGTTTTCAATTGCTTAACCAAACTATTGAGTTAATGTAAGATGATCCACCAGGTGATGTAGCCACCTCTGCTTTGTGCTTCCATTCCATTGCCCTCTTCCTCATCTCTTCTCCTTCCTCTCCTCCAATGAGTTCCCTCACAAGCCCTTCAACTTGCTCTCTCTTAACATCATTATCTATCTCCATTCCAATCCCCAACTCATAGCAAGCATAGAAGCAATTGGTATGTTGTTCAGCAAAGAAGGGCCAGCACATCACAGGCACACCCTCACAGATGGTTTCCAATGTGGAATTCCACCCACAATGTGTCAAGAATCACCCGACCGAAGGGTGACCAAGAACCTTCTCCTGTGGGCACCATGCCGGAAATAGCCCTCTCTCACCAGTTTCCTTGAGGAATTCTTCTGATATAACTTCTTCTCTACCATCCACAAGATTGGCCTAATGACCCACAAGAAATGGTACTTGCTGTTGGCTAGTCCCCAAGCAAACTCACTTAATTGCTTAGGGGTCATAACCACTAAGCTTCCAAAATTGACATAAAGAACAGATCCAGGGTCTCTCTTGTTCAACCATTCCAAGCACTCTTCGTTTTCTTTCCACAAGTGTAATTCAATAGACTCTGTTTGGTTATTTGAACTTGAAAATTGCTTTAAAAGCATTAGTAATGGGCCAATGGGGGTAAAGCTGAGGGTATTTCTTTCTGATTCCATCCAAAACCTCAGCTTCTAAATCTTCGAAGGTGTTAAGAATGACCCCTCTGGCTTTCACAGCATTGTTCACATAGTCTATGCTGTAATGGAACATTGTATCTGAAGGATCAGTGGTCCTTAAGGGGGTTGGAAGATCTTTCAATCTGACTCCTTTCATTTCTGGTATCCAATCAACTTCAGTATCTATATATCCATCAAATAGATTCTTCTCATCTGCATTCAATAAAGAAGTTCAGTTAAATTATACTACAAAACATTCATGAAGTACAAGTTATATAGTTATTATACATCTAATCCTTCAAAGTTTATGTAAAATTTATATTTAATAAACCAAATTTTAACTTTTTAATCTCGGTTCCTTTATCTAAGTCTTAGCTCAACCCTGGTCTAAGTAAAGTAGTATAGAACTGATTGTTTATGAATAAATTATCTTTCAATGGAAAGTAGTTTTTTTTCTGAAGCTCTTCATAGTTAAGATAGCCAAGCATGCAACAAGCACTGGGTGAAAACAACATAAATTCTGGAATATTGAATTCTTGGGCAATCTTCAAAGTAAAGCCCATGACACCATCAGAGAGTAAACAAGTAACAGGAGGCACATCTGGTGAATCACCAAGCCTTGCTATGAGGTCTCTGAATGAACTCAACCCATCAACTGGTATTGTCATGCACAACGCCGGCAGGTCAAGAATTCCTCGTTGGTTCCCCGGCGGCAGCCCTTCCCATATCGTCTCGAACCGGAATCCAGAGAGACCCTTAAGAGAGTCTTGGCCTGTGGATTTCATCAAAATCAAAAGTTGAACTGTGTGTGGACAAAGGTGATGTAGAAGCCATTGAAATGGAGAAGCTTTGCCAGCTTCAGCATTGGGTTTATGTAGCCCAGTGCTGGAAGTGAAACACAAACCACACGAGGCTTTAAAAGATCATCCATAGTTTTCTCCATTCAATGCTTGGATTGGACACTTGATGATCCCATAATCTGGAAATGCTGACGCCCTTTTAAACATTGTAATGCAGAATGAAGGTGGTGATGGTGAGAAGAATATGGCATTTTATCTTTTTAAAGATGAGATGTTTTCGAGGTTATTTAGGAAGAAACGTGTCGATAACTCGATCATGGATAAGGAACACTGTTTTATATAAAATTCTACAGCATGCTTAGTCTACCCTTTTTTTTTAAAATTAAAATCAACTTAGTAACCAAAATGATAACATTGTTTCTATTCTCCTTCTTAGAAAATAACACAATGCAAATCATTGTATTTGAAACTTACGTAATATTTCATAATTATAATTATAATCTTAATAGGTTTACACTAAATACAAAATCCTAACTATAAGGTTTTATTTTTATCTTTTTCTTTTCAAACAAACTATCATCAAGTGTATGATAATATATTAGGTATAAACTAATTTGAATTTAAATTAAATACAATTTTTTTAAAAAAATTTTAATGTAATTATGCTTCTAAACTAGAATTTTAATTTTTTTTATTAGACTAGAATAACTATTTACCAATTCATCTATGTTTAAAGAATTTTTTCTTTAAAAAATGATTTTTTTTTAATAAGTCCAACACCTTATTATATCGCTTATTAAATATTAATGCTGAAATTTTAACTTTAGAATGTTTTTTTGATACTGAGTGATGGGTGAGTAAGTAGTAATCTTGCCAAAATAAAAATTGCGCTGCTAAATTTCACATTGACTGGTTACCTATCGCCGCCGCCGATAGTGAAGATGTTGAGCGTAGGGAACAGTACACCGCCGTCAGCGCCACCACAGGGTCTGAAATTGGAGTCCTTAGCTAGCATAGACACCACTACGCTTTCCCAGTCTGAGCTCCAAGCGCTTTCTCTCTGCTCACTCTCCGCTTTCGACCTTCGCTCCACCCATGAACTTGTCACCCCCAAAATCGATCGTGCGCTCTTCAACGAAAGCGCTGGCTCCCGTCGCCAGACCTACTCTCGACCCCGTAGGCAGCAATCCGCCGCCGGTTCTCCCACCGGCCACCGCCGTCGCGTTGCCGGGCTTCTTCCCACTCCGAAGCTGCCTCCCGTCCCTGCTGGTGACCCGGAAAACGTAGAAAATCGGATGATTATCGATTATCTGAAACAATTAATCAGGGAAGATCCAAACTTTGATCAAGTTGAGCTGGCCCCACCTTCTGTTTCCACCGTTAGTGAAACAGTTTTGGAATCTAGGGATGAAATAGTGACCAGACCGGAAGTGGATATGGTGAATTTTGGCGGAGAAAGGAAAAGGAAAAGGGGAAGGAAACCAAAAGTGAAAGTGCATTTGGAGGAGTGCTATAGGGGAAGGGAAGTTGTGAATAAGAATGGCGTTGCCATTGATCTTTCCGATCTGGCTTATGCGGAGGATCCCTTTGCTGAGGAGTTGAGGAGAAGAACTGTGGGCTTGCAGAAAGAAGAAGAATTATTGGGTTTTCTGAGGGATTTGGGTGGACAATGGGGTAGTAGGAGGAAGAAGAGGAAGATTGTGGATGCAGGAGATTTCGGAGACGTGTTGCCAGTTGGTTGGAAGCTTCTACTTGGTTTGAAGAGGAAAGATGGTCGTGCATGGATTTATTGCCGTAGATACATAAGGTACTCTTCTCGCTTATTTCATTCTCATCCTTTTTTCTGCTTGTTTGAAAGAAATTAAGGGGATTCAAAAATACAGAGCTTTTATTTAGTGGCTTTCAGAAAACAGCTAAATTGAGAATCACACTTTGTGTCTTGGTTGTTCATTTCAAAATGTTAACTGAGAGATAAGGGAAAAATGCACCCTCTTCTGGTTTTTAATAAATTTCTTCTAGGTCTGTGATGATTGATTGGTGCGGTTTACATTATAAGAATATCAAACCTATGATTTTAACACTATGAACTGCTGTATAGTGGTTTTGAATGTGGCGTAGGCATTATGAAGAGCTTTCACTTTCAAAAGATTTGATACTTGTGTAGATATGGTTAAACTTCAATTTGAACATTCCTTTACTGATAATTTCAATAGTCTTAAAGTACTTTGTGCATGAAATCGTAAAGGTTAGTTCTTGATGTATATGTTTTCTTCTTCTCATTGTTACCAGGACAAGTCTCTTTTTTGCTCCTTTTCCCTTGCTTGGACTTACATCTTTCTTATTTGATATTCTCCAGTCCTAATGGACAACAATTTGTTACTTGCCGAGAAGTTTCTTCATATTTGCAGTCTGTTTTTGGTTACAATGATGCGCAATGGGCTATCAACCGTAGGGGTGAAAATATGATGCAGGACAATAGAGTGGCTACTGAAAGCGTAAGTAAATTTGCTGCTGCTGATTGTTCGTTTTCAGCTTTAACATGTGAAACTGATGAGATATACTGCAGCATGCAGGTGTTACCCACGATAATCAAGAACGAAGGCAGCTTGTTGCATCCAACCCAAGTCTACCCAGTTCTTCTGTATCTAATGAACGTATGAAGGAAGTGGCATCGTTGGGGATTGATAGCCTTGCTGATTTGCAAACACATGACCTATTTGAATGTCACAAATGCAACATGACCTTCGATGAGAAGGATTCATACTTGCAGCACCTGCTGTCTTTTCACCAAAAGCCAACAAGGCGGTATCGACTTGGTTCTTCTGTTGGAGATGGAGTCATAATTAAAGATGGAAAATTTGAGTGCCAGTTTTGCCATAAGGTTTTTCAAGAGAGGCGTCGCTATAATGGTCATGTTGGGATCCATGTTAGGAATTATGTGAGGAAAGTTGAAGAATCACCAGCTCAGGCAAGTGTAAAAAGGAGAGATAAGTCTCCAATTAGGGAGGATATGCCTATGAGGATCTCTAAGATGGATGCTCTAATTGAAATAGCTCAGAACTCTATTATGGAGAACTCAAACTTGGATCCTCATAGTAAAAGCAACCCCGCCTCAGAACTTGCTGTTGGCAATTTAGATGATGACATAAACATTGAGTCTCCTCTCAGTGAACAACCAATAGAAGATAGCTTGACTGATAAAAATGTGTGTCAGGATTTGAATCAACATGCACACATGGATGGAAAAACTGATGATTTTGATCAGTCAGGGGTTGATCTTGAAGGAGTTTCTCGCAGTCCTTTACTTCCTTTATCTGGAAAGCATGCAACACCTGAAGCTGAGAGTAGCAAAACTTATGGATCCATTAATGCTGAGGGGCAATTTAAGCCCAATGAAGGTGACAGTAACATGACTGAGCTGAAAATTGGTTTAGGTGGCAACATTGATGCATCTGTTAGCAATAATGCCATATAGAGAGTAATGTCAACTTCTGAAGACAATGTAGTCCAGTCTGGGATTTCTAACTCTCTATGTCAATGTCATTTGATGAACTCTCAGAGAAAAACTGTTGAGAATATTTCTAAGCCAATTCCTTGGTTACAGATTTGAGGCCTTTTACGTGTGGTGACATGTACACAGCATGTGGCTACTAATCATGCCTCCACGGGGGAATATCTTGTATTTATGTAACTTGGCATTAATTTCTAAGTCCTTGAAGCATGATCATTCATTTTCAAAATCTCGTGCAGTTTTAAGAAGGAAATTTTCTGTTTGAGCATTAATCCTTGTCAAGCCCCTTAGATTAGATGGTTTCCATATATTTATTGATATCTCTCTGCAATCTGGTGTAAGTTTATTCATCATTGTGACTGAGACTGATTGAAACAGTGGCATTCCTTCCAGCTTTTGTAATGCTCTTTCACAATTTTTACATACGACTATAGAAAAAAGAACTAGTTTCCTTTTTATTATTTTTTATGCCATTATTCTTGAATTATGGAAGACTGGTTAAATCCAGCATCTTTAACACATGCTCAAGCTCCTCTGAATGTGCATGTATCATATTCCATACCATTAGAACAATTAGCAGTTGAGAAGGAATAATTACACATTAATTTGTCGAAAAATATTATTCTCATCTAATATTAAATGATTTTGTTTTGCTATTATATTTTATATCTAAATAGTAATTATGCACTTGTTTCTAAAAGTATCCCAAATTTAATCTAAGTGTCCTTTTCAATTTTATGATGAAAGGACTATCTTATGATAAATATTTGTTTTTCAAGAATTAATTCATCAAAGTAAAAATTTTTGAAAGACTTACCGTTTTTGAGCAAGGAATCAAATGAAGACTGTAGTAGTAACCTACGTCAGTCTATGGAGAGGGGAGAAAAGGAGAAATCTAAAACAAAATAGGTTGCCCTAATTTTCAACTATGGCATCTGGTTCTTGTTGCTTGACGGTGAAGGAATAAAGAACGCATGAATAATTGATGACACATTGTTCCGTTCATTTCTTTTCCCCACATAAAAATAAGGTTCTCTTTTATATAAATCAATTAGATCTGTGCCTATGATCTATTAGACTAGTCTCAACTTTTGTGCTGCAGAATTGACTCTACTTCTTCAAGGATTTTGTATTCCCCAATCATCTATCGAAAGTGGAATTTTTGTTTATATGATAATATTTATTTAAGTTCATTAATGGAGCACCAATCTCAACCTTCGTATAATTTATTATTCAGCATCAAAGTGCATGGACAGACATGAAAGTTCTAAATCATTTTTCATGTTCTCATTGTATTATGTGCATGTCAGTCTCCTCTATAAATATTGTTCATGCTAGCATGCTTGACCTGCAGAGAAGAAAAAAAGCACATCAAAACAATGGAAACTTACACTCTATGCAGAACTTGCAGAAAGGGTGTTTTGTTGCCGACAACCTCAGCTGCATATCGTTGTTCTGTCTGCAAAACGGTTAGTGCTTCATTTTCAAGACAAGAGCAATCATGTGAACGAGGTGGAATGCGCCATGAAATGAGAAAACTAGGTGCCAAGTTGTTTGGACATGGTCTGCCAGACAGTTCCAACAAAAATGTCGACATGATCAAACATTATCAGACATACCCAGCTTATTCCTTGTCCAGGAGATGCAACAAGCGTGCTGTTCTTTGCGGAGTTACTTACAGATCAAGGAAACTCAGGCTCAAGGGACCTACCAATGATGTTAACAACATGAAAGAGCTGCTGAAGAAGGTTTTTGAATTCCCAGAAGAGAGTATACTCGTCCTCACAGGTAGGTATATCATGTTCTAATTATTCCATAATTTATGATATATTTCAGTCTGATTCTGAACTCAAACTAAAATGCAGAACAAGAGAATGATATACAGCCAACCAAGAAGAACATACTGGAATCCTTGCATTGGCTTGTGAAGGACTGCCAGCCAGGTGACTCATTGGTGTTCTATTTCTCAGGACATGGTTTGCAGCAACCTGACTCGAATGAAGACGAGTCTGATGGGTTCGATGAATCACTTTGTCCCGTTGATTTTCTCCGAGAAGGCATGATTGTTGACGATGACATAAACTCTATCCTTGTTTGGCCACTCCAGAAGGGTGTAACACTTCATGCCATTGTTGATGCTTGTCACAGTGGAACAGTTCTTGATCTCACCTGTTTTTATAACCAAAAAAAGTGGGTAACTTTGCATTATTTTCTTCCATTTTTCTTTCTCTATTTCATTTGCAATGTAATGACTAGTTTTTTCGCTGAGGCTTGCAGTGGCATTTGGGAAAATGACAGTCCTCCTGCTAAGGAACCTATGAGAAAACACACAAGTGGTGGATTGGCAATTTGCCTAAGTGCATGTGGAGATAATCAGATGGCTTCTGATACCACAGTAGGAATATTCGATACTGCATTACTTCTCCATCTCATTTTCTTATACAATGTTACTATGAAATGAAGTTAGTTGTTAAACACTTGGATTATGATACAGGCTTTCGGTGGGAAGGGAATGAATGGTGTCCTCACCTATATTTTCACGAAAATAATCAAAGAAAACCCTGAAATAACATATGGGGGCCTACTAGAAAAGATTCATGAAGAAATTCAGAAAGTTATACAACGTAAATTCCAGCTCGGTTTCCTGAAACATGTCTTCCGCAATAATAAGATTTCACAGGTTGGCTTCCTTTTCAGTAGTGTCAATTCCTAAGATGCTGGCTAGCAGATAATCTAATGATGTTAATTACTGCACTAGGATACATCTCTTTGCATCCTTCATTAGTTTTCATGCTTCATCAGTTTCCTCTTTTTATATCGAGCATTGCAGGATCCTATTCTATCATCTTCTGAGAAGTTCGATGTTTCTCGGAGAAAATTCACATTGTGAGCATTTAAGATGGAAATGGCAAACCTATTAAAGCAACTGGATCTTAAGCCTGTTCTTGGTTTTCCTCATAAATAAATGTCTGTGCTTGATAATCAGAAGGAATAATTCTTGCTTTGTACAATCAATTTGTTTGGTTTACAAAGTGCAAGTCTGTGCTTGAGGAGTGATTATTATAATAATATAATTCATCATTATAGGCTCTTCCCTTTTTTGTCGCACATAAACCCATGATGTAATCTGATATTATTCCCTATTGGTACTGAAGAGGAATGAGGATTTTTCTATATTCTGTTGCCACATTTGTTGTTAACTTGAATGGTCGAGACTCGAGAGAACTGGTGGTCAGTTTTTTTAATCTGAATCAGAATACTTGTACTTAAAATACAGCTCATGATTCCATCTATATCTCATAAATTACTCATTAAAATCCTGATCCCCATTTTTCCCATTTTCCACTCTACCTAACACTTCAGGACTATTACATGTGGGTCATGATTTTTCTTCCTGACGGATAATCATTTACCAGAAAAGGATAGAAGTCATAGAACAAAGAAAAGGAATCTGATTCATGTTTCTTCAGTAATGTTGGAGAAACAAAAGAACAGGAGAAGAAAAAGAGAATATGACATAATATATTTACTTGGAACTGGGAAGCTTTGAGTTGTTTCTTTGACTTCAGACCTGTTTCAATTTCTTCTTCCCGGATGACTATGGTGAACTTAATTGCACAAATATATAATACACCATTGGATATAAAATTTAAAACCCATTTCATTGTGCTTATTTTCAATCAAAAATCTAATATATATATATATATATATATATATATATATATATATATTTAACTAAAACACCTTTGGTAGTGTTTGATTGAGCTTGTGTAAAAGTTGAGGCACTTAAGAAACTCAAAAGTTGACTTTTTATGGAGTTAAGCATTCTGACTTTTAAGATTTCTAATTGCAAGTTTTTTTTTTCCCTTTAAGACAATAATTATGAAAGAATCAAATCAAGATAAAACTTGTGCTAAGAATAAAGTAAAAGTGATTTTCATTGTTATTAGTATCAACAGAACTGCTTTTCAAAAAGACAATAAATAACCAATTAAAGCAAACAAATACAAAGATTTAAGACTAAAGCACACAATGAGATGCATCGCTTCCGTTAGACTCAGTCTCTCAGTTAGGATTTGATTCAGTATTACTATTTTCAGAAAACCATTGACTAACCTGCAACTCAGAAATTTTAAAGATAAGCATTTTTATTCTGTCATCTTGTACCAAAGTTGGGATTTGATTCAATATCACTGTAATCTTATAAATATGACCTAAACAAATATGATTTCAAACAAGTTTTACAAAAAAAAAAAAAAATCATTTACAAATCAGTTTAGTAATATGATTATAAATTTTGATAGTTCCAAACAAAGTGTAAGTACATGCTTTGACTAATCTTTTAAGATCAGAACCTTTGAGTCTGAGAGGCTAAAATGGAATAATGGGAAAGAGCATAGGATTGAGAAATTTCATCAATACGCCATGCATGTCTTAATGCATTAATCGTTCTACTCATTATCATTTTCAACAAGCAAGGAATCTAAGTTGTAGAATCAGGAACCTGGTTCTTGCTTCTTTTAATTGAATTAAAGGAGATAAAGTAGAGGACAGGCTCCAGTTTTCTCCTTCCCTTTTATTAGGTCTAATCATGAGATACTTTCATTTTAATAAGAAACGCAAAACTTGGACGCCAATTAGGAGAATCCTTTATATTGCCATACAGATAGACATATCATATAGCAACTAATAAGCAGCATGCTATCAATGTTTGACATCCTGAGAGGGAAGTAGACTTTACATGCTGGAGTTGCAGAAGAGTATCACTGCAAGCATGACTGTATTGTATATCAGAACATAAAAAGTTGCCCCACATGACAAATCACTTACACAGTTCAGCTTCATGATAGAGGCAGTTTTTCAAACATGATTTATCTAAAAGTGATGGCAGAAAATGTTAATTTGATAAATTCTTTTTCAGCAGATTCTTCCTGTTGAAATTACTTCGTTAGTGGGTCCATCCAATCTTTGGCAATACACAGACTCCAAGCTCATCTATCTATCTATCTAATTCTATACTTTAGGAGGGTGTGATATAGAGCATTGCACTCTCTCTTTCTAACACATAGCTTTCTCTTTTTGACACATCAAGTTACATTTGAATTTTGGATTTCCGTGTTTCTTAAAAAAAAAAAAATATGGACGGGGCCCACTACTGAAGATATTTGAACACTTTCTTACTTCTTATGCAGAATTTCTTACGGGACAAGTAATTAAGTAGTCCTAATTATTAGGCCTGATTCTCTGGTAAAATAAATATCAGTTGAAAAATGGAAGTAAGATGATTCAATGTATTCACTCTCCACTAGGAAAAGCATGGGGAATGTGATTCTCTCTATCATTCTCCAAACAGATAGAATAAGCCTAATTCAGTAGACAACACCTTTTGTAGTCTCTTGTGTTGTTAAATTCCAAACCTTTTATTTTTTTGTTTGCCTCACCACTTTCGAAAGCTTCAAGAGGAGAGGAAAATAATGGCGAGCAAACAAGAAAGATGCAGTCACTGTGGAACAATACTAGTAGTTTCATCAGAAGTCTTTAAGTGTGCTATATGCCATGGCATCACCAGGGTTCAATCCCATTATCCTTCGAGTCAAACCTATGATTCTGCTTCTCATGTTGCAAACCAATTTAGAGGCTTCATGAACACTATGATGACAGGTTCAGTTAACAACAATCCTGGTTATGGTTATTATTACCCTCAGCCTCAGCCACTGAGGCCTCCATTGATGCCTCCTCCTGCATATGGTTCAAAGCGAGCAGTGCTATGTGGAATTCGCTACCACGGGCAGAGTTACAAGCTCAAGGGATCTGTGAATGATGTTCATTGCATAAGATACTTTCTGATTAACAAGTTTGGGTTTCCCAGCGACTCCATTCTCATACTCACAGGTACTAAGAGTTCAACAAATAAGCTACTGATTTTATGCATTCTTATAATTTTTGTTTCATTCTATGTATAATTTATCAGTCAATCAACCTGCAGATGATGAGACGAACTCACTAAAAATACCAACAAAATACAACATTCAAATGGCCATGAGGTGGCTGGTTCAGGGCTGCAAATCAGGGGACTCATTAGTGTTCCACTTCTCAGGACATGGCACACAGGAAATGGACCTTAACAGTGATGAGATTGATGGGTATGATGAAGCACTGTGCCCTGTTGATTATGAGTACCAGGGGAAGATCCTCGACGATGAGATTAATGCAACACTTGTTAGGCCACTGCCTCATGGCGCTAAACTTCATGCCATTATTGACGCATGCCATAGCGGAACAGTTCTTGATCTACCATTCATGTGCAGGATGAACAGGTCAGTTCACATTGGCTCGCTTTCTGGTTATATGATCCACTGTCAGCATAAAAACTTTACCATATCAGGTAACCAGAAAGTTACAACTGATTCTTTACCTCATGACCACATAAGAATCACTATTTGTATAAATACACATCCATGTATCTGTTAAGAACCAACTGACTCGGCGAAAGATACTACCATGTCAAGAATCAATTCAACCCAAAACTTCATGACCACATAACTGTATGAAAATATTAACTTCTGATAATTTGTGTTTGCTTCTTTTGCTCAATCAGGGAAGGGTATTACGGATGGGAAGATACTATCCATCCCTTTTCTGGTAACAAAGGTACAAGAGGTGGCTTAGCTGTTTGCATTTCAGCTTGTGATGATGCTGGGATCTCACTAGATACCTCGGTTTGTAAAATTCCCTTTTCCCCATTTTCAAGGTTCATCTAAATTTTTGACAACTGTGTGAAATTCATTGCTTTATATACATAAATTGGTGTTGCTAGGCCTTAAGTGGGAGGGAAGTTACTGGAGCCTTAACTTATAGTTTCATACAAACAGTGCAAAATGAACCTGGATTAACATATGGCCGCTTGCTCAATGTCATGCGCTCCACAGTTCGTGAGGCTAAAGTAGGAGGAGTAATTGGCCTAAATGGCCCAATTGCTTCCTTAATTAACAGGATCCTTGGAATGGGCATCGTCCAGGTATTCCTTCATTAACTTACACTTTCACTTCTCCTATATAAGTTAACTCTGGTTTTTCATACAGCTCAGAGTTCATGCATTATCTTATAATCTACCGATCGAGTTGATGGTTTAAACGGGCTATATGCATGCAGGAACCACAACTGTCATCTTCAGAGACTTTTGATGTATATACAAAACCATTTGTACTGTGACAAGGTTTCAGTTTGGACAATAGCATTCGTGAAAGATAGATAGAACTAAGTTTGAGATTCTTCGTCAAGAAACCAATGATCCAGCAGAAAAACAAGACCATCTGTTGGCCATTCCAAGGATCTCAAACTTCATTGTTGGAGTCTAACCTTGTGTCACATATATATTTATATATGCCAAAAGGAAAAAAAGGAAAAAGAATCATATTCATCACTAGATTGCAAGAAAAGAGCAGACAAGTTGATACATTCGATTGCCACTAAAGGAAAAAGGGAATATGATTCTGTAGACTAGAGCTACGCAAACATATAGCTTGGAATCCGTTAAGTTCAGTTGAGGCCATTCCGATCACTATAAGCAATCTATAGCTTCTTTCTTGTATCGATAACTTCTAAACTGTTTTTTTCTTTCTTTTCTTTTTTTTTTTATTATATTTCATTAACATTAATTACAGTGTGATTTGTGGATGAATGGTATTATAGTTAACTCAAGCAGTACTGTAATGTGTAGCTGCATTCCGTAATGTTATTTTGATAAGCTGAATTTCAGATGCTGTGTTTGTGTTTAAAATTTTTACTGTATTTGTATGGTATATGAAATTTATAGTATTAATACTGTGCAATTTTGAGTGTAAATATAATTGGTTACATGATTTAAATATCAAATAACTTCATAATTCATTATTTTTATTTTTTAGTCTCTTATCTAATTAGAATGTTAACCGATATGTAGTAGAATAGTAGATTTTGTCCCAAGATTATGATACTGATTTCATTCAAGTACATAATGTTGATGAAAGAGGCTACTTCTTTTTGTTAGTGAGCGTAGTAAAATGAAAATGATTCACAATGTGCATTCCAAAAACTGAGAAACATTGGTTCCATCTTGTAAATTCTATACCATTATAATCATGTTGATTGGTCCCCTCGTAGAAGAGAAATTGTTACATTATTTACTGAGATCAAATTTCTTCTGGAGTTGCTCCAGGAAAGATGGTTCAGAAGGACTTGACTGTGAATCAAAGAGGAAAGCCTTCAAGTGCTTGGCAAACTCTCTGGGCTTTTCTAGGTTCACTGCATGTCCTGCATTCTTAATGATCACAATCTGTGCAGATTCCCCTACATGCCTGTTCCAAAACATTTCCCAATTTACACTTGGAAAATTACTATGATTTGAAAGAAAATGACACGAGATTTCCAGGAAACAAGATTTCACCTTTTCAATCTATGGCCTAATTCCAGAGGAAATATCTTGTCTTGCTCTCCCCATATTATCAATGTAGGCTGCTCCAAAGTAAACCCATCATTAGGTAAATAAGCATACAAGAATAAGTACGATAGCAAATAATGCTTGCTGCAAAAGATGTGCTTATAAACTAACAAAGTGCTGACTTAATAGTAATAGTTTGAATCTCAAAGCATTTCAAAACCAAAGGTCTTGAATTTAAAATCTTATACTTGCATTTGTTGTCTACTTCTATCTGGAATATATCTCACAATCAAAGAGTTTGACAATATGTGGGGCCAAACCAAGCATATATATATACATATGATTGTGATGAATACCTGATTGATCTTGGGAAGGTTGGAAAGTTGTCGATCTTTGAGTATTGTATCAATCAGTTCTCTCTTCTCCTCAACATAATCCGAACACATCACCTGTAGTGTCCAATGAATTCCAAGTCAAATATCAAAGAATGATGTCTTAAATCAGCCTATACTCTTAACATTCTCGTAGCTTTCCAAGGATCTCTAAATGAATTTTCAATGCTGTGTTTTGAACTCTAGAATCGCATTTGTTAATAGGATTATTCCTCTTTGTTCTGACCAAGGATTAGTGGCTTAAAGAACAAGAAAACAAAAACAAAAGATGCAGAGAGTCTCACCTGAATGAAATCTGTGAGGAACCAATTAGGGACACCTCTAGCTGGCCTCACAAACGAGAACCTCATCAGTTCCTTCAACTTCTCTGGGGTTTGTGGCAGCAAAATGGTAGAAGCCTCCTCCAAACTCGAAACATTAAACAACCCATCATTCATATCCTTCTCTTCCAAACAAACCCCAGCGCAACATAAAACCAATTTCTCCACCGCCTCTGGAAATTGCGCCGCCAAGCTATACGCCACGAACCCACCATAGCTTATCCCCACCACGCTCGTTTTCTGAACCCCGTGTGCCTCCATTAACTTCATCGTGCACTCGGCCTGAAACGACTCCGTTCGCTCAGGCCGCGTAGTGAATGATTCGCCGAAGAAAAGAAGGTCTGGTACGTAGACGTTGAAGCGTGAGATGAAGTGCCTAAGGTGTTCGCCGTATTGCCACATAGCATTGGCTCCGAATCCATGAATGAGAAAAAGATTCGGTTTTGATGGTTTCGGGATTTTGGGTACCCAGCAATGCATCACCGTCCCATCACCCAGATCGGTGGCCGCCGATCGGAGACCGGCATTGGCGAAGCTATAGCGGTAGAACCAATCTCTGGATGCAGTGAAGCTGAAGCATCTGATTGCTTTGGAGGACATAATATCTGTGAAATCAAGTTCAAGTGATGTTATGCTAAAAAAAATTGATCTTGATGAAAGGAATTGGTGGAATTTATGTTTTCCTGTGAATGCTGAGAAGATTTGTTCTGTTTTGGGGGATGATGGGTCTGTTTTTCTTGTTTGGATTTGGTTTCTGGCGGTAGAAGACAAGGCATTCCAAATGTCATAGAGAGATCTTGAGGAGAGAAACAAGTCGCAATGCATGAACTGCGGATTGCCATTGCGCGAAGAAAAACTGCATGCATGATAGATATTACATGGATTCTCTTTTCTCTGCGTTTTCGGTTAAGGCCATCCACAATCGACAGTTATTCTGTTATTGGTAGGTCCCAAAACGTAGGGATAAATTAACGAGGTTTTTCATATATGGAATCATTTTATAAAAATATTTAATTGTGATTATGGTGAAAATAAATTATTTTTCACATAAACACTTTCTCCTTTCTTTCATAGATATCACATACTTCTCTTCTCTTGTGTAAAGAAAGATTAGTCTAGTTGTAAATATTGTAACTATATATCAAAAAAAGACACAAGTTTGAATGTGCTTTAAAATACATCTGTAAATGTTTTTAAGTGTTAAAATGTGCTTTAATTTAGTTTTCTCATTGGTACAACTTTTACTTATCAAATAAATAAATAAATACTTCTTTTATATATTTCTTTCTATCCTTTTTATAACAGAGATTTTCTTAATCCTTTTTATAAGACGATTTATAATTTCAATAAAACATTTATTTACTTTTTTTCATCTTTACTCTTAATAAAGATTTTGGCCTTGACCATCTATATTCATTGGTTATGAGTGAATGATAAAATGAGACTAAAATTAAAATGTTATAATAATTTAAAAAAAATTAAGAAAATTAATTAAATTTATTGATATGTATAATTTAATTAATTATATTTTTTAAAAGAGCTCAAATAGAGTAATAGGTCACCCATAAAATAATTTTTATATTTAATATAATATAATTTATCCATTTTGGTTCTATGCACCCAAATTAAGGGAGGCCAACTTAGTTAATTATATAGGAGATTAAAAAAAAAAAGAAAAAAGTCAACATATACACAAGCCTATGCACTCTGGAATGAAATCGAAATAATATTTATTAATACAGAGAAGACCAAAATTGCAGCACCTCGTCAACGCATGTTCATTTTTCTTCTCTCCAATTTCCTTTTACATCAGTCTTGATATTCACTGCGTATGCGAGGAGCCATCTCTTGCAGGAAGGTAGGAAGAGAATCATTTCATCAATTTTCTTAGTCTTTTCTCGGCAAGACTAGCAGTCTTATTCTGAGGTTCAAGAACTAGTGCATGCCTGAAATCTGCGTAAAAAGAGAAAAACAGTGAGGATATATGAAATTGTGAACTACATTGTCCAGAAAAATTTGAGCTAGATATCCATTTGTTATGATTGAGAGATTTATCTGAATCATAGGACGAACCTTCTAGAGCCTCTTTACTGCGCAGAAGTGATTCTCTAGCGGTTCCACGTCTCAGATATGCTTTCACGTTCTGCATAGTAAAAAATGCATTATTAAACAAAGTAAGTAGATTTCTACAAGACTGGACTGTCACATGCCTATAGTCTCACCTTCTTATCATATAATATAGCCTTATTGCAGTCTTCTTCAGCTTCCAGAAAGCTGCATGTTTTCACAGGGTAAATGCCTATTACACAGAAACGGATAAGTATCAGTATCAGTTGATAAATGAGCAGAAAACCACATACCAGCCCAACTCCAAATAAGCAGCCGCTCGGTTGCAATAGTAAGTTGCATTCGTCCCATTCAATTTTATAGCTTCGGTGTAGAAATTGACTGCCTTATTCCATTGCTTTGCTTTAAAAGCCACATTTCCCTGCAAAACTGCTTTTTCAGTGATTGATTCATGCCACATTCTACATACCTATACCCGATTCCAACCTTTGCTGCCCATATATGACGGTGGAAGCTTCTCTTAAAGCACTCTAACTAGAATGACTTTTTTCTCAGACTTACTCTCCTCAATAATCTTTCTAAGTTATTCACCAAGCATGTTATATAGGACAAAGCCTTGGAACGTGATAAGGATCATTCATTTTCTTTCATGTATTATGATAAGAATAACAATTTTAAGTGACAACTAACCTTCTCCTTCAAGAGTTCACACTCTTCCATGTTCTCATTGGTATCCGATAGTGGCAAACCGTTGGAGACGATATTAACTTTCTCTTGAAGAGTTTCATACATATCCAAGACCGTATCAAGAAGAAATTTATCAGCTCCATGAAATGAAACAAATGAGACAGAAATACAACAATCATTGTGATACCCTAGAGGAACCGTAACCTGTCAATCATGTTAAAACTAATATATCAGCTAACAAAGTTGCAGACAACAAATAAAAATTGAGACATGGAAAAAGATCAGACATAGAGCCACAAAGATATAAAATTACCTGACAGCATCCAGACATAGTAGCAATGCTCGACAATGCAAAAGTTCTGTCATGGAACTCAGAAGGAAACCTTGTTTTTGTGTTAAGCTTTAATGGACTATCTACAACAGTGGGAACGACTAGTATTCCATCATCCTAGGACAATAAATACAAAATGGAAAGGAGTTAGTGTGGGCACATTTAACAAACTGGCCAAACAAAATTGCTATTTCATAGGCGGAACCAGAACTTAGGTTATCTTCTTCACATTTAAGTACCAAACTTCCATCTCAGAATTGTAAACCAACCATTTCTTCGAAAAGAATATTTGATAATACTTAATTAATTCATGAGCTAATTATCTACTTACCAGTTTTCCCTCTAATCTTGTCAATACAACAATTGAACATTACAGGCGAAATAATTGAAATGGGAAAAAGAGGATGTTTTACTTTTAGAAATGTTCCCAAAGAAGAAAATCATTCGGATTACAGAACTCTTACATAAGAGAGAAGGATAACAACAGCACATTAGAATCTTGACCTTTAAAAGACTTTGAAAGGCACCCCGCATCTCAGTTCTGACCCTATACAAGGTTTTAATATTATCATGTGTAGTATTAATGGCTGAAGTAACACGGTCAAACGTAACACGTCCTAATCTGGGCTTTATTGATTCCACCCATCCTTCATGGTTGCTTTTGAATTCATATCTGAAAAGTGGATACAAACATCATGTATGTTTGTCAAGAAAATACCAGGCCCACAACAGAAAACAACAATGAGAAGCTGTAGTTTAGAGAACATCAAATATTAATTTTGTATTACTTAGTTACCCCACAGTAACCACTCAGATGATTGGGGTCACGTCTCACCAACTTCCAAACATCTTACGTCTCAACAAGTGCCTTTGCCATAGGTCAAGAAAAATCACATAAAGAATGCCCCGCCCCCCAAAAAAAAGATTTTTGACAGATCAGGAAAAGAAAATAAGCACAAATTACTTGAGGAATTCAGCTTCTGGCCATTTTAAAAGAGCTCCACTTACAAATATTCAAAGAGATCAAAAAGCTTCTTTGTATGGAGTTTTGTCTCTTTTTCCTTTGTACCCTGTTTAGAGGAATTTCCATCCTAACTCATGTAACTTCTTTCATTCTCATAAATATATTTCTACTTTTGCTATAAAAGAGAAAAATATACAAGCATAAATATAACACACTCAACTATCATAAACCGATGAAAAGTAGAAGCATAATAAAAATACCCTTGTAATGAAAGCATGACAGAAGAGAGAGCTTTCAAAATAAATGCTCCACTTTGTTGGTGTGTCGATTGTTCACGAAACCCCTTTAGACTGAGTACATTGGAAGTGATATGGTGACAAAGATTTATGTGCTTTGAAGACTGATCTGTAAAATCCAAAGGACCAAACATTTCATAGTAAACATTAACTTCCATGTTTTTTGGTCTAAAAAACAAGTTCTCTTAGAAAACTAGTATTTAACATCAATAATAAACAAATAAACAAAATCTGATTTGAAGGCATGCCGATTGGTCTTCAAAGATCCAGAAACTTACACCCGGAAAGATTCTGAATAGCTCTGCAAATAACATCAACAGTTTTCTGTACAGACACTTTAGATAATTGAAAGAGGTCATCAGCAAATATAATACGCCTTGCCCTTTTGGGCTCCACTGGAATCCATTGAAGCAGAGTACGTCCAACACAATGTAGGACAGATGGATCACGGGCAAACCATCCTGAAATTCAATTAAGTAGCAAGGTAATTAAGAAACCAAAGAAACTTTCTTCTTAGGGCAACCACATGTTCAACTGGCATGATAAACAAAAACCTTGAGCAAATATACAGAACATGTTCCGAGTGTAAACAATATTTATTTGCAGATAATTAACCTTGTTTATTAATATACGACCAATTTATGAATTTGTTAACCCAAGCATCTAATTTCCTCAATCTCCTTTGCATAAAGCTAGTCAAAAGGAAAAGAAGATTAAGATTTTATAATATAAAACAGATGGAAAAATACAACCATGTGCCAACTTATGAAGATACTTCTAAGAAATAACAACCTTTGACCATTTAAAAACAATATGAATAAAATCATTAAATTATGCACCATACCAACAGTCTCTAAGCTTTGTGAATTAGAAAGAACTCCAATTCTGGACACAGCCCCATGAGATGGTCGAAACCCAAGAATACCACAGAATGATGCTGGAATTCTCACACATCCTGTTGTATCAGTACCTACAAAGTCACAGTAACCCTTTATGATCAAATACATAACAAAATCAAGCAAACAGATTTCATGAGCAAAATATTGTTGTACGAATCTATTAAATCTATTCTGGATCAAAAATGAAACAGAACATAAGTGGGTAGCCACACTACAATAATAAATTGAAAAAATCATTACAACAAACTTAGACTTATTAAGAAAGAGAAAATTGGAAATGTGAGTCTTACAGCTGCTTCGCATTGAAGAGGTTGCCTTAGGATTTCAAATCATCTTTTAATCTTCTCTCCTTTGTCTCGGCAACCAAACGAAGCAGCAGTATAATTCTTTCTATATAAATTCAAATTCAAAATATTTAAACTCCAGCTTGTTGCAACAATACATTTCAAATATCGTCAGATAAAGCCACATTTTCAGTCTAGAGACCAGTTAGGAATAGGTCAGTAGCAATAACTTACGAAGATATAAATGTATCAGCCCCATAAAAGGGGGTCAAAAGGCGAAACCAGGTAAAAAGGTAATAAATAAGTAAACAAATCAGCATTTTAGGCTTTACATCTAAACTTACCAATGGCAAAGTCCACAAGACCAGCAGCAACTGCAACTGCTGCACCACTAGAAGAACCTCCTGGGATGCACGATGGCGTTTGAGGATTCGTTGGGGTTCCATAGTGCGTGTTCTCACCAGTAATTCTGACGACGTTTTCAATAAATTACTTCTGAACGATCATTTCTACTGAATATAGAGAAATAAAGAACATGAGGATTCTCACCCAAAAGAAAATTCATCCATAACAGTCTTGCCAACGCAAGTAGCCCCGTTCTTCAACAGAGCAGTCAACACCACCGCAGTCTTCCCCGCAGCCTCGTGCGTTCTCTTCCAGTCAGGATTCCCAAACCCAGTCACATAACCCTTTACATCAAATCTGCATTACCACAACAGAATCCATAAAACCAACCCGTATGAGCTTTCATTTTTTTTTTTTTTTGTTCCACTTCAATCCCAACAAAGAAGACCAAAAGTTTTTTTCCAAATTTCACGAAGGGAAAAATGGTGGCAAACAAAATTAGAGTGGCGAAAACGAACATGTCCTGTATGGCAAATGTTAAACCGGAGAGTGGTAGCTTGACTGCCGGAGGAGGAGGCTGAGGGAAAGGAGGTAGCTCAAAACGCTCAACAAATGCACCAAAGTCCTCTTTTTCTGCTTTGACCCTTCGTCTTCGACGCTGAGTCTCCGCCAGAACAACGATCCCGGCGACGCCAATTCCGACAACTAACCAAAGTTTGGGGTTGGATACATTGTCCTCAATAAGCTTCAAAGGCTTGGAAATGGACATGATCAATCAGAGAAAGAGTGACCACAGAAAGTTCAGGACTTTGAAGGGGTTTTACAGAGAGAAGAAAAAATATATAGGTTTTTTGAAGGGTTTATGAGGAGAGTACATTTGTGAACAGATAAGCCAAAGCAGAGAATTTTCAAGCAGAGGGGCGGACGAACGGTGTCTACGACAACAGACGCGCGAATCTTCTTCGCGGCATAGAGTATCTAAGCCCGTGTGGGCTTTGCATTTCGGTTATGTTGTTTTATTTATTTATTTTGGTTCTTTCGCGAAGCAAGGATTTGTAAATCAAAATTATATATGATAATGTTGATTTTTTTTTTATATATATATTTGACTTGGGAGAATAATATAAAGTGATTTACAGTCAATTTTTTAAAATATTAAATTTAGTTTAAGTTGTGATATTTTAATTCACGTAAAAAAGTTTAAAATTAATTTAATTTTTAGAATATAATCAAGAAACCTTTTACACGAGTGAATTTTTTAGGCGTCTACGGTTGTTAAAAAACCTTTTACATGCGAGTCCTTCTAATTATAGAAATTAAAAGTATTTACTAAGAATTTATTATTTATTATTCTCAAGATTGTTTAGGTTTCAAGCAATAGGAAACATTTGCTATACTGACTTCAATTTCTAGCTGGTGATAAGTTATGGCACTCAAGCTAGGGGCATGTCAAGCATACAATACACTGTTTATAACCAATGCATACATCCCATTAAAATGTAAAAATCTATGCCCATCTTCACACTGCTCCAAATCATAACGCAAATTACACAGAAAAAGAAAAATGATGGTATAAATCTACACAACAAAGAAATCAAGAAATACTAAATTGCACCACCTAACTTCCAGAAACTTCAATTTTACACAAGAAGGGAATCTATTTTGCAGAATTGCTAAAGGGGGTTCCTCCATGAGATATCAGACTCCCAGATAATGAATTGCATCATCCCTGAATGGTGAAAGCCATGACATATATTTTGATTTCATCTTTACTGTCTCTGTAGATTTTATTTTTCATCCCTTGAAACGAATTACAATGCAGGAAATGTCATCTTTACTTTCTCTGTTTAATGCCTCAGCAACCAGTTTTTTGGCTGCCCTTTGAGGATCTTTTACTCTTCTTGCAATATCAACAGCTTCTTGATTTGCCATTACCTGGATTTGAATCAATCTATGAATACAGAAACATTCATTTCAGAGAAAGAGATAAGATTGATGGATATGATATAACCTTCCATAGGCCATCACTTGCAAGTATCAAAAGCTCAGTGTATTGGTCAATAACAGCATCCTTCAAGTCAGGATCAGATCGCAAATGCGATTTCAGGTTCTTGTCTCCGAATGCTCGCGAAACTGCAAGCTGCCCATTTACTCTTGCAACATCTCCTAATACAACATCCACAAGAAAACAAATCATGACTTGATACAAAATAGGCAAATGGAGAGGAGTTGCCATGGACGCTGGCATACTTGTTCAACAACTATTTCTCAGCAAGTGTGACAAATAAGAACAGGGTTGCTTCAATTATAATCAACATGAGTAGCATAATCCACTTATAGTGTTTTGAAACGTATTACGTGGCTTCTTATGACAGTTCTGAATCCATTTGACATATGTTTAAGCACCAATCTGTCCAGTGTTTTGAGACACTTTCTTTGGAAAATCCCAAAAACGAACCAAACGCTTAATGCCTAGAAGTACTAAAACACATTGAAACATGTCTTTGCACTTTGAAGACAGCCTATGATAAACGTCGACTAGAAAGAGCAAAGTTGGAAGTTGAACTATTCTAGCTGCATAAACAAGAAGAAGATAATTTTCTACTTTTCAAGCAGGAATCAGTAAAAACCTAGATTTTTTAAGCATCAAAATAACAAAAGACTACTAGGTTTGCTTGTGTTTGTTGTGTATTATGACAATCTAAGTAACAGATATGAGCAGTTGCAACTATCTCTCTCCCCCCTTTGTTGGAATCATAACCTTTACACCTCAGTCCAATCTAGTTCAGACCAGAATGAAGAACATTTTTGTTCTCTCCCTTTCTTTCTCCCTCTTCTTACCCCGGACATGGTTCACTGAGGAGGAACAAAAATGGATAGAATGATAGGAATACAGAGGCCCAACACAATTTGACCTCTCACATTAATCCCCTTTACACCATCTTTTCTCTTACCTTAAAAAGGTTTCATTACAGAAACTGGCAAACTGTAGAAATTGTAGCAATAAACAAGCACTGTTTGCCACCTGATGAGCGCTCTATCTTAGATGGTGACACTAAGTCAAACGAGATGGATAATGGATTCCATTTGCATTAAGATTTCTTTTCTTTTGGTTACAAAAGAGAAGGATGAAGTATTGTTCTATTTCAGAAAGATTCCTTCAGACGTAAGTATCACCACCACAAAATCTTAACAACTTGAACATTGATTCATGATTCAACCCATCCTTCATTTTTCTAGCGAATACACACCCCTTAGACAAGCAAAGGTGGTAATCCCATTTTCAAGTTTCATCACAATAAAGATCAATAATTTTCAACTGACGTCCATGTCTGCAAGACATACAACATATCTTATCTCTACCACATGTATCTTCTGCAAACCCATGATATGAATCAAATGTCATTGCATAAAAATATAAACCCCGCATTATACATGAAAGGACAATGTCATAGACCAAAAGATTTATTAAGAACCTGGCATGTTTGAGACAAAGCCGCCTCTGTTTTCAATGCTGCCCCGCTCAGTGTTGGGCTCATGATCAGTACTCATCTGTATCGCCTGCCCTCCCCTTGACAGAACTGCTCGTGAATCTCCAACGTTGGCTACCCATAACTTCCGATTATCCATAAGAATTGCAGTGACTGCAGTTGATCCACCTCGTCCCAAATCAGCACTATGAGAAAGAATTGCCTGATCTGTGGTCTCATAGGCTTTGATTATGGTCCTGGTCGGATCAGTCCAGAAATCATCCTGGAATTCAAAAATAATTTCAGGGTGCCAATTCCTAAATTAGATTAAACATAAAGGCACTACAAACAAGCAAATTAAGCCAAATTTACTATACCCCATGGTCCCATCCTTGCAAAGTTTTTCTGACTCAAAAGAAAGCTTTACCAATTGCATCAAGATATCAAGTTTAATTTTTTAACATACATTGATACATTTGGCAATGATCGCTAAGCATAGGAATTAACAAGAAAATCCCCGTACTATGCAACAAAAAGCAGAAACAATAATCTTTTGTGAGCAATCAAATGTGCTTGAGGCATCAATTACATAATATAGTTAGTTTGATTCAAAACCTTACATCTTTTAAGATATTAGAAAAGAGATGCTTTTGTAGATAGGCCGGTACACTGTCCCCCAAGTGTCCATCATAGATAGCAAAGAGTCCAAGCTCATGTCCTCTGAACTGGACAAACTTTGATACATGATAGTCTTCCATTGGGTGGTTTGCTTTCCCTTTGACTAGGCTAAACCCATACTTGACTGGGCCCTGATGGCTCCTGCCCTTGCCCGAGCTAGAGGAAGAACGTCCTCCCATCACCTAAAGATATAGAAGATTTAACATAATAATAGAAGATTGAATGTCTTGTTCAACATATTTCAACAAGATATATAAAAAGAAACAAAAAATATTATGCGATTGATAACTGTTGGCACATAACACAAATGCAGCACAAGATAATATCAAAATGGGAGATGTCAGCATGGGACAGTTAGAAGTAAAATGGAGAAACACTCTCTACTTTGAAAGTCCCAGGTTGGTAAAGGAGTCTCAAGGTTAATCAATGCCACAAACACTGCACCAAAGGGTCATAGGCATCCCACCATAATACTATTTAATCTTTACCAGTAGTCAGTACCAAAAAAAAAAAAGGCATCAACCGGAGATGGAGAGAAGAAAGGAAAGAAAAGTAGACCAAAACCCAATGATCAAACATTGGAGAGCAAAAGAACATTATTAGACATTTTCTATGTTACATGTTATTGAGACAGCCATTTCATCTCACAAAAGCAACAGAACGTGGAAACTTTAAGGCGACTGCTAAAACTAGTTCTGGCAGATTACCAAACCCATTTTAAGGAACAACACCAGTTCTAGGGAAACTGAAGAAAATCCCGTCATCCATCACACACACACCAAAAAAAAAAAAAAATCAGAAGAACCAAGTATTATTCATCTCAACAAAGTAGTAATTTTCACTTGAATTGCCTGACGGGGGGGAAAATAGTTCTTTCACTCTATCTATCATCCATCCATGTATCTCTCTTTTGATACAATTAGTGGATCACTATTTCCAACCAGTTCTGTAGATCAACATTTTCAGGTATTACTATTATTCATCTCTCCCTTGATACAGTAAGTCAACAAACCCAGAAATAATCATTCCAATCGAAGCGGGCTTGAAACACCAATCCCAAAACCAATAGCACATACTCAAGTTATCATTTGAATCTACAACACTCATATGTTGCCTTCTGTCAGCGTTTCTGACTCGTTTTAATTTCAGCCGATGACCATAAACACACAAAATAATACTTTACTAAGCATAGAAAAAATAAAATTTTGTGACTGTCCTGACCAATTAACAAGGCAGTAGACTTAAAGCATAAGCAGATAACTCTATATCTAATTTAGTTCATAATTCTCATCTAGCACGCCTTTCAAGAATTCATCAAAATTACCAAAACAATGAATACTTTTATATCAGTGGATACTGATTATTTGAAAATATATAAGATGAAAGACAAAAGAATACAGATATCCTCACCTGAGTGAGAGAGTTGAAGCAACAAAGATTATCCATTTAATTCAACCCCACGTCACCTTTTCCGTCTATCATTCAACATCTACCTTGTCTGCTTTTCTTCAAAGCACAAAAATACCAAGTCAAAAAACCAAACTTTCCAGAAATATCACCAACTGAAAAATCATCCGAAAATTTCTGATCATCCAAACAAGCAATTCTATCATCACCCAGAATTATCCTCCCAGAAAAATGAAAAACTTACAATACCCAGATAAACATTAATCAATTGGGTATCCAAAAATTCACTCACCGATCCAAAAAGCCTCTAATTTTCCCAAGAAAATGATGGGGAAGATCTGTAGAGGAATTGGGTCACCGATTATGCGGTTCCCTCTCAGAGATGATTGGCACGAGTACAAGAACACAAAAAAAAAATCACACAGAATTAGAAGAAGGAATAGTTGATGGGCGTAACCGTCTAGTCCTTTTGAGGAAGTCTTTGCAAATGGCAGCCAAAAGGCAGAGCTTGCCCTTATTGACTTTGTAGTTTTGCGTCTGTTGGTTTACTGCTGACACTGTTTGTTTGATTATTACAGCTGTTTTGAGGTTTCATAGTTCTTATAAACGAGTATTGGTTGGGTCACCCCTGGGGTAAGAAGTGGGGACCCTCAAAAAGTCAGCCAAATTTTCTACCTCGGAAACTCTGTTTCCTACACTAGGAATTCCCTCTCTTTCTGGCAATTGTTCCAAAAGGTCGAAAAGAAAATTTTACATTTTTTCTGCCTCTTGAGTGCAGTAAAATAAAATAAAATAAAAAATTACTGAATATTTTCTTGCTTAAGCACAACTCACGGTGCTTATTTTTATTGATTAAAGAAAATAATATCTGCATTTACTGGGTCAATTCTGCAGGTTCGGTTTTTCAAACAGGACATTAATTGGTGTCATATGGAGAGAAGCATACAAATCTGACTGAAGACAAAAAGGGTCACATGAGTTTGATCTTAGATTTTTCAATCTAAACACAGAAAGTTTATATTTTTGAAGAAGGAGAACTCTGGTGGGGTTTAATTTTGGATGCTGACAATTTCTGAGAAGGTTCATGCAAAACCCTGGTTTTTTCTCTGCAAGTTCCACCACAGGTCCACTCTACCTCACGAGTGCATATACGTACAAGGCCTTATCTGCAAAATCTGAATGGTCAAAACCACATTAGCAATTGTCGTCCCGTAGGGATCACCCATGTGGCCTAGCAGGCCACCCCAACCAGCATCCTTCCAAAGTTTTTTTTTTTTTTTTTTTTTTCATTTAGGTGTGTCTTATCAATTAGAGAATTCAATTAAATAAAACTTAGTTGAATTCAATTAATTTAGATGATAATAATAATACATGTAAACATATATTAAATAAAACTAACTAAACTCATAAGATCAATGCTTTTACCGTATAACGAAAATATATGTTCAAAGCCATAGTATCTATAAAATTCTATGAGCCTCTAAAAAAAAAATCTATGAACCGACCAACACGTTCCGCCAGAATAATATAATATAAAAAAGAGCATTATAATTATAATATAACAGAGATGCACCTCACCTTCAAAACCATTGGATGCAGAAAAAAAGGTGCTCAGATTATAGAGACGAGTTAAAAACCTTGGAGTCATTTTTTTTTAAATTTTTTTGATAAAATTTATTTGTTATTTTTCTTAAAAAATTATAAGTTATTACTCTATTTTAAATAAAATTAATTTTATATTAAAAATATTATGTGTATATTTTTAGTAATTTTATTTGAGAACGGAAGAATGATAATATACTTGATATAATTTTTTTTTTAAAAAAAAAAGGTGAAATAAAACATGGCACATCGGACTGCTGGCCTCACACTTGTACACGAGAACTTATTTTATTCAATTCTAACAATAAAAATTGAGAAAATCGAAAAAATATAATATTTTTTAAGCAAGAAAGCCACCGAGAATAATATTATTTTATATTCCATGATCATTCTGTCTATAATTATAAAATTGACATAGTCAACCGTGTCCATCTATCTGTGCACTGTTTGGTCGGAGCATAAAGTCAAGTCAAATCCCATTCACAGAGCATAAAAGAGAGAAATTAATTATATTTTGATTAGATTTAAAAAAAAATAAGCAAAATTTTTTAAAATGTTATAAAAAATCATTAATTTCACTAAGACAGTATTTAGTGGTTATTTTTTTTTATTGTTATATAGAGTTATACATCGTTATAACTTTAATTTTATTATTAGAGTTTTAATAAATTAAAAGGGAAAAAAATTAATTCTTTTAACTATGAAATAATTCAAAGCTCAAATTTAATTTTTAATGTATATAAATAACAGACAAAAAGAGAAAATATATAAAATAAAATAAAATTTGAAGGTAAAATCTTTTATTTTCTTAACAATAAACAATAATCTAAATACATAACTATAACGAGTAACGTGACTAATAAATTTTACTTAAAAATAATAAAAAATAAAAATATACAACAATTGTGAGTTAATACTTTAAATATATTTTTAGATGTAAAATATTAAAATTTAATAAACTTACTTAAATTATAATTATTAAACTTTTACTTTTATATTCTTAAATATTAATATTAATATTATTTTCCTGTAACTAGTGGATAGACTTTCTCAAAGGAAAAGCTGTAGGCATTATCATCGTTGTAATCGTTGAGAAGTAAAGCACGGCCGATGCGAAATAAACGAATATCCTTCGACGCCGTTACGGGGTTACACGTGTGCAACGCATTCCACGTTGACGAGTTGGGATCTTGCCACGTGTTATCTGTTGGCAATCTGCCCCTGTTTCGTCCGTCTTCCTGTTTGCTCTGTTTCTGAACTACCAGAAACTTCCCCTGCTTCTGCTTCTGCTTCTGCTTCTGCTTCTTCCTCCTCTCCATCGATTTCTCCTTAGCAGCTCATATGGCGTGGATGCTGAGGACAAATGGGTTTCGTGAAGAAGAGATTAAGGTTGTCGGCGAATCTGTCTGGTTAACCGAGGACGATGTATCAGAACAATGGCAGAAAGGAATTTATCTCACCTTGAGTACCTGTTATTCCTTAGTCTCCCTCGTTGCCCTGGTAGGTTTCTCGCATTTTCCGGGAAAATCATGGATTTCCCGTCTGATTCATAGAGATTTTATTCAGCTGAGATTCTGCTGAAAAATCAGAGCTTTTCGGCTTTATAACTGACTCTTTTTAAAGAAATAAGAAGAATTCCATTTTTTTAAAAAAAAAAAAATGTTCAGGTGCAACTGGGGCGGATTCAAATGAGAGTTCCTGAATATGGGTGGACGACACAGAAAGTTTTCCATTTCATGAATTTTCTTGTGAATGGATGTAAGAGCTGTGAATGATTTTATGGCACTTGTTTTAGCTTAAAATGTCTTGTCTGCTGATATCATGTGACATTCACAGTGAGGGCTGTCCTTTTCGGACTTTACAAGAGTGTGTTATTGATTAGACCCAAGGTACATTGTCCTATTCCTCACTGTTGTCTCTCATGCATATCATATCTACGTCACTACTTGCTTGTTAATTTCTTGGTAAGTTAGAGTACTAGGAGAACAAAAAAAAAAATGTCTTCTATGAAAATAATAGCCTGCGGTCAGCTGCATAGGTTATAACAGTGGTTGCATTAGCTGTTGATGTAGTTCAATTGAACAATTATGATTGTGTCACGCAGCCAATTGTTACAGGCAATCTGGGTCTGGCTTTTATGTCCTTAGTGCTAAAATTTGAATTCAGATTTATATGGGTTTATATAAGTAACAGTGCCACTTATTTTTGACTCACCCAATTCCATCACATTTTGGTACAGGCATTGGAGCAAGTGCTTATGGATCTTCCAGGTCTTCTGTTCTTCTCCACATATACTTTACTTGTCTTATTTTGGGCTGAGATATATCACCAGGTATATATATAGAGAGAGAGATACATAAACCTTGTTTTCAAATGATGAGGCATTTGTGATTAACTAGATACAAATTAAATGGTATATAATTGAGTTGATGTGTTTCACTTTTTTGCAGGCAAGAAGTGCAGAGTCAGATAGACTTAGGCCAGCTTATTTCATTATCAACGGAATTATTTACTTCACACAGGCAAGAAAAAAACAGTTGATCTCCTTGAAAATCTTTAATGGACATTGGAGCAAACAACATATGAATTTACTAATAATAATAATGTCAGATTTCTTTTTGTTTTTACCTTTGTTGCTGGAAAATAAATAATAGGTCTGCATCTGGATTTCCATGAGAGTAAGCAAAGTTTATGCAGGATTGGAAGCTGCTAGAATCTTTCTTGCAGGTTATTGCTGTGAAAACCATTTACATTTTGATTCATTTAATGATTGTTTTTCATCTAACTGTATCTTAACCATCACTATGAACCTTAATTTTCCCATTTCTTTTGGCAGTTATTTCATTCTGCTCTGCTCTTGGATTTTTGATATATGGGGGCAGGTAAGCTAATGTCTTCCCATACAGCATTATTCTCTTTTCTGTTTTGGCTAAACAACAGATTGTTGTCATCGATTATCATCGTACCCTTTTCTGTTCAATGTTGGCATAGGTTATTTGTGCTATTGAGGCGTTTCCCCATCGAATCTAGAAGTCGTCAAAAGAAATTATACGAGGTATAGTAGGTTTTCTTGAATATATATTTTCAAGATTGGCTGTATATGCTACCCTCCCATCATGTAAAGTTTTGAAGCATAAATACAAGTGGGTACGTATTCACAAATACCTTTCGCTTTCAGATTGATAGTAAATTATGTCGACAACAATTTCATTTCGATGTCTTCATGCATGCATATTTCACAGTTACGATGTTGCATATTCAAAATTTTTGACTGTCCCTGGTAGCTGGCTTTTGTTGAAAGAGTGGAAAGTAAAAACAAGGGGCATGCATGCATTTTCAACGTTCCCTTGTTTTTCTTGTGCTAACTACCGATGAAGCACTCAAACTCTTATAGTTGACAATGGCATAGCACATCATGAACGGTTGAATAAATCGAATGATGCACTTTATTGATCCATCTGGTTAATAGTGTTTGGTGCCTTTCTGTTTGGTAGGTTGGCTCAGTGACAAGCATTTGTTGCACGTGTTTTATGATTAGATGCATTATGGTAAGTTGTTTTGAGTTTGGAAATTGTGTTAATACATACTCAAAATTAGCAGCTTCTCCATGACAAGAACATGTTTACCAAATGTTTTATGCAGCTTGCAATCTCTGCATTCAACCATGATGCCGATCTAGACGTCTTGTATCATCCCATTCTTAACCTAGCATATTATTGGGTAAGTTTATTTCAACGTCACTTGCACGTAGTCTTCATAAGATGGTTAAGAAGGTCCAAAGTTTGGCTATTGCCCATTTTGCTCCATTCATCACGTGACTGCACATGAAATGCATACTCCTAAGATGTTAAGACTTGCTGTGTTTGCTGCATGAGAAATATGTTTAGGTTTACTGAACAGAGAAAAAATAAAAATAAAAAAGCAGCCATAATTCTTGAACAAAGCTGAGTGGGATGTTTGCTTTTCTTAAGATAAAAGTTTAGGTCAGATTATAGCATGTCACAAGCATCAACAAGAGAGTAATTATATGAACATAAATTCTCGATGGTCTTGATATTTTTCTTTTTTCCAATTCTATTGCACCATTGTAAAAAACAATAAGAGATTTATTTTAGAGTTTATAATAATACTTACATATTGTCTATTGAAAGTAGTGAGTTTCAAACTTATAACAATTCGATTTTTGTCAACTAATCCAACCTGATTATCTTTTTAATAGGATAATAATAATCAAGGATACTCACATGATACAAGGACTTTGAAGATTATAACCACATTTTTTTTTTTTTCAAACAAAGAACTATTATTACAATGATTTTGCAATGAAATTCAACATTTTTTACATCACAAAAACGAGCAGACGGAATTAAAAATATATAGCAACGATCACATGGGTGTATTTATGTGCACCATTTGTTGTGACCAAACCCTCAATGAGACAGGTAGATATCACTTTCGTTTCCTTTTCAAGAAGGCATGCATGCTATGCTCATCTTTTTTTCCAGTTTCAAATTTAAAGGCAACTAATTAAACTGACAGTCTTTGTAATGATTTTTTTTTTTGTTTTTCTGATTTGTCAGTTGGTAGAGATCGTTCCATCTGCTCTGGTGCTCTTTATTCTGCGAAAGCTACCCCCAAGACGCGTATCTGATCAGTACCACCCCATCAGATGAGCTGAGCTGTGTATTCTTTTTAGCACTCCAGTCAACAATCTTTCTCTTTTTTCTTTAGATCCTTTTTATTCTCTCTCATTCATTGCTTTTCTGTATATTCTTAACATTGTCTTTTTAAATGAATGCCCATTTAGTCCTGTGCCTTTGAAAAAAAAGAGGGAATTTTCCAAAGTTCTCAAATATTTTTTTTTTCTTTTTTGAAGATGTATAGATTAAACATAACGTAAAATAATAATTTATATAATTAAATTTAAATTATGTTTAAGTATTTTGGAAATTAGAAGTTGTAATTTTTTTAAAACAAGTTTGAAAGGAGCCTAAATCTGTAGGATATCATCAACTATATCAACCTTCGTTTGTATTAGAATTTAATTTATAAAGTTTAATTTTTTTTGACATTATATAATGACATTAATTTTAAGATGAGTTTATAAAAGATTTTTCATTGTACAGAATCTGACAATCTGGAGTATCTTTACAGCCTCATTGCCATAAAAAAAGTTAGAGAAAGTCAGAAGAAATGGAACTGCCTGTCATCATAGCCCCTTTTTTTTTTTTTTCTTCAAATTGCAGTTACACATTAGCAATTAATTATATGCAGAATCATCCTGTCATACATGAAAAGTACGATATAATATAATAAATATATCAAACCTCCTCTCAGACTACACTGTTTAGTTTAACCTTAATGTACGCTAGTTATGTATAGTCTAACCATAACCATAACCATAACCATAGCCATAGCCAGCCTTGGATCCAAGTAAATTTAATTGGAAATATCTACATGGCAACAATGCTAGGACTTCCCCCAACTGATGATCTATTTACAGTCCCAGAAATCAATCAAATGCTATGGGTAAGAAATTGTCATCATCTAAAAACATGTCAATATCAATCAGGTCCTCTACGCCATCCACTGTCTCTTCAGTATTGGTCAAATCCATGTTGCCTGCCTGTAAATATCAAATGAAATAATCCAACAAAAGAGGTCACTGTATATGAAAAAAGCCCAAGACAAATTACTTTTAACTTGTGGTTTGTCGTAGTAGCAAAACAAATACCTTGGTTTGGCGGAAGTCTTCAACAACATTTAGCAGCCGTCGGTATTGAGCCCGTGCCTCTGGATATTGAACCATGGACTTCACTCTTAACAGGGCCTTTTGGAACTTTTCCTCACTTTGTTTCCTTCCTTCCTTAAGAAAATCATAATCGTCCTCTTTCGCAGGACCACCTTCTTGGATTGGAGCCTTGTTAACTGTGTCTTGTCTAAATCCACGCAAGCCACTGCCCTTACGCCTCCAGCGTAGTATGACCTTCTCCAGAATTCCAACAGACCAGATGACTGACTTGTACTGTTTCCTTACCTGGTGACCCCTTACGTGTGCCTTAACAGCAAGAAATTAACGGTGAGCAAAATTATGTGTCATATGTACATCACCAGGAAAAAAAGAGGGGGAAGAAACAACAGGAGAAAGAACACATCTCCAGAAAGTCTCATGCCATCGAAATGCAATTTTGTAAATTGAATTTCATGATAGTACTATTCTTTTCGAAGACAATCCATTATACTGAAAAGAACATCTATAATATTTAAAAAGAAATCAACAACTCGAGAAACAGAGCAAGAGAACAGAACAACGAACCTGAATTTTGACAATTCTTTGACGAATTATCAGGAATTCTTTTCTTTTCTTCCAACCACGGTATTTTTTCTGTATTTGTATCGCAGCAGTATGAGCATACCCATCTCCTTGTCCAGCCTTGCTTGCCTTAGAAGCAACAAGGGAAAGAGCTTGCTGATCTGACAATCCAAACTCCTCATCTTTGTACTGAGCTAACTGCTTCCTCTGAAATGATTGCATCCTGTACACTTGATGTATACGATGAGCAGCTTGAGTAGCATTACGGACAGCAGTAAGAGAATCCTTAAGGATGACAGCATCTGGTGCATCACCATAAAACATAGGTGTTGCAGTTCTTTCTGAAATAGTCTGTACTGCTTTTGTTCCTGAAGCTTCTGGCCCAGTGTCTTCCTTTAGATCATCCACCGAGAGGGATGCTAGGTGACTAGTTAGAGAATACTCAGCAAGAAAACCGGAGATTCCTTTATGTCCATTACTAGAAGCAAGATCTGCAGGTGTTCTACCTGAAGGAAATGCTGGAGATGGATCTGTCACTACTCCAGGAGCTGCACCCATGGAAACAAGGACAGCAACAGTCCGCTCCCTGAGCAATTGAGAATACAGAATAACATAAGGAACCAAATTGTATGATACTGAAACAGTAGCTTTTCAGAATTATTTGAGCATTAAAAATAAGGACTAATTTCAATATGAATATAGAATATATTATATAGTGACTAATGTGAGCTGCCTTTAGCTGATGAAAGGAATCACCTTAGGGATGATTTAAAGTGAGCTTAGTCGAAGCATTAAAAAACATAAAAATAAAATAATATTGTAAATGTTACACTGAAATAGTTTACATAAGAAGCAAAAAGTATGAACTCCAATGGTAAAGGAATATTCATTTCACTCCCTTTATATGTAAAAACATGGTAGATGGTTTTACATTATCAAATCGATAGAAATACAGAGAGAAACAGGGTTATAAGAAATAGTTCATCCAGATGAGTTGATACAACTTATGCTAACTATATATAATAAAAGGGCAAAATCATAGGGGTCCTTACCTGCCACAGGATGCAGCCCAGTGCAGAGCTGTCCATCCATTTACATCCCGGAAATTGATATTGACTCCAGCAGTTATGATTGGTTTTATGGCCCAATCATAACCAAGAGCAGCTGCTAAGTGTAGCACACCTTGTCCCTCTTCATCTAATACGTTTGGCCCTTTACCATCTTCAGCTACTTTATGAAGAAGCCATGAGAACAGCTTCTCTTTAACCTTCCTGTGAAATAGGTGCTCCTTCACTTTGTCTTGGGATGTATCCATCTCTAAGGTCACCTCTTCATTGTCTGAATACTCCGCTTCTTGCTTTAGTGAAAGAATCTTATAAATTATATTTCTTTTCTCCAAATCACCAACAAAGGTTTGCTTTGAAGGGTACACTGATTTTGAAGACAGTAACTTCTCCAGCCGCAAAAAAAAACTGCTATGAAAATCTTCAAAATCTAAACCTTTTGGAAAGCCTTCTACATAATCAAATTCCCGCACTTCACTACAAGCTACCCTGTTAGAACAGGTAACATAGAAAGGAACCCGTCCCACATTATGATGAGGAGCATGACAGCTCAAAATACCATTGGCTAAAACTTCAGCAGAAACCTCAACTTCCCCAAACATACATGACCATTTACAATTTGCCACCGCTGGTTCACTTGTCAAAAATGTTCCAATAATCAAAACCTACATGGTTTTAAACAGTATAAGTCAGTCGAATCACAAATAGAGAACAACAATAAAAAACCTTATCCCACTAGGTGATTTTGAACCAAAAAATGAAAGTTAGGACACATCTCAAAACACAAGGGAGCAGGAAATAACAGATACAAGGTGAAAAACATTCGATAGTAATTCAAAAAGAAAAGAAGATAGATGCATCTGTATATAAGTTGATATTCTCTCTGTACTTTCAGTCTCCCCCCACCCTTCTTAGCTGAAGCCGTTATTCATATAATTATTACCTCAGTTTCTGATTCAGTATAAGCCCTCTTTGGAAAAAAATCATGTATGCTAAACAGCTGGTCAAGGGAGAGAGAAGGACTCAATGAAGCTTCATCTATCACATGCCCAGATTCATCCGTGCTCCATGATATACCAAGCGAGGACTGTGTATGCAGATCAGTCACCTCTCCAAGTTCTTTAGTAATCCACCGAGAGAAGCTGTCAACTTTCTTCAGGCTCTCCTCCCCATCTAACAATGTGCGCTTTATAGTCAATGCATAGTTGAAACTTTCTTCGGCAGGAACTTCATTCTCATAATCGGATTTCCGTAGAAATTGAGAATGTGCATCTGTATGCTGTTTTGGAAAGTTTTCCTGCACAGGCTGTACTTTTGGCTGATCGTCAAAAGTGAACAAATCAGGAGTAATTTCAGGACTTGCATCATGACCAGTGTTCAAATCAGATCCAATCTCCAAACTCAGTGATTGGCTCATGGGCCATTTGTTTCCCAAATTGTCCTCAAAAGGAATCTTGATCAACAAGTGAAAACTTAACAGTTATATAATAATATTGTTGTGAATATACAAAAGTTTGTAGTTAGAACAAGGGAAGAAGAGAGAGAGGGGGGGGGAGGAGAGTAACCAATAAACCAAATACAAATACAAATCAGGTTCCAGGGTTGCAGATAAAGCAATCAAAATAAGATGGAGATCTAAAAGAAAGATAATATGTAGCCACTGCCGACTAAGGTTGTGAAGTATCAAACACCAAGCAATGCATACATGATCCAGGTATCCACAAAGAATTCTAGCTACTAAACACGCATCAAACTTCCTATCCTATAGGCTGATGGCAATGGTTTAACTTTAACCTCTAGACTCTACTTGTGCTAGCTGGTATTTTAACATTTGCTCTTTTTTTGTTTTCTTTTTAATTACCCCTCATTATAAATGTATATTCTATTGAAATTAAACAAAAAAGGAAAATACTATAAATTTTTAGGTCAATTCAATATTTTATCAATATTTATTATAAGAACATCATAAATCATAATTACGAAATAAAATTTTATTGTTATTGTTATTATTCCGAGTTATAATTTTATACATCAAAATCTTCTAAAAAATTTTATTTTATGCCAAAGATATTCCTGATATTTAAAATAATCTAAACTACATACAGGCGAATAGTAATGTGATAACTTTATAACTGAAACGTTATGACTTCATAATTTTGATAAATTAAAAATTATCATCATTAATTTGTCTTTTTCTATCCATTCTGTTTCATATTATTTGAGTATTAGTATGCCAAACATTCTATGGCTAGACCAAACATGACAATGGAATAATAGCAGTCCCAGAAGTTACCACTGGCAGATATAGAATGAAAAGTTACCTGCCAATTTGACTGTAAAGACTGAGAGCTCCCTAACCCATCAGTGAAGGCACTCTTGCTTGCTAAAAGTTCACCTAGAACAGTATCTTCTTGTTCAAGGATACCCATTGAACTGGATGGTACAGAAGGAAGTGACCCAAGAGAAGGATCAGTATGCAATCCAGTTGTACATTGTTCCAAGACATTGCCCCAGGATGCCATGCCACCTACTTTTTGGCCCTCCATTAAAGATGTACCAGTGTCACTTCCTCCAGATTTATCTCCCTGAAGAAGTGGGATATAATCTGTTCCAGAAATTGATGACTGTGCAAGGTCACCTGCAAATAATAAAAGCCATACCACAAAATCCAAATGTCAAATGATAGAAAAGCTTGACAGTTGAGTGGTTCCTTACGTAAGTTAAAAAAAATAATCATGTAAGGAATGAGGAATGAAAGGAAGGCGTAGTAACCTGAAAAGGGATGCGTAATATATGAGCTACTCAAACTGTCATCAATCCTGTGAAGACCATTCCCCATACTTGGTGACTCATGAAATGAGTGTAATCCAGGACTTGCATGGCGAATATCCCCTGAGAGAAAATTTGAAGAAACCAATTTAAAAGTGATCAAATGGGCCAAACTCATGCATAAAATATGTTACATCAAGAAATTATTTAAAGGCTTAATAACAAATTAATCCACATCACAAAAAGTAAGCAAAAATTAACTTCCTTGAAACAAGCAATGAATAAAAAAGATTACCAGAATCAGCATCTTCACATAAAGATGCCAAAGTGCTAGTTGGGCTCATGGCATCTGTGCTTCTTGAAGGCACAGTGTTATAATTTGTAGGAAAAGTAGATGAAGAGCTTCCCCTTTGGGAATCTGATGAAGTTTCGTCAGCATCTGTATTTCCTCCAATATTTGTCTTGTTACCCTGAAACATAGAGAACCCAGAAACTATATATAAGTAAACAATCAAACATGTACGTCAGTCAAGACCAGAAAAATGAAACAGGGAGCCTTATATATTAGACAACAAATTGTACTTTCATCTATTTAGCCATGACCACAACCATATTGACTTGCAAAATTACTAATCATTCCAGCAAAGCAGAACATGAGTCCAGTGCAACATGAATAATAATAGTAAAATACAAACCATGCTGCTAGCAATAACAGACGAGTAAAAATTAAATAAAAAAAAAAAGTACCTTAACCTCCAAGTAATGGACAAAAACTATGTGCATCATATCCCTGCAGTTAAACAAATTATTAAGAAAACCATATTGGCATATCCTAATTAAGTTTAGAAAATAAAATTTCAGAAAACATGCATCTAAAACCGCAAAAGAAATGTAGCGTAGCTCACTATTATGTACACAATGGCTAGAGATAATACTACAATTGTCACATCTTGAGCAACTAAAAAGTACAAAGTCAAATATAAATGTACTTGGATTTCCAAGATAGATCAATTATCAAACAAAACCCTCTCAAAAGTAAATAAATTTATACTCACTGCTCAAGCAACCAATAACTACGCCTCTGGAAACTTTCATTTTCTTCTCCATGGGCATAGTAGCAGTGTAACACATCAACACTTCCCACCTAAAATTGCTTGAAGGGTGTTACAACATCAGCATGTGTGATTATTAAAGATTTTCCAATTAGAAAAGAAGAATAAAATGAAAAGCAGTTCGAATCACCTTAATGCTGTCTAGCAATATTTATGATTGTCCTTAACTCAATACATGGGCAAATTACAATCTTACCTTCAATTTTTCATGTGCTTCCTTCACTGTCTTTCCATCTTTTTTCTTTCTCCAATTATGACCATCCTTTCTAAAATACCTCAAAACCTTCCGATTGAAGAGAAAGAGTGAGCCACCTGAAATGATGAAAAACATGTCAAGAAGCAAAATCTTTATGAGCACGAATTGATCAAAGATCTCAGAAGATGTAATGAATTTTCGTGCAAAGTAATACTTTGTCATGCACAACTAGTAATTACTTACTACTAGTATAATAAAAACTACTGAACTTGGGAGATTACACAATAAACATATATAAGGTGGCCTTTTACTGCCAAATTTCATAAAATTGTTATTTACTAGCTTTCATTCAAATAATTAACAAGTAAAAATCAACATAGCCATAAAGGGAATCAATTATTAATCATTAAGCTGCATCTAATGAGGATAAGAACATTATATCTACCTCCATAACTGACATCTAGATGGCAGCCACTAATTTCTCCCAAAAACTACACCAACTTACAAATAATTCAGCAAGGATTAGTGATTCTAATCTTCTGGCGCAAGTGTTTAACCCATTTATGCATATGCACTAGATACATATGATGAAAAGGCATTAAATTTATCATTAATATATACAGTAACTATACTTGGTGGCCTATCAGGAGGTTCTGGCGTTATTTGGAACATCTGATAATTACTAAGAATTTCACAAATTTCAGCAGGTCGCAACCACCGATGCTGGGCTTCAAATTGTAATTGCTGAATATCTGCAAATTGAAAATCAGGCATTTAGTGAAAAGGAGGAAAGCAAGCTAAAAGTAAAGTCATGGCCACAGAGATCGAATTTATTGCTGAGATTTTTTTTTAATTATTATTAGTACTACTACAACGACTACCACCACCACCACTACTACTATGGAATTCAAATTGAAAATCAAGTATTCAAGGAAAGGAGGAAAGCAAGCTTAAAAAGTGCAGCAACAGTCACAGAAATTTACTTACCACTAAGAAGCTTATAACCACCATTTAAGTGCAAACTGCTACAACATAAGCCCACTTAATGTGGGTGAATTTAAATAGGCCATAGATTCCAGTACAGACATTTTAATCAGTCTTCCAACTACAATCCAGAATATTTTCAAAAATAATACCATCTTGAATCGGCTAGTAAACAAATATTCTAGTGAAATCAAACGAATCTATAGTCTATATCATTCAAACCTAGAAAAGAGTTATCTAAATGGCACATCTCTTATACGCTCTTCGACCAACTGAGCCTAATAAAAATAAAATGGGCGTCAAATTCTTTTTTCAATTTCAATAAGAACCTAAGATTTACACTAGCAAAAGATTCAAATCCCATCTATTATATAGTCCTCCGTTTTCTCAACCTCAAAACGAAGTACCAGAAAGCTCTATGTCCGAAACTTCAACCACTACAGACACCAATTTCACTTATACTTAATCCGACCAGCAGGAGAACACAAATTGAAAAAAAAAAAAAAAAAAAGAAAATCAAAAAGGGAAACTCAGGGAAGTTCCACAATGAAAAACCATGCAGAAATATGAAATTGAATTGCAGGATCCAAGCAATAAAATGAGCTAGGAACAAAAACAAAAAAACCAAAAAAAAATCAAAAACTGACCTAATCGAGGACCCAATCCATAAGAACTACGCTCTGCCATGGCGAAGACTGAATCAAAGAGATCACGGAGAAGGAGAAGGTGATTGACGTGACGATGATGTCTAAGACTTTTTTTATTTTTTATTTTTGCTCTTTTCCGGTCAGCTGTTTAAGTGACGCGAGAAATGAAAATCCAAATTTATTTTCTGGAATTATATATTATATATGTTTTGAGGGTAAATGAAAGATTTACGAAAAATGCTCAGTAACCAATAGAATTTTGACAGCTGGCAGATTCCTGGATATCCCGTTTCACGGAACCGTCCTTGTCTATTAATCCACGTGAATGTTTTCGTACGGTGACGAAAGTCTCCGTTTGTAGCCTGGGTCTCTGGTCAGAAAATAATATAAACAGGAATAAAACAAAATTTGGCTGAAAAAAGGGAAGAATTTTTTTTAAAAAAAAGATATATGTTGGGTTGAGCACTTACCCAGTAGTTTCTGGGCCGCCCCGATAAAAATTGTAACCGTAAATCAACAAAAAAAAAAAAAAAAAATTGTAGCCAACAATACTAAAATGGGTTTCATGCCTTGTCCATTTTTTTTTTTTTTGTAATTTAAAATCCCAACCAAACGTATTAAAAAAAACATTAAATTAAAAATGCATAAAGCCTAGGAGCACGCTTCCACAATGTGGGTCATATCTACCGAAAAAGGAAAGTAAGTAGCATATTTAATATTAATACCAAGAAAATAACTTTTTAGCAAAATTAAGCCACGATTGATTCCAATAATAAAAAAAAAATCATAGTCATCTTCTTTTTCTTTAATTTAATATTTATTGCAAATTTTCTTTTTATGTCATATTTATTAAATATGCATTTATTAATACAAGTTCCTCGTGAAAACAACTTCGGAAATATATAAAACTAAAAAATATATATATTAATTTTTTTCCCATTCCCTAACCAGATTTGAAGCATACCAAACGGGTTGTAAGGGCTATGAGTTTTAAATCTTAAATTTAGTAATATAAATTAATTTACATAGTCAACAAATATAAAAATACTTCAAAAAAAGAAAAGAAAGACAAAGTCATCACTTTTGACCAAAACATAAATGGAGTCCACCAGCTAGCGCGTTTTTGCATTAAACAACTAAAGGTAGTGTGTCTGTCTCCCACGCAAGAGATTTTTTTTTTTTTTTTGGCGGGCAGATAATCTGATCTAAATTACACGTCCAGATCATAAGAGAACTTATTGGTATCAACTTTTGATTGCCTCTTGGCTCCTAAAAAGAGTGCTCATATTTATTCACCCAAAATTATAATTCTACCTAAGCTCATGATGCAAAAGGTAAGAGTTAAAATTATTTATTAATTTTATAATATTAATAGATTAATACGAAAATGATGTTTGGGCTTTGGTTGGAATCGATTAGGTCTTTTTTAGGTTACATAAATTTATACAAGTAAGAAAAAGATTAATCAGGTGATACTATGATATCTAAGTTAATACAAAAAATCTAGGTAAAAGCAAGGAAATCAAAGTAAAAATGAATTAGGGTTTCTTTGATAATATACCTTTCGTATTAGTGGATTTATTTTTATAATGTCTTGGTTGTAAAGACATTTTAGCTACTCTAATAATAAGAATGTAAATATAGCGTTGAGCCTAATTCTTATAATGTGGGTTATTATTGGCGAATCTAGTTCACATAAAAAATAATTATTAAAAATATTATATCTCGTTTGGATTCTCCACCCATATCAAACATAATGCATGCGTACAAAAAGAAATGTCATTATGAATGACTTATCGGTCCAGTGATCATCGTATTTCTATATTTTTGTTTTGTTATTGCCGTTCCCGTTGACTATCAATTTCGAAATGCAAACAATCATGGGTCCCAGCAGAAATGGATCACGTTTGGCCTCCGTTAATTGGTGGAACTCAGACTACAACATTGTTAGCTCCACACAGAATCACCGCTCCGGCGAAGCTAGACCACCCATCGCTCATGACCCCATTCCATAATCACTGTTGATATTTTTACAACCTTATCCTGACTACACAGCTCACATATGTTCAGTTCCATATTCCGTTCATCATAGCCGTCAAATTACAAAACTTAAGTTCCATCAAACGTCTCATAAACAACTCAGACCAAAAAAGAAAAAAGCACGTGCTCAATGCTCTTGTGACCTTCAGCTCTCAGCTCTCTTTCCATCCCTTGACACTGTCAGATTTTTCCAACGGCTCCAAACTCGTGGCATTAACGAAATTGAACACCAAAAAGTCTCTGCATTTAAACCTCTGATCCTGAACCATCTTCAGTCATAGAAGAAGATGAAGCAGCTTTTATTGAGGTCTGTTGTGAGAGCTCTGATAAGCGGCGGTGGCGATTGTGAGGCAATTGGGAAATGCTGGGGAGTTCAGACACCAGTACGGTGGCGCGTGCGGCAGCTTCTACTGTAGGAGGATGTCAAGTTTAGCCTCCTTGCTGGAGAAGGAGCAGAAGGAGAATGCTGAAACATAGGGCAGATACGACCATAGACGTGAATAAGCATTATGTGCCCAAGACGTTGATCGATAAGGCTGCTTTCAGGACAGTGAAATTCCTCAGAGTTCTATCAGATTTTTATTTCAAGGTATGTCTTCACTTAAATCACAATTTATTAGAGTAGTTAGTCGATTAAGCTAGTAATTAAATTTAGAAAGATTATTTTTTTTTTGTTGTTGGTTATAACAAGGATGTTTGAACCTTGATCTCGATGGTATTACCAAAATCTCTTATCACTAGATTACACCTAGCGACTTAATTAGAAAGATTCATGGACTTTAACATAGTTTTGTTCGAGGATTGAGATAATGCAAAGAGATTTAACATAGAAAATGTATGGTTTAGTGAAATAGAAGAGAGTAACGAAGTGTTAAATGTTAGAATTGCCGTTTACTGTTTGTTCCCTGTCTCAGGAGCGATATGGTTGCCATGCAATGATGGTGGAAACAGTGGCAGCAGTTCCAGGAATGGTGCTGCACTGAGGAAGTTTCAGCACAGTGGTGGATGGATGAAAGCAGAGAAGGAGAGAATGCACCTAATGACAATGGCGGAGCTGGTGAAGCCCGCCCCGCGTGGCACGAAAGGCTACTCGTTCTGGCGGTGCAAGGAGTTTTCTTCAATTCCTTCTTTGTGTTTTACCTTCTCTCCCCTCCCCAAAAATGGCTTGGCACATAGATTATTCATTCGTTGGGTATTTGGAAGAAGAGGCTGTGGTGTCGTACGCGCAGCATTTGAGATTTGGAAAGTCGAAAATGTCCCCGCTCCTGGAAATTAATTTGTTCAGAGTAAGCAGGCAACGCCACGTGTTATTATATTAAAATATCCCTCGCAGCTGCTAGACAGGGAAACAAACGGATAGAGAACCTTTGAAGCGTTTTTTGGTGCTCTCTTCGATGGATTCTGCCTTGTCTGCCACATCGACGCAATTGGCCCTTTTCAAAGCTCTGAACCGCCATCTCGGCAAAGCTCCTCCTCTGTTTCAATGCATTTCGAAGCAGCTACACCCTCGGAGACTCTCTTCCGCTGCTTATAATTATGGCATACCGAGGCCCGAGCCTTTCTCTTCGCTGACCACTTTCTGTACGGCGGTGTACCCTGTACGGTGCCGTTTGCAGTGCGTTTCGAGCTCTGCTGCTTCGTTTGCTTCTGGTGGTGGTGATGGTCAGGACTCCAAATTGGTCGCCGAAGGGGCCGAAGAACTTCGGACACTTCCAACTGATGTTATTATTCTTGATGTTCGGGTATGAGATCCCTCTGCCCTTCTGCGTGTTGTTTCTGGTAAAGTTTGTTGCTCATTTTGAGATTCTCTTCTGTCTGATAGGGAATGATGTGTGGGGGATGTGCAGATAACGTGAAAAGGATTCTAGAAAATAAAGTAAGTTCCTGCAATTTAAAGTTTGATTTGGTAATTTTTGTTTGAATCAATTCTCTGCGTAATTTGAATCTTGATGATGTTTTGCTTAGTTTACACAACCAGCTAGGTGGATACTTGCCTTGTCTCGTACATGTTTTTTTCTTCTTCCTGTTCTGTAATCTGAATCTAATTTTTCTTGTTTATTATACTAATGGACAGCCTCAAGTGTCATCTGCCAATGTAAATCTAACAGCAGAGACAGCCATAGTGTGGCCCATATCTGAAGCCAAAGCTGAACCAAATTGGCAAAAACAATTAGGGGAGGCACTTGCTGAGCATTTGACTAACTGCGGTTTCGAGTCTAGCCCTCGAGGTATAGTTTAAAGCCTAACAACATTTTTTATGAAGTCAATAAATTTTCATCTCATCAATAATGCTGATGGAATGCAAATGTTTCTCATGTAAAATCTTATGTGAATAACAAGAAGGCAAAAGGCATTGCTCAAGTGATCAGAGATCACGAGGCATGTGATCAGTCTGGTTGTGTTTGAAAAATATAATGTACCAAGGAAAGCTGCAAAATTGATCAAAGACAATAATTTTTGTTGCCTTCATTTGCACCAACTTCCCTTTCTGACCAAGAAAAAAGAAAAAACTTCCCTTTCTGACCAAACTCTTGAGAATTGAGAGATACAAAAACTTTCCCAGGCAACATCCCCCAATCAGCTAGAAAAAAGATATTTCATTATATGAACGTAAATTGCACACTTGCTTAGTTTTCTCCTTTGCTATATTTATAATGAATTATTTATTAATTATTCATGTTTGTGCCCTTACCATTTTGTAAGGGTGTAACCTGATTATAGGACCAGGCTGGGCTGATAAATACGGCCAGCTCAGCCCTATCATTTTACTAAGTCAATGGATTATCCGTTAACTCTTCCTCTAAGAAATAGAAGAAATATGGGCTTAAAGGCTATTAAGTAGCTCTCTGTTCATAATCAGCTTTAGAATACTATTAGAATTGTAACACAATTGCTGGGTCATTAGTCATGTTGCAATTATAATGTTATGACTTGGTTGAAGTTCTTGGCATGTTTGTTTGTTATAGTCCTGTAAATTATGTTTCATCTTTAATTGGCAATAAAGTTTGCTTCTATATTGGGGTTTCACCAGGATATTATATAATTTACATTAGGACACAGGACTTGATCCTTGTATCAGTTGGCTAAAAAGTAATTCAAAGTTGTCAAGAATGGAAGGGTCTGCAAGGTCTGTATCAGTGGGATCTGTCATTGTTGATAACCTCTTTTGTTGGACAATAATTTGGGAGATTTAGCTCATTATTAGTGAACTACTGCGCTGAAGTTAGGGACATACCTTGTCTTTTCACTTTCATATTCACTTACCTTGTAGTCTGCTTCTACGTTTCCAGAGTCTTATCCTTTGTGAAAGTTCGTTAGTTGTAGTTTTTCTGAGTTCTTGTTGATATTTGTGGCAAAGGTTCAACGCTTAAGAAGTTTATATTAGGCTAAGTTGTCTTTCTTTCTTTTCTTTTCTTTTTTCAAACAACATTAGATGTTACCACATGTTTTGGAGTTTTTATGATTTACGTGAAGCTTGGTGGGTCAAACAGGTCAGGAAGATAGCAACTGAAGGAGTTATTTCACCGTTTAAGTGCAAAAGAGTGACTGTCTGGAGTCAATGGTATGTCCTTCTAAGTCTCACCGTGATACCATCTGTGTGATAAATTGTTTTAATTCTGATATCAGTAGGTGAGTCTCTGCGTATACTTGTATTCAGTAGCAGAAAGCTATGTCTGTGCTTGGGAGGCCCTGCGTTTTGAAGAATTTGTAGATGTGCATTCTGATATTAGCAATTCTTTAGTTATAAAGAATTCCAGGACTTCCGCTCATTTGAAATTTGTGGAAATTCCTAGTTGTGTAGGTTTACACGGTTTGCATTTAGCCACTGTAATGGACATGCTGTATCTTCTCTTTATGTGATTATATTGTCTATTTAATGTGGTTGTTTCTTTTTGCAAGGTTGAGTCGTATCTTTTGCACTTTATAATATCTAAATGTAATTGATTTATAGCGTTTTTTCCTTTGTTACATTCCAAGCTGAACACTCTAATCTTCGTGCGATATGACTCTCTTATATCAATATCATAATTATAACTCACTTTTTTGCTAGTAAAGAATTTTACAGTCAATACTTGAAAACATCCAATTCTGATCTGAAAACTCAAAAAACCAAGAGGAAATGTCACAAAAAGCACGGTTTTAAAGACACAATATTAATCTGAGGTTCAATCAGGAAAACTTTTCACAAGAAAACCAATAGGGACTGAAGAAACTTGTCCTAAAAGAAAAATGAGATCAAGTGCCACTGTACAAAGCTCGGAGTCCATCACTGGTATCATGATCATCTTACATTCAAGTGGAATTTTGACACATTCCCAGTATGAGTACATAGCAGTGACCTTCACATATCTGTTTCTTTTTTTCCATTTCCATGTATTATGGAGTAACGAAGTAATAAATTCAAACTGTGGATTCCAAGCCCCAAAACTGATTGTCAAACCATGTAAGTCATGCCAACTTGAATCAGATGCGAGTGGGGTACACTCAAAGTTGTGATCCCCCTTCTGCAGTTCTTTCTCAGAAAAGCATAAAAATAATTTATAACTAGCTTCTTGAAAAACCAGGAATCCTTCCTTGCTCTTATGTCCCCATGACCGAGAAGATAAACAACTCCTGATTCTTTAGCCTTGTGTATAAAAGATAACTCCCTTTCAAAACTCTGTTCTGCATCAGCCGCTGAGGGAGTAGCAGGAGGCGCTTGGCTCACCTCCGATGTGCTTGCTTCCGTAATAGAGGTGCTTGTATCTTGGAAATCAGCCAGTAGAGGAACACCGAGTGAGTAAACACTCCCGTTTGGAGCTATGAGAACCCTGGAACCAGAACGCTCGTCCTCTAAATCTGTATCATCATCTCCATCACTCTCCAGTGACCGCTCCTGAGCCTCACGACGAATAAACTTCTCTAGGCTCTCAATCAGCAACTGCTCAAAAGTCTGGTGATTTTCTTTGCGAACATCTTTGTAACCATACCTGTTGACATGTAAAAGTTCAGTTACATCAAGTAAAGGTCCATTCTTTTAAGAGGCGTGGAAGTGAAGCTACAGCACATGTCAGTTCTCAAAGTAACAACTTTTTGATGATTAAACCACTTAGTGAAGATTTAAGATTACATATCCCCAGAAAACAAACAGTTGAGCTTGTTACCTGGCAATACAACGGAATATATGGTAGCTTTTTGGGCAGACTCTCCGGAAAAGGAACCTTTCACTCTGAGGCACTACAGGGACAGGGACATACTTGATAGACACAAATATAATCATGGAGTGTATTGCTGGAAGTGTAGTCAGAAAATGGCCAAAAATTCCTGGAATTCCTTTCACCAACTCATTGTAGACCAAACCAATCCCAGGAGCTCGTATTGTTCCAAGATTGCAACCTAATTCTCTCATTAAATCCATTGACAGCTTTTGCTTTACTTCAGTTTCATACTTGAGCTTGCTTCCATAATTCCATACATACATTATAAGAAACATTATGACCGAAAAAACCAATATTATCCAACTTCCATCAGCCACACTCCCCAAAACTGATGAGAAGAAAGTCAATTCAATCCCTAAGAAGACTACCGCAAAACTCAATACTATGATGATGTGTATCTGCCATATAAGAAGCATAACAAGGGTTACTAAAATAGTGGTCATCATCATCACTCCCAGCTCAGCAATGCCTGGAAAAGGAAAGGGAACAGGCTGAATACAAGTAGAAGCAACCAATACGAAAAGAAATACATATTTATATTGTACGACAATAAAGGACTAAACTATTCCTGTTTGTTAATCTTATTCATTTTACAAATTTTAAACTAATGCAAATTATGCTTTCCCCCCAAAAAGTCAACAGGAAAGTTTCATCATTTCTGCATCCATATAAAATAAAATGATGATAAACACCGCTATTGTTGACAATATATATATGTATGTATTATTTGTAAATAAAAACGCATTAATCATCCGTAGACATACAAAAAAGGACAATAGAACAAAATCATTACCATAAGCATTTCCAATCTCATCAATGTTGGAGATAGTACAGACAAAAACCACTGAAATGACCAACAGAAACCAGTTTATAACTGGGATATAGATGTGGCCCATAAATTTCCGAGAGGTATGAATGATTTTAAGGCGAGGGAAACAACCAAGTGCAGTTGATTGTTTTATACACGAAAAGGTGGCTGTTGTCATTGCCCGACTTGCAATTAGTGCAGCAATGTTAGCAATAAGTAAGACTGGCCAGAATGCACCACCTGCAGGAAAAGAATAGTATTACAACTGACAGTCCTTTAGATTGGAAAGACAGCCCACCGTAAAGAATTATTAACACTGTTCTATTATAGGTGGGAATAATACCAACACTTACTTGGAACGGAATGAAAAAATACTTGATCAGCACCAGCATGGTTTTGCATAAGGTATGCAGCTTGACCCAAATAACCCAATAGTAGGCATGGCAAAACAAGAAAGACAAAACTAAGCTGCAAATAACCATCATCCATCAGAAGCACTGACATTATAATAAATAAAACAAGGCATTGATTTTTCCTGCTTCATTACCTGAACAGATTGAACAGAGAAGTAGCAAAGATCTGCAAACATCGCCTCGGAACCTGAAACATTATTCAGTAACAATTTTAAGCAATTTGGGCAATATGGGAAAAGTTCATACATGCCAGAAGCTTTTACTTTCATATTGCCTATTCATCACTTATAGTATCAAGACAATTTTTTTTTTTTAAAAAAAAAAAATACAGTGATAAAACAAGCATATCAATATCTTTTTGAAAATTATTCACAAATCCTACAATTGTGACGCCCCATCTGTATTTAAAGAATGATATAAACATTCAAAAAAAAAATAAAATTATTAACCCTTAGGATTTAGTTTTGACATGGTGACTGCCAATACTTTCCCCTTCACACTAGGGCAACCAGTTTCGGTTTTGGATATAACAGACAATTGCATTATATGTACCTCTTCATTACAATATATATATATATCTAAAAGCCTGATGTCATTAACTTTCATATGATGAGAAAACGTTATTTCAGCTGGTTCATTAAGATATGAATCACTTGCATTAAAATATCTAAAAGCTTGATTTTTTCCTCTAATGCAACATTCATGCTTGGCATAATACTACTCACTAGAGAGCTTTCATTCACAATTAAAGGATACACTGCTTGATGTTTCAGAGGTACAATAGAAACCAACAATGCACCAGCTAAATATGATCATGAGGAGAGAAAGACAAAGTTAGGGTGACTCAAAACTAGAACAAAATGAACTAAGACCGATATGCATGAAACTATGGGTATACCCTTGATAAAAAGACATTTTACATAGCCAACATCCAGCAATCATCGACTGTAATTCCCATTACAGATCCAAAGACCCACAAATACTGACTTCAACGTATTTCTAATAAATTCTTACATGAGGTTATTGATGTGTAGAACCTTTGAAGCATTATGTTTGTCATTAGTCTCATTACTATATTAGCCCTTGGGCTATTGAAGGCCTAGGCACCATTTCTTGCATACTAACTTTCAAGTACAGTAACATAGTTAATATTCCTAACCCTGGTAGCTTCATTATTGCTACCGACCCATGGGAGAAAACACAGAAAGCCACAATAGCAGAATCAAATCAGTAAACATCCATGATCCATTACAAAGACAGTATGTATTATTGACAGTATCAATGACCCTGCATTTATGTGTTTACCAGTTGCACAAAGAAGACAACCCCCAAGAGAATACCATGCTTTAGTTGAATTCCTCTTGAAAAAGTAATAGATGTGAATTGGGTTAAATGCTCTTAAGACGCTGCTATCATATTTGACAAGGTTGTATATCCCAATGCCAGCAAGAGAACAAAACCATATCAACAAAGCAGGTCCTACAGCAAGTCCCACTTTACTTGTTCCATACTTCTGTACACTGAACAAAATGACCAAGAAGGCAACAGAAATCATTACCACTTCATCTGCACAATCAAGGAAAAAGAAGAAAATATTAATTCAATGATAAAAGTGACCACTACAAAAAGGGATAAATCAGCTGATTAAAATGCACGCTCTTCCCCTGCCCTTACCCCCCCAAAAAAAATGGAAACACTTTTTTTCTCTTAGATCAAACTGACTGGTTGCAGCAGTGACATTGGTAGTGCAACATATAGAACCAATTTATTTGACCTGCGCACTGATAGAGTCCAACAGATAGAGCAGGGCAGTTGGCCTAAATTTGAAAATAGGCCAGAGAAGGACTGGTAGGTACCATTTTGTTATTCTGTTATGCTTTTTGTTTTAGCAAGTGACTCTCTCTCTCTCTCTCACACACACACACAGAGTTATATAGGATGGGCAGAATGAAGAAGAGGGCATCCAGAATTTTCTAGCATTTCCTTTCAGCCAGTAGCTTTTTGTTTTAGCAAGTGACTCTGAGGAGCTTATGCCCTTTGGGTAGAGAGTCAGCCATTTTTGGTGTAATTGTACTACAGTTTCCTAATTTCCCAATTTAATTATACAAAACATATTTCTGGTTTCCATCACACACAGGGTTTAGTCAGAAATAAAAGCTGCATATGTAAATAACCTAAAAACTTTTGGAAAAATGCATAATAAGGGTGCGTTTGATACCAATACTGGACAGCACAAGTAAAACAGTACAGTACAAGAAGTTAAAGTACAGTACAACTGTTTGTACTATTCACTCTTTATAGCTTAATGTACTGGACAACAAATTTTGTACCATTTGTACCTAATTTACGGTAATACTTTGTATTACATTGTTTTCTAAAAAATATATAATAAGATTTTGATATTTATAACAATAAAGTAATCTATAAAAACAAAAAATTTAAAAAAGGGTCGCCGGTCGCTGGCCATAGCCGGTACCTCAACGGTCGTCGGGCGTCGCCAGTACCTCACCGGTTGATGGCCACTATTGGGACATGCCGCCATCGATTTAATGAGTCAATGTATAAAGGATTGTAGGGTGATTTGAGAGATAATAAGGTTAATATTTTTGTCCAATACTCTTGTCCCATAGTTTAGTGAATAACAAGATTTTAAGAATTTGTCCAGTACCATGGACAAACTTTTGTCTAGTACCTAGGTCTTTTAAGAAATCAAACAAGGGATAAAAAATTTTGTGTTGTCCTGTCTCTTGGTTTTTAGCAAATCAAACGGACCCTGAGGGAAGAAAAATAAGAAGGTAACACCCTCATCATCAAAGACATTGGGATCTTAGTCTCCAGAAGACAGAAGAAAGCACAATCAAGACAATCTTGAATACAATGTCAAGCCTTGAAATCTAATAATAATAATAGAAATTTGAAACAATTTATTCCAAATAAAAAAGGAAAAAGATAGGCAAAATGTAATTTTGCCTTCTCAGCATGTGGACCTGTGGATGGAATGTCAAACACTCAACATCTAATATTAATAAAGGAAAATTTGAAATAATTTATTCTGAATAAAAGAAGGAGGTGGATAAGATAAGATGGAAATTTTCGTTCTTGACACATGGGTCTGCGGATGGAAAAAAAAACAAATTAAACATACATATCAATAACTATTACAAATAAAGAATTGATTGTTAGGTAGACACAATACCTTGCTCAATGGCATCGACGCCAACTTTTAAACCACCAACAGATGACAGTACTGCAAGTGAAAATAAATTACGAATCAACACAAACTGAAAACAATAATTGGCCGTGAAAGCAAGCAACATGATACCACAATTACCATTACAAATATGATAATGGTAAAACTCCAAACACATTATGACCAAAGCAAGACTAGGAAGTAGCAAAAATAAATAAAATCCGAGTACTTATAACCTGACATAGCTGGTGTAACAACCCCATTAGCTATCACCATAGCAGTACCAGCAAGTACCAATACCAGTAGAATCTTCTTCATAGTCAGTGAAGTCTCCAGTCTTTCCTTAATTTTCAATGACCTTTCTAGCTCAGGGGATGGCACCTTTAGCCTAAAGCTTGATATGCGAGCATCTGATGGCAACTGATTGGGGAGAAGACTCACCTTAGCATGACGACAAATCAAGGAGTACAAGGCAAAAGTACCACCTGCAGTGGTTTGGAAACAATTATGACATTATGGATAAAACATAAAGGGGAAAAGAAGTACAACTGTACAGAAAACTGACGGTTTAATTTTTAATATCTACGTACCTTCACCATCATCATTGGCCCATAGAACCACCAGGACATATTTCACTAGAGGAATCAAGATTAAGGTGTACAGCACTAGTGATAATGCTCCAAGAATGTCTTCATCTCCATTAATAGGAGCCTTTCTAAACATAACACTGAAGGTATATAATGGGCTTGTTCCAACGTCACCAAACACAACACCAAGTGTCTGGAAAGCCAATACAATTCTCCTTATGCCACTAAAATCCTGCAATAAAATATAATTAAGACAACAAGTCCAAAGCAGTGATTTGCAGATTATTCTAGTTGAGTTCACGGCTATATTATCTTTTGTAGACCAATAATAAATTATTTTAATAGAAGGGTAAATGTTAGGCAAAAACAACATACAAAGAGAACAAACTAATTAGTCTAATTTACATCAGTGAAACTATGCCTAAATACATAAAATCATGATGAAAATCAACAAAACAATTAACCAACGCATGAAGTTATCATGTTAGCACAAATACGTTTCCAGCTGAAATTCAACTTATTATCACAAACTCCATAAGGTTGAAGCCCATAAGATTCCCTAACTTAAAATTCAAAATTAAGCTTGACACTTCAACTACCCTGCTTCACAACAATTTCCCTGAAAGAGCAGCATTAATGCTTCAGATCTCATCAAACTCCTACATCTTCTTGCCCAGTAAGATAACTCTCTCCAACTTACAAGCGTAATAATAAAATTTCCATCTTCACAATGCCAAGAGATATAACTTCAAACGTTCTTCACCTCCTAACACCGATAGTGGACAATAAAAAACTCATTCTTTCAAACAAATTGCCAAAATACAAGTCTTAGCGAAGATCAAGCTCAGCTACCCTTCGCATCTACAGAGCAAACGATCCATAATTCAGTTACGAGAATTTTAACTGAAACTAAACTCTGGTAAGTTGGTAACCATACGTGAATGAGTGTTCCTAACATCAGAAGATGCACTTCTGATTAACTAGGGAAATTCCATCAATAATCCAATGTTTCTTATGTGTACACAGAAGTTGTAACGGAAATTAAGCTAATTAAATCTTAGCTTCCTTTCCATTGGCCAATATACTTAAAGGACGCAAGCATTGTTGAGCGGTCAGAACCAACTTGAACATTGATGGGAAATTGAGATAACTATGATTGACCCAGAAAAGGGGAAAAAAGATCATGCAAAAAAAAAAAAAAAAAGACTCCAAAGCACCTAAATACCTCATAATCATTTCTCTGAGCACCAGGAACCTCAAGAGCTTCAACATCGAATGAGTCAATTCGTGGACCAGTTCGAATCAGTCTCTGCTCCCCATTTTCCTCATCCTCCGAATCCAACGTAGTCAGGTAGCGAGCATCACCATCATCTTCCTCTGTCTGTGACTCATCCTCGTCCTGAAAAACCCACCTGGATTCCACGGAGTCCACGGATCCAAATCCGCCATTGATCTCCCCTCTGTCTGATCCTCCCTCCTCGGCCATCGAGGGAAGCTAAATTCTAAGTTTCAGAAATGCACACAACCGATGCAAATGCGACTGTAGACTGTGAAATGAATGGGAAATCCTAGGGTTTGGCACAGGAAATGGAATTGCGAGAGGAAAAACGTTGAATTTGCGTAACTGGGTTGCATTCAGTGGAGTCTTCAGATCACGCTAAGGTAGAAAATGGAAGAAGACACATGGTCGGTCCATATGCGCGCGCCCGTGGATGAAAAAAACTAACTTTACCAAGGCAAGGAGAAGTAGACATGAAATGAGATATTTACCACTTTAGAGGAATTCTCTTCCTTGTGAAACTAGTTTGGTTTGCAAAATTGTTACGGAAATCTTCGTTGTTTGGGAATTTTATAAACTCTAAATTTTAAGAATAATCTTTCTTATTTTCATTTTCATTCACTCTCCTATTTCTTTTTCAATGATTCTGGTCTATTATTTTTGGGATGCATGAGTAAAAACAAATGAGTAGAGAGAAAATGGATCAAGCAAATGGAAAAGAATATGTTTACCCACTTGTGTTTCATTTTAGTAGCTGGATTTTGCACATGAAAATAGAAAGAGGGAATCTTATTCTATTCTATTATGCATGAAGATTTGCAAAGCACCCAATGACAAAAATTTGGTAATGGGGTTGAGTGGTTTTTTTTTTTAATTGAAAGTTAAAAAAAAAAAAAAAAAAAAAACTGAGCCTTAATGACACAAGGCTCTCACAATTTTATTTTTTTTAAAAAAATGACGTAAAAAGTTAAACAGAAAATAACAAATGGCAGTAAAAGTAATTAAATTATAATACGAGTACTTACTTAATCCTAATCATCACCGCCAGAACCATCTGGCCCATACATTGTAAATTCAATAACCGGAAACAGAGGTTCTTCAAGAAGATTCTGCAGACGTGAGTTTCCCACCACAAACCCTAGCCTAATCTCATTCTCCTTCCCCGCTATCTGCTCTGTGCTAGCTGCAACGATGTCTCACTTTGGAAGGTCAGGTCCCCCGGATATTTCAGACACATACTCTCTTCTCGTATTGAACATCACATTCCGTAAGTTTTATCTCTATCTTTTTTTCTTGTGTTTGTATGTTTCAATTCTTGATTGCATTAATTTTTAATATTCTTGCGTAAATTTTTTACCTTTTGATTGATATATATATATTTTTTTGTTAATGGCTAGGTACCACCGCTGATGACCTATTTCCACTGTTTGATAAGTATGGCAAGGTCGTCGACATCTTCATCCCCAAAGATCGAAGGTGCTAGTATTTCGCTCCGTGTTTTGGCTAAGTTTTGTTCCTTTATCATATTGGTTGCGATAGAAATTCAGGGGAAAGAGATATAAACTGCTTTCATGTCATAATTGGTATTTGAGTTGATTCCAGTCTTAAGGAATATGGTTGCATCACATATTTTTCTCCTATACTTCAGGGATTAATATTTGAGTTACTATTGTTCGGAATAGTAATGTTTCCTTTTATCACCCCTGGATTTGAAAAATGGGATATAGATTTTAGAGTGTGTCAGTAAAGTGATTGAGCTAGCTTGGTCAATATGCTTTTGTTTTGCTATGGTCTTGGTAATTGAGTTTATCATCTCACTTTTTCTGATCGATTCGTCGGTCTCGGCTTAGCGCTAAAAAATTTTATGTATGTATATAAGTATGTTTCTCCTTGAGCATTGAAATATTCTATGTTTAACCTTAGTTCTTTCGTTTTCTTTTTTAAATATCGTATCAGACCTAATGTTATGTTGTTGTTATCTTTTTTGTGGTAGGACTGGTGAGTCAAGGGGTTTTGCATTTGTGCGCTACAAATATGCAGATGAAGCATCAAAAGCCGTGGAAAAGCTGGATGGTATACACCTCTCAGTTTATTATATCTGTTTGTTGTTTTAATTTCTTTTTTATAAATTTAAAAACTTAAAACTATGACATTGATTTCATCCTTCAGGAAGAGTTGTTGATGGTAGAGAAATAACTGTCCAGTTTGCAAAATACGGGCCAAATGCTGAAAGGATGTAAGTTCTGAGTTTGAGTTACTTCACGTGCGGTTATGGTTTTTCTTTGTTAATTGTATATCTTATAGCATTGCAAGCATGAAGCCACACTGATGATTTTTAGACGGACATTTTCTGGCATCTTCTACAAATATATGGAACCACATTTATTGTTACTAGTATAGCATCATCTGTTTATGCATTTTTTAGAGATAACTGTTTGTGCTGTTCTCTGACTGCTGCTGTCCTTTTGTGGATGCTTGTTGTTCAGTAAAATTTTATTATTACTAATACTGAAATTTTGCTTACTATTGTTTGGCATTTAACTTCACAATGATGCAAATCGATGAACTATGCATCAAATTTTCAATGCATAACTTATCTTATTGTAAGATAACATATTATATTGACAATCAATATTATGTTGCAAATATTTGATCAAGGCTTCATTTAAAACTTGGTTTGTTCTTATGGGTTCTTCAACTTCTAAGTTTTGGTCATTCTATTTGCAGCCACAAGGGAAGGATTAGCGAACCATTACCAAAATCCAGGTACAGGTCAAGGAGCCGAAGTCCCAGGCGAAGGTAAGTGCTGTTTTCCTTTCCCCTCTTTTGTCATGTTGGATTTTTGGTGACTTGAGTGAGCTTGTGGCAATCATGTCAACATTACACAATTAAGGGGATTGTAGTTATCGCTGTATGGTTTCATGTAATATCTTAACTTCTCAAGTAGAGAAGCTTGGCCCAAGAATTTTCAGGTAATAATGCACAACATTTGATATACTTCTCCATTAGATAAGCCTATGTATCATGTTTGATTGGCTATGTTTCATACTGTGATTCATATGATATTTTAATGTAGTTTCAGCAGCCAAATTCAAAATGCTTCTTTATATACACAACCTTGTCTAATGTCTTTTTTCAACAACAATTTCTCTCATACTGTTAGTGTTGCCATTCTCATGGTTTGGTACTTTTGAAGGATCTTGACCATTCAGTTCAGTGAAACTGTTTGTTACTTGTGATGGTCCCCACCCCCCAAAAAAAAAAAAAAAGCAAGAGAAAAAGATCATGTTTGATTTCCCTACTGTTATATACTAATAATAGTTCATGCTGAATTCTTTCCAGGCACCGTGATGATTACAGAGACCGGGACCAGAGGAGGAGAAGTCACAGTAGAAGTTATGATAGGTATGAACGGGACAGGTACCGTGGGAGAGACAGAGGTTATCGTCGGCGAAGCAGAAGCCGTAGTGCCAGTCCTGATTACCACAGGAGCCGTGGGAGGGGCCGCTATGATGATGATGAGATACGCAGTCGAAGCAGAAGTCGATCAGTGGATAGGTGTTTACACTTTGATACCCTTTTCTATTACGAATTTTGTTAATATTGAAGTTTTGTGCTTAAATTTATGGTTCTTCTCTGTTGATCTCCTGCAGCCGCTCTCCTGCACGGCGTAGTCCTAGTCCCCGAAGGAGTCCTTCCCCACGGAGGAGCCCTTCCCCCAAAAGAAGCATTTCCCCACAAAAGAGTCCTAAGGTTGAAAGCCCTGAGAGCCAGAGCCGGGATGGAAGGTCGCCTACACCCCGCAGTGTCTCACCACGCAGTCGACTTCCCCGCAATGTCTCACCACACAGTCGACCTCGTCATTCACGAAGCCCATCCCCTCGAAATTCAGATGTTGATGTGAGTATTATTTATCTTAAACTTTTCATTGCAGTATGAATGGTAGCTTCATCTATTCTCTTATTGAGATTCTATTTTTTGCAGGAATGAGCTTAATGTTGTCTATGGATATGCTTTTGGAGGCTACCCGAGTGGTTTACCTGAGCTGTTTTGCTAATGTTGGAACTTGGATCTTTCATTATTGTGCATTCGGATCCAAGTCAATGATAGATTTTATGATTCAAATTTGGTAGGATCAAACTTCCTTGGTGTTTAAATGTTGCTTTGTTTGGACCTAATGTGTCTTGTAGTAAGGTCTATTCAGTAGCTGTTGGACTTTGCAGTTAGTAGATTTATATTTCACATGTTGAAGGATTTTTTTTCCCGCTTAGTTTTGTTCTCCTGGTTGCGTTTATTATGTTCGTTTTTTGTCTCATTTTTGTTTCCCACTTGAAAGAATGGTTGTTATTTATTTGAAGCTTAGTTGATGAAAGTCCTGATTCATAATGAACAACTTATTGGATTTTATAGTTATGTTCGTGAAAAAGTGATGAGGGCCTGGTAGGCGCTAGTTGACATTGTTGCTGTTGACGCTGTTTCTGTGTCATTGATGGTTGGTCGTGAATTTGATGCTGCTTGCAAGAGCATGCTGGTTTTAGATGATTGTTTTACCAATATGCTGGTTTGAAGAACAATTAGTTGACTTGGTTTTTTTTCCCTGAATGATCTGATATTGGTAAGACTTTGGGTTTATTTATTTCTTTTGACAACCATCATATTCACTGAAAATTCTGATCGTTCATAGGTATCATGTTTGGTCTTTGCTAGAAAAAATTTCATTCTGAAAGAAGTTATCGTGGCTGTAATGGACAAAACTTGAATGTGTTTTGACATGTAGCTGATGCTCATAGGATATGGGCCCATTCACTAATTCAGATGCAGATACTAAAACATAAACTGTGGGTACTAGAAATGAACCCTAATTTGCTGGTGGAGTATTTCCAATTGCAGTTATGGGAGTACTGGTAACCAATTCATAATTACTCTCTCTTGGGGTATGTAACTGGATATTAACTTATTTAACAGGCTATAACTTTACTTAATGAAGTCAGGTATGTTTGTACTTTGTAGCACATGGGCTCCATGACTGTGGCTGTGAGGTGGTAGCTGATGCACCTTCTTTTGTATGATATGGCCTGTATTGCCGAGTAGTTTGAAGAATTAACAAAATAACTGCCTGTTGCTGCCCTTTTTGCTGCGGTCGGGTTGGCAATGGTAGCTGTACTGCTGATTTTTCTTGATTCCAAAGTCGTCTGCCACATTTTTAGCTGTTAAGCCGGTGATTAGTTTTTCTATTTTTATGTTATATTTTCATTGCTTCTTTAATTCAGAAGACAGGAGAATATTTATTGAGTCATTTTTAGTTGTAGTAGTAGGTTTTCAAAGTGTTAGGTTACTGTTTTAGCTTAGTAAACTTTATCTTAGGGTTTATTTGTTGGGAGGGATTTGTAGGTTACTATCTTTTTCTTGTCTAAAATAGGTCTGACATCTGGTAAAAAATAAATAAAATTACTTATCATGAAGCATTTTTTGCTAAGATTTAATGCTCTTCACAAAAAATATGAGGTATTGCATGTTCAAATTTGGGATCTTAGCTTTTTTTTGGTATCGGCGGAAACCTGTCTGCATCCAATTGAACTGCAATAGTGGAGCAAGCTGCAAAGAGATGTTGGCCGACGAAAACATCATGCATTGAAATTGAAGATGTTCCCATAAAAAAAAAAAGAAAAAAAAAAGGGGGGGAAAGTCTAATTTACTTTCTTTTAAACTTGACTTTATGTTCATGATTGAAATGGAATGATAGAAACCTGTCCTTGAGCCCCTCGGCTTCATTAAATAAGTAAGCAATATTATGATTTTATGTTTTCCATAAACCCAGAGTCTGTTACAAGCATAATTCAAGAAAGCATAAACTTACAAGCAGAAAATGTGTAAAAACTGAATGGCCATGGTGGGTTTGGTTTCAATTAGTAATACATGGCATTTACAAAATTATATGCATAATCTGGCAAGAAAATGATTGATTGAGACTTTTCATGAGAAAATGTGAAGCATATCCAACTTTCTGTCAAAGATTTTGGGTGAAAATGTTTCAGAAGTCTTCTTGTGAAAGTCCAGATTCTAATGATCTTTCCTTCCTGTCACATATCTTGTTTCAGCTCCGTCGTCAAATACCATTTCAGAGCTCTCGTCAATCCTATGGGGCATGGCGTTTAACTTTCCGACTCTGCCCTTCCTTTTCTTAAAACTAGTTATATTAACATAGCATGCGACTAGCAGAGTGATTTTAAAAATTATCAACAGAAGTTAAAAATTGGTATGAGTTTACACATTTTTAGAGTTTAAGGAAATTAAGTACACTATTTAAAATTTTTGTCGGTGAACTATATATCAAGTAAAGTTTAAAGGAGTAAATTGAACTTTTTTCAAAAATAAAAAAAATTAAAAATTAAAGATCTTAATCCTTGAACTTAACTGGTTGCTTTATAAGACACCAATTTAAGGGGGAAAAGGAAAACTAGTAAGCATGGGATTTCTATACTTTAAATTGGGTACATCTAACAAAAATTTCAAATTCTTTAATAGTTAATCTATAGGAACAAAATTTGAAGTTCACCTCTGAGTAATTTTTGATAAATTTATAAGTTGGTGAATAAAAGTTTGCAACATCCAAGTAAGGTGGTTGTTGATTTACGCTCTTAATGGTATAAGAATTTAATTTAAAGTTCATCTCCGAGTAATTAATGGCAATGTACCGTCAACTGTTACCCTCCATTGTTAAAACACACATTGACATCAGTGATTATGTATCAGAAGAACAAGAGTGTTTATTACATTGTATGGCTAACAATATTGACAAACTGAAAAATTCAATATACAGGGCAAAGATATAATGGTATATAGACCATAACCAGAAAAATGATTTTTACGTAGACGTAGAATATGATTCTTTTCCTCCAAGCATTTGGATAATAGCTTCTAGGAGATTTCTTCTTGTTTTGCACGAAGCTCTTCCATGTATAGCTCAAGTACTTCTGCAGTTCTTGTGCAGTTTTTGGCTCTTAGAACTCATTTTAACGCGGCCTCCGTTGTTCAGCTTCACTCTCCGGCGGTGTCGAAGCATCTGCCACCAATGCAACTTCTTACCTTGGCCGTGTGGGGCATTTGTTGAACCTTGGATCCTGCCAACCTTGGATGTCTTCGGCTTCTTTGAATGTCGGACGTGTCTCAAGAGCCCTTCTACAAGCCCATGAAAATGCCCAACCTGGTTTTTACGGGGCACTCTGGCAACCACTGATCTTGTCTTCTCAACTCTTCCTTTGGATTTCCCCTCATGCTTGTTTCTGCCATGAAACGTCTTCCGCAAGTTATTCCACATAGAGTGTCTGTGATCTCCGTCATCATGATCATGATGGTGATGATGGTGATGGTGGTGGTGAAAGATGAATCCCAACTTATTTTTAAGCCTTCTAAGGCGTCCAATGGCTTTCTCAGGTTGTCTTTTATGGTGAAATCTGTGAGATTTTACAGATTTGAGACTTCCCACTCTAGGAGAAGTCCTCATATCCTTAGAGGGATATGAAAGGCTACTCTCTTCTGAGCTTCCCTCATATGCCACGTCAACCATCCTTTTGGATGTGGGACCCACGTACCGCTGAGCTGGTGTCTCACCTGATAAGGAGTCGTCCTCAGAGTTACTACAACTACTACTGGCACTGCTTGTCCAAGTTGTCCAGCTATCATAAGACTGTGAGCTCGAGTCTGACTCCTCCAATTCACCATGTCCTGGTAAAATCCTTCTTCTGTGGGGATCAACATGACTTACCTCATGGCTCCTTCCCCTCTCTGCAACTCTCCATTCTCTCTGACTTGGCGGCTTAACTTCACTGGGAGTAGGTCTAGGTCTCATCACCTTCTGACGTTGCAGCTTCTTCTCTTTCCCAGTGATAATGGACATTGTGGATCCCATTAACTCAGCTGCCTTGGTTGGTTCAGGTCTCATTATCTTCCTTTCAGTCTCGGTCTGAGCCATTGGACTTTTCCTCACCAGATTTCCCCTAGTTGTTTGGCCAGATATCATGGATGGTGTCCTGGTAAGGTCATCTTGAATTAGAGGGACCATCAGCCCCTGGATGCATTCACTGGCCTGGCTCACTAAATGGTCATTACCACTCAATGATCGGTCCAACAACTTAACTCTATCCATCATGGTCATGTTTTGTGCTGTAGTTTGAATTCTATTTTGGTTTGGCAACTCCTCCCCACCTTCTACCAACTGGGTAACTTTGCTGAAACCACCCTTATGGGTACCAATCTGTCTTGACATGTTAATGCTCTTCACGGGCAGTGTAGGAGAATGAAGCTTATTCTTCTGATTTGCTGGCTGACTTGATGATCTATTTCCAGTTAAAACAAGTAGATCCCTAAACTCATTTGCTGAGGTCAAATTTTTATCCTTACTAGTCAGTTCTCTTGTATGCTGATTCCTTAACCCATTTTCCTCTAGAAGAGGCCATCCAGAACCCAGCTGACTTCTTTCAACCCCTTTTTTTCTCTGTATTACAGGGTTATCTGCTAACTTGTTAATACTATGGCGACTGACCATATTCTTGGTGGAATCTACCATATTCGAGCAAAGTTGCATAGCCAGAATGCGGGATTCCAATCTTTTAACTGAATTACTGATGTCCTTGGAGAAATCACCCTCACCATCCAGAGGTTCAACCCAGTTGGCAGCATTTGAATTGCCTTGAATTTGGCAAGTCCTATCCAGGCATGTTACTTCATTGGCTTCTTTAGACTCATCAGCACCATGGAAAGTATTTATGTTTTTGAGCTGCCGTTGATGATGATTTGTATCTTTGTTTGGCCATACCGCACTGCTTTCCTCACCTAAACTACGTAGTCTCTTTCTGTTTGTTTCCCTGTTAACAGCGATGCTAGACTTAGATGGCCCAGAAACTGCTTGCTTTGCTAGTAAACTGAATTGAGATTGCTCTGAAGGCACTTTACTATATGTTGGACATTTTACAGAAATTTGAGTACTGCCAGCTCCCACCAGATGGCTTAACTGTTGACTGGCCATGGATTTTTCAGGTTCAGAAGTGCAGGATGCTTTGCCAATACCTGATTGTGTCGCTATGACCTATTAAGTAAGCACAAAGAATCTAAAATTAGAAAGGAGAAATCATTCTCTTGCTCATAATGAGAATAAAGATCCACAATCTCTTTCTCCACAAATAAGTAAGGAGGGATCACAACATAAAAATGATTAACTTAGTGCACCTTTAAATAAGTCTCAAGAACCTTTTCTGCTGCTACATCCAGCATATTTTTCAGCAAAACTCGAGCTCTCTCAACTAACTGTTCAAAAATTCTCATACTTAGTATATCAATGCTCTAATTAGTTACAAATGTTATTCCAGAATCGAGCAGCAAAAGCTTAGAAAATAGGAAAACTTCAGTTCTTGTGACCAATAGCATTCAAATTTAGTTTTAGAACTCAAATGTAGAAGTGCAAAAGAATCTGGAAAATGAAGATATGCCATGTTGTGGCAAGGTACATCGGAAGGACCATCACAAAGATATAACATTATAACCCAGTACAAGGATTAAAGAAACGTCAAAACATAAGAAAACTTACGACCTCTGAATATTCATTTTGTAGCCCAAGGCTATCATCTTCAAGGAGCCTATATAAAAGTCTCATGGCACGGAGATTATTATGTGCTTCCTCAAATTCCATCTTTCTTCATCTACACACCTGCAAATTGTTATAATAGAACAGGGCACAAGCCTTCAAATTAGAGATGGTGTGTAATATGGGATATAGAGTAAACTAAATGTTTTTGAATATAAACATCAGAACGACAAAACGAAAGTTATCGTTTTTTGCATTCTCATGAAACATTCAAAATCTTAAGAGAAACAGTATCTTTGTCAAAACAATGTGAAATTGGGCACAACGTGGAATGAGTCTCTTGAATTTTGAAAACGAAATTAGTGAAAGTTTATTAGAGAGAAAAGAGTGCACTGTAAGCAAGGAGTGCAGCTTTGTAACCGCCAAATAATTACAAGGTTCGAATTTGTACTTACCAGCAGTTGTTACCGAGTTTAGAAGCCTTCCACCGTCGCAACGTCCGTCTTAGAGCCGGAAAATTGGAGGGAATGGTCGGATTTTGGTGGAAGAGACGAAGGGAGAAGAGAGAGGAGATCGAACAGAGGGCAAAAAAAAAAGACATTGATGAAGCGGTGAAAGCCATTGCCGTGCTCAACCGGTCAAACGGTGGCATACTCTTCTACTTCCACGCCCTTGGTAAAAGCCTAAACGGTCCGTCGCGGGAAAAAACAGCGGCAAACACCGTTGCTAATTTCTTTTTTTAAAAAAAAAATCAGAAAAAATATTTTCAATTTTAAAGTTTTGAGAGAAAAGTAAAATTACGTGTAAAATTGTTAAACGAATATAATTATTTATATATCTTCAATAATTTAACATCTCCTAGACTTACTAAATAATTTTGTTCAAACAAACTACTATATAAAATACAATATGCATTCTCATAGTTAAAGAAGTTGTTTATTACTAGGGGCATAGATTAATTAACAAATAGTTATTATAGTTTAATTAAAAAATTTAAATTCAAACTCTAAAAAATGCAATTACGTTAAAACTTTTGTAATCTTACATGATTTAAATCTAAAATAATCAATATTTGTTGACTCTAAATAATGTAATTTCACTTTTTGGTTGCATGAGGATTTGTTAAGTTTATCATAGGGGATGATTTTTGAGCGATTGCAGGCTGTATCAGCCAGCAACAGATTTCACATAGATAAAGATTGCAAACTTTCTCATCCTCCATTGTTAGTCTATTCTTTGAGATTTGATTTGTTTAAGTGCACCTTTCACGTGCAATGGTAAAATGCATTATTGAAACCATTGATGAAAAGAAGCAACCATGACAACTTACATTTATCTAAACTTGTTTCTTTTCTGACAAGTCAACCAGTCAATCACTATTGAGAGCTCACATGGATTTTTTTGCTCATCAGTGACAATGAGAATAGTTTTCACCATAAGCTACCAGCTGCTTCCTGAAGCAAGATGATCAATCACGGCTCATGACTTTTAAGAAAGCATTCAGCAAAGGGAATTCTTTTCCAGCTGAAACTATTCACCACCCACAGATTGCAATGTGCCTTCTCAATTATTATTCTTAATGAAAATACACATGGGCATCAATGATTGTGTACCAGAAGAATCAAATTAGGGTGAAGGAAGACCTTTTAGAACAAGACTGTTTATTACATTGTACGAGTAACAATCTTCACATACTGTATAACTCAATTTTAAGAAAACTAATAGTATATAAAGCATAATCAGTACAATTGTTCTCACACAGATGTAGAATGCGATTCTTTTCCTCCAAGAGTTTGAATAATAGCTTCCAGAAGTTTAATATCCTTATCTCGCTTTGCGATTTCTTCTTGTTTTGCACGCAGCTCTTCCATGTGCAGCTTAAATACCTCTGCAATTAAAGTTAAAAGTATTGGCTTTACTAATGGTTCCCGATTTCTACCAAAACAGAGGAGCAGAATAGCCATCACTGGATCCCTCACCCCTTCTCCCATACCAAATATGCTTTGAAATTGGGACCTCCAAGTCGGAGGAGTACACATGCACCATGACATCGTCAAATTTTTCAATGTTTAGAGGACTATAAGATATTTCCATGGAAACTGAAATATGGTTTAAGGCTTTAAAGAACAGGCTTGAAAGAAGAATAAGTAAAAAATAGTGTTCTAGCAAATGAAATAGCAGATTGAAATGTAATACAAATATTTTGCTCTTTCTCTCCTATAAGTGATATACATGATAAAATAGATATCAAGAGAGAAATTCTGGTACTCTTTGAATCAATGAGGTGCATTAAGTATATATAAGCAAGTATTTTCGTAGCTCAAAATGCCACTGTCAAAAAAATGAAATTATAGAATCAAAGCCAACAAGCAGGGATCAACTCTTCACATGATCCAGATGAGTCTAAAAAGGAAGATCAACATCTCTGTCAATGTCATTCAGTTAAAACTAAAATAATATGATCCTGTAATAATGCATTGATGTTAGAGCACCATATAGCTTATATGTATTCTGGAAGTTTAGCTGTGCATAATGTTTCTTCCTGAAGGATAGCAAAAGGCATCAGTTTTTCTGTTACTAATTCTAGATAATTTTTTTTTCTCAACAAAAGAGGAAAAGAAATCTACCCAAAATCAAATTAGCCAATCATTGCTTGGTAGAAAGGTAGACTCGTGTACATACTTGTGGTGTTCTCAAGCTCTCTTGTAACCTCCTGTGCACGTAATTCAGCGGCTTTCTGTGCTGTTTCAGCCTGTCGCTTTTCAGATCGAGCACGAGCAGCAGCAGTAATGGCAGCATCAAGTTCTCTTTCCAATGTCTCTACTCTTTGTTCAAGAACCTAGAGAAAGGTACCCTGAAAAATATTAGTCTCTTACAATGCCCTAGAATATGTAAACTATAAACCCTATTTACTTCAACATTTGGTTTTCTTTTTCCTCCAAACACTATTAGGGTGCTAATCTCCATCATGACATCTCTAGCAATCATCAAATTTCATGTTGTTTCAAGGTTTTAAGACATGAATACGTATAAGAACAACCTCAACCAACAACCAATGTGCATACAACTGCTAGTTTTAATACACATGTATTTGCAACTACCAAGAATAAACTGAATGATGGCTCTTAAAAAAGAAACCGGGGATGCCAGGATCTCATACCAAAGGACCAAAAATAAAAATAAAAAAATGGAGATTGAACTTAGATGTTGATCTCGGACCTGGAAAATAGCTGCACATGCCCATTTCCTTTAAGAGTAAAAAGGTTAAATGTTCCCCATAGGTTGAATCTAATTCCAAGGCAGGTGAATAAATAAATTGACTCATAACCTGCTAATACTGAAACCTAAAGGGAGTAGAAATCAATAGGGCATATGAATCAAAACCCACCATTTTTTGGGTGAAATTGATTTGTATGACTGAACCAAAAAGGTAAAATAGAAAAAAAAAATATAAAAATTGAACACATCATTCGATGGTTGAAATCGTTGATCAAGATCAAATTTTTAACAAGCAATTGCGACCTCATAGAGTACTTCATTCAGCTGAAAAATCAACGATAAGATGAGAACACAGCTGCAAATTGCAGAGATGTAGAGTAACCTTTATGGTGCGGGCTTGTTCAGCGTTGAGAGAAGCTCTGGCAAAAGTCTCATCGTCGACAAAGACAGCTTTCTTGAGAAGTAGCTTTTGTAGTGAATCCAAATTGGAAGCCATCTCCGTCAGATTTGTTATGGCTCCGTTCCATCTCTCGCTTCCCTTGCCTTTCTCTTCCATACTTCAACAGTCGACAAAAGCCTTCTAAGACTCTCTACATACTGCGGTTTTTATCTGGATTCTGATTCTCGCACCCACAAGGATGCAATAGATTATAGAAGCCAAGCAAAAGTTAAAGTTTTTTTTTTTTTTTAACAAAATTTGGGGTTTTACTTTGATTAACTTTGATTTAAAAGATAAAATCTTATACTAATAAAAATTTAAAAAAAAAAAATCTTAAATATTTTTTGTAACATGTACATAATTTAATTATTCTAAATTTATTGCCAAAAAGTTGTTTTAAATTTAGTTTAAAAATAATATAATTATGTTTTTATATTTAAAAATATAAAGTTATTTCAATACAATAAAAAATATATAAGATACAATTTAGAGTGATATATATGCCCTTCCGACCAGTCCACTCCGGTAGAGTTGGAAGAGCTCGCGAAGATCCTGGCTCATGCAAAAAAATACCCAGAACCTGAGTTTGTCTCCTTCGTCATTGAACCACGGCCTTGTGGACCAAGCAGTCGAGATTTTCAACAAGTCTAAAAATTTATACTGCCCACAGAATGTGCAGGTATATAATTCTCTACTTTCTGCGTTATGCTACTCTGGCGAATGCCTGTTGCTCAGCTGGAAAAATGAGTAAGAAGGAGTTCAATCCGCCAGTAAGATGTGGTAATTTTTCGATTGAGGGTATTTAAATGACCTACGAGATGTTGCACATTTGTGTATGCCATCAAATGTTGAAGGCAATGGCAGATGCAGATATTGATATTGAAATTGTGTAGCATGATCCTGCAGTCGACTACAAATCGATTAATTTTTACAAGCTACACAATCAGTACAAAAAAAACGGCTTACAATCAACTGTGTGTGTGCAGTCACCAGTCATCTAAATTTCTGTCTTTGTCTCGTACAGGAGGTGCTGTGAGTTTCAATACAGGGGACATTGATTCAAGTGACCTTTTGGCTTCTGAACTAAATGCAAATGGTTAGTCCCTGCACTGAGACAGACAGCTTATTGAAGAAAAAATAAAGATGACATTGTAAAAATCACAAACAAGAACCAACATTAGTTCGCATTTGTATTATTCTCATGTTGTAAAATTGTTACTGTTTACATTTTTATGCATTTTTCACACATACCTTTGTACCTAACAACCAACCCAGCTCATAGCTGATTGATTTACACGTGTCTTAATACGAATGGTGAGTTTTGATGACATGTTCTGAAATATCAACAATCAACCTCCAGGCACACATCATGGGACCCTCGGTTTCTCGCTTTCCAACTAAGGAAACACAGCCATTTTAGGACTGTCGCATTATTAATTTGGGCAAAATCTAGAGCTTCGGAAATCCCAAAATGCCAAACGTGTCCTTTTCTTGGAGTCCAAGACACTGGATCCAATTTGTCTTTTTGAGAAAGGCGAAAGTTCTACAGCAGGGAATTGTCCAATTTGTCCTCTTATAATTTTTTTAACAACTTTTTAAATACTAAGTAAGAAAATCAAATTCAAACTTAAAAATATGAAAAAGTTAAAAGCCTGGTTGTCATTATGATACATACGTCTGTTGTATTTATGAAGGTCTTATTTCACCTCATAAGATCATATTTTAGTGTTTGCATATGACACGTGCTAAGCATATAGCACATTATATTTCATAGAAAGTTAATTTATGATAATTCGCCAATCAACACATGATTCAGAGGTTAAAAAATGTGAATTCTTTGTTAAATGACTTGGATATAAAATTTTGATTTTAAATTTATAGTAAGTTATTTTATGATTTTTCTCCAATTAACTAATTCCTAAATTTCAGTAAACTGAAGAAATTAGGATAATTCAATTACAAACTAAAAGTTATAATATTGTTCAAATATATATATAATTTTACAATTTTATGTGGTATCTCATTCATTCCTTCATCATAATAAATTAAATGTGACAATAACTTAAATTTATATTTTCTCATCTAATTATATAAAATAAGATATAAAAAAATGAGACGGCTGATTTATGCAAGTCTTACTGAAAAATCAAAGAAATTTCCTTCAAAATTTATGTTCCCTGTGGTTCACGCGCCACGGCCCCCATCCAGATCCGAATTTGAGGATAAAGTGCCGATGGGTCTCATCACGACTGTTGAGCGTGTGCAGCACGCCTGATAAAGGAGTTTCAGCTTGACTTCTTATAATAAAAAAGATTGACAAAAATGTTAACAAAATATAAAAGGTAAATGCAAAATGCTTAAAATATAGTGTTCAGACTCACACAGTAAAGTCTTTGTTCTCTCTTTGCTCCGTGTGTTTTCGTATATAAGGGGAAAAAAAAAAGTGTATAGCGCAGAGCGTCTCTTATTCTCCAGCTTTAATGGCGTGAGAGAATACGCGAGTGTACACCTACGGTGCCCAGACCCTTCAATCTTTGCATGCTTCACCAACTCCTCAAAAACAAAGCCCAAAAATCCGAATGAGATGAATTTTTGATGAAATGAAATTGAAAATTCCCATCACCTAGAACCACTTCCGTTTCAAGTTCTGAGCCAAACCCAGATGATTAAAACTGGTAATCTCTTGATGGGATGTGTTATTTAGTCCTGTGAATCAATATCTGAAATGGTTCTCTAGTTCAGATATTCTTTTGATTGCTAAGTATCCCAGTCTGTGTTTTTTTCCGGTGGCTTTGTATGCTTGTTTGGTGTTTGAAATATTTTGAAATGGGGGAAAAGATTAGAGAGCATCTGAAAGATGATGAGGAGTTTAAAATGTTGTTAGATGAGATCCCTCAGGCAACCTCTCACAATCTTGTTCATCAACACCAAATTTATGGCAGTGATGATGATGGGTCTTTTCTAACACAGACTGGAATGTATGGTATGTACAATGATGATCCATATACTCAGATTAGATATAGATATGCATCATCACCTATAAGTGCAATCTCTCTGCAATCTGGTTCGTCTTCAAGCATGTTTTCTGGTGGCTGTTCTTTATCTGATAATGGATCACCTACCCCACCTCCATTGGAAGAGCATAAATCCTGCTTGCCTTCTGGAAATCCTATTTACCCAAACAGCTTCCTGTTGGATTCAAAACTATCTGATTTAACTGTTAGGAACAAGGCCAATGAAGGCTTAGTTGATGAACTAAACCTCCCTGCTAATTCGAGAGAAATGTATACGAGCAATCAACAAGATAGTTCTCGTAATTCCAAAGATTCATTAATGGGGATCAATGGGCCAATCAATGTTCATAAATATGGGGATTATGCCAATTTGAAGAGAGAATTCTTTCATTGTGTGGGCGTTCAGTACCCCTATTCAAGGACTGCTATGGGTTCAGACGCTGAAATCAATTCAGCATTGTCAGGACTTGCCCAGGATTGTAAAATGGCTAACTTATTTGGATCAGGACAGTCTCCGAGATGCCCTGAAAATGTGCTTCCTCAATTTAATTGCTTTAGTGGCTCAATGGGTTCTCCCAGGCACAGAAGGCAACTGATAGATAACTGCTATTATAGAGGAAGTCTGGCACCAGAGCTTACTGCTTCTTTAAGTGGCCGTCAATTGGCTGATAATTTACTGTATGCAAAGCAAAATGGAATGAATTTAATGGAAGAAAGGAGCATATCAAGATCGTCTAACTCTCCCATTTATCCTCATTTATGGCCTTATTCGAATTCTCAAACTTTGCTGCAGAATAGCTTCCCTCTGTCTAATTCAGGAACTATGCCTATTTTAAACACTAGAATCCCACAAGGTGGTATTGATTCTATTATAAGTGAGGGGAGCTTCATCATACAAGGTGAAGGTTTGAATTATGTTGTTAACAGCAGGAGTTCTGATCGTTCAAGGGGTCAGAATAAGGGTGCTGTGCGTGAAACTGGCTTTGCTAAGCATCTGCACAGGTCAGAGCTAGATATCCGGCACCAAAATATGGGAAGCTATGAGAGTCCTAGGAGTGCAAGGATGTGTTCCCCATTCCCTTTATCACCCAAGTATAATTCCCTAGCAGAGGCACAAGGATTCATATGTTTATTAGCAAAGGATCAGAATGGCTGTAGATACCTGCAAAAAGTGTTTGATGAGGGTACACCAGGAGAGGTTCAAGTAATAGTAAATGAGATCATCGATCATGTTGTTGAACTTATGATCAATCCTTTTGGCAATTACCTTATGCAGAAGTTGTTGGAAGTGTGTAATGAGGAACAGAGGATGCAGATCCTACTCATGGTTACTCAAGAACCAGGGCAGCTTGTCAGAATTTCTTTAAACACTCATGGGTATTTATGCAACTTATGCAATTATTGCAGTTCTTTTGTTTATTTTTTGATGTTGAATTCACATTATTTTTTTCCCCTTTTTCAGTACACGTGTGGTCCAAAAGCTGATAGAGACACTGAAAACTAGGCATCAAATTTCTATAGTTGTATCAGCCCTTGAACCAGGATTCTTGGCACTCATCAAAGATCTAAATGGGAATCATGTGATTCAGCGTTGTTTGCAATTCCTAAGCAACGAAGATAACAAGGTATAGCTTTTATCTTTCACAAAATAATTAGAGTTTATACATTGGATAATAATCTGGTACATGATGCTGTTGTGGGTGGAGAGACATTTTTGCTGTAAATTCACCCCTACTGCTACATTCATAAACATTAGGATCAGTTCATACTAACTGATCACTGTGCACAACATGAACCTGATCTTATATATCTCTTTGAAATAACAGTTTTTTGTTTCTAAATTTTCACAACAGTCTCAAAGTTTATCTCATTTTATCCTTAACAATCACCATTTTTTAATGTATCTCTAATGACTGCTTTATTATTGTAACCACTAAAATTTCAAATTTACTCAACTCTCTAGTTGGATTTCTGTGTATTTTCTCCTAAATGGTTGAAATTTGTATTCATCGCATGCCTGACCATTTTCAGTTTCACCCAATATTCTTGGAACTTATTAATATTTTAGACATACTTCATGATGCTGAAGCATGTGTAGTAATCCATTTATAATTACATCCTCCACACTCACCTTTTGTACACAGGAGATTTATTATATTTCAAGAGGCCTGGAGACCGAAAATAATCAGTCTGTGGTTGAATTGGAGTGTCTTTCCAAATATTACTTATTTTAATTTAGGGCCAGTCACCTAGTGGACAGTAAAAATGCTAAATAATGGCAAAGATATTTCAAATGTAAGAAATACTGTAGACATTCATATTGCAAACTTAAGTAGGTCCTATTAATTTATGGGAGAAATATCTCTCCTGTGTTCTATTGGTATGTCAATTGATTAAGGCAGTTTGATTTGGTGTAAATGTAATTCTCAGTTCTGCCCTGGATTGGGGAATGATTAAATTATACGATTTTGATATTTCTTTGCAAGAATAAAACATTTTCCCGTTATTTTGTATTGCACAGTTTATATTTGTAGCAGCTGCAAAGTATTGCGTTGACATTGCAACTCATCAGCATGGATGTTGTGTTCTCCAAAGATGCATTGGTCTTTCTAGTGGACAGTATCGAGATAAAGTGGTTGCAGAGATATCTGCTAATGCGCTTTTGCTAGCTCAAGATCAATATGGGTAATTGTCAAAAACATTTTGCTTATTTCTAAGCACATAAAACTGTTTATACATAGTATATGCAAAGAGTTCCTACTTTTCAGTCTGTAAACCCATACTTTCTCTTTTGCTCCAGGAGCATAATCTTTACTATATGGAAATGTGTTCTTTGCTGATCGGTAGAGGAATATTTTGCCTATAATGATAAGTGATCATACTTAGTGAGAAATAGAAAATGTGTTAGTCTTGCAAGGAAAAATCTTCATGGCATGCGGTTCATTTTTAGCACTGGGACTCTTTGCGCAGGGTAAGTCCTGGTAGACAGGAGAAAAAGCACTACGAGGGGAACACACTCTTAAGTATTATCAGATTTAAATTTCAAATAAAAAACCATATGCAAGGATCACTAATTTTATCATCATCTGGTTGTGGAATCTCTTGTATCAGATTGTACTTTAGTGCAGTAGTAATAACTAAGTCTTTTATCTGTTCTTCCCAGATTCATTTCTTTTCCATCAACTTCTCACTTTGGCCTCTGCATGTGATATAATGAACCAACCCCATGGTTCCCTTTTAAAAAACCACTAATTCTCTAAAGAGAAGTTAGTTGCATTTATAAATAATGTTCTGGCTGCAAATTTTGGAAGCATTAATTCTACATTGACCAAATTATGCAGTAGTTCAAAACTATGAGATAGATGATTCATCCTTCACTTTCGATTTTTCCATTCTTGTTTTTGCCCTCTGCAGAAATTATGTTATTCAGTTTATCTTGGACTTGAGGATCCCATTTGCCACTGCAAATATAATTTCACAATTTGAAGGCAACTTTGTCCACCTATCAACACAGAAGTTCAGCAGCCATGTGATTGAAAAATGTCTTGCAGTATTCAATGAAGAGAACCGGTCAAGAATTATTTATGAACTGCTCAGGGCTCCCCACTTTGAACAGTTGCTTCAAGACCCACATGCAAACTATGTTGTCCAATCAGCTCTTCGACATTCCCAGGTTTGTACCACAACCATTGTGCTTCTCTGCAGTTCTTTGCTGCTTTCAGTGTGCTTGAGGTTCTTGTTTATGATGTTTGTTTATTTTCTTCTTTAATAGGGCCATGTGCATAATTCTCTGGTCGAAGCAATTGAGTCCTACAAGGCCATTTCACGAAATAATCCATATTCCAAGAAAATTTTCTCGCAGAAGCTTCGGAAGAAATGATGTAACATATATTCTCTTCTGCAAGTAGTGTTGTTGTTATTCTACAATACCTCAGCATGTCGGAGTCTGCCACTTCCATTGTATGGTTATTTAACTGTAACTTGGGATGCTTATAACCATGCAAAGGAGTTAGTTTTCTGGAATGTGCTTATCCATCCGATTGGGTAAAAAAGAACCAATTTTGCTCCTAGTTAAATTTAAGACACGTGCATGTACTATTCTGTTGTCTAGTATCTTAACTTTTTGGATATTATTATCATGTTAATTATGATATTCTCACTGTCTGAGAATGTACAGACTGCAGTGTATATATAGAGTATTAGAATGTCTTGCTGTTTTTGTAAAAATACTATGAGGAAGCTCTTGGAATATTTTCCCAAGGGAATGGATATTGCTAGTTGTTATAATTTCTCTTTTGTTCCGAATTATAAAATTAATGTACAAAGGACCGAGTCTAGAGATTTTTCTCATTCTAAAATTTTTATTACAAAAAAAAAAAAAAAATTGTATTAAGTACAGACGATTTTCTTCCATTTTTAAAGGAAGAGATTTTTATCTATCCTGCAACAATTTTTACTTAATATAAGTTAAATTTGATGTCGAAATATAAGAGAGAGGCAATTTTACTTTTTGGCTTAGGATTTTTTGGATATAAACTATTAGGATCTAGTATTCTAGACCAAATCGATTTGAGCCGTCTAGAATTATAAAAGCATCAAAACCCTCTTTACAAAATTTTTCTTGGCTTATTATTTGATTTTGTATAAATGTGCTTCCTTTAATTAGCTGCTGGGTTACAAGAAAGGTTGTAAATTTCCATCGAGGTCAGGCTGTATGATAACAAAGTTATATCGGTTTGAACCAAACTGGATGCCGTTTTTAAACTAAAGAAAAGAAATGGAGAAGGTGCAGAAAAAGATGAGCAATTTCCTAGCAAGTTTTGGTATCAGAAAGACAGAACCACATCACCAACAAAGTTATTAACTCGCAATTCTTTTTAAAAAAACTGAGGAAGATACTTAAAGCAGTTAAACGACAACCCTCCTCATTGGCTGTTGAGATAACAACAATTAGACAAATAAATAAACGACATCTCGTATCTGGGTGACGCTATCATTAGAATCAGATACTGATACTGTTCCTCCAGTCCAGATCTTAGATCAAAATGGACAATGATCAAATCGCATGAACAATCATAGAACGAAGGAAATGTAAAGAGAAGGTAAAAACTAGAATTCAACTGACGAACAAGGATGAAGATGAACCTTCTCTGTCTTTTTCGTTTCCTGCTTCTCAAGCGGCTTAGCTTTAAAGGATAATTGAATAACTGAAACTAACAGCATTATCAATCATTGTGGGGCGCGGGAATGATTTTAAGAATGTATAATAATAATAATCGATAAACACGTGCTGAGGTGGACGTTTTGTGGACCAGAAACGGGCCCTCAGCCCATCTAGCTTTGGTAGCCCAGGTTATGAAAAGCCCATTTTAAGATACATTCATTTTTTGCCATATCTCAACACACTCCTCATTTTTGGCACACGCCCCAACTATATAAAATGTCAAAATTACCCTTAAATTTTTATTTGAGTTTAGATTTCAAAATCCGTTTATTGTAAATTTAGCCACAAAAAATTCTGAAATCCATTTTTTGGAAAAATTAGCTAAAATTTGCATTTTTAGCAATTTTAAGATCGTGCTTTGAGTGTAGCCAATTTTATGTGGGTGGGCGTGCTTTTGTGCTTGTGGGATACAAGCATGCATGTGGTTGGTGGTCAGCGGAAGGGCGAGGAAAGTCTGGTTGAGCTGTGGGGGGTGTGTGTGTGAATGAGTAAGCTAAGAAAAGATTTCACGAGGTGTGTGTGGTCGAGGATGTTGAGGGGTGTTAGGAAAAGAAAGGGGTAATGTGTTGAGAAATGATTTTTTTTTTCTTAGAAATGACTAAATAAGAAATAAAGAGTTGACGGCCAACGGACGACCAAGTGGCAAGTTCTTATACTCAAAATAAAAATATTGCGGTAAAAAAAAAAAAAAAATGTCCATACTAAATGCACCACGCACCACGCAAATAGCACGTGGTCGGACTACAGCGGTATCGCAGCATTCCCGACGAGTGGTCCCTCAACACGTGTCGCTCGTCCAGAACATATGACATACGTGGGCCAATAGCGACGCAGAAACTGATCGGATCTTAGCGCCTACCTCCCATCCACGAATTTTGATTTCCACTGCTCATCGTCTTGATCTCGTCGCCACGTGTCCGTTTCTGCGTGATAACTTTTCTTTAAATTTAAAAACAAATAAAATATAGAATATTATTAAAAAACAAAATTCTGTGAGCTTGTTCGTCGGGAAAGCTCTGGAAGCTCTCAGGAATCTCAATTAGAGAAGGTGGATAAGCGCTAAACTGCTCCCTTTAGTGGTGAATTTTTGCACTGTTAGCTTTGAATTTCGGAATCTTCTCGGAAAGTTCAAAATTTCCCAGAAATCTTGTCCGAGGTGAGTTTTGTTTTAGTTAGATGGGGCTTTTGGATATGTGGATTTCTATTTTGAGAACCCTTTTCTATTTTATGCTGATGTTTGATTATTCTAGTTGATTACTCTGACCCAGTTTTTTTTAAAACATAGAAGATAAGACAATAAGAGGTCTTTCAGTGTCTCATTGAGCTGATGTTGTTTTAATTTGGCTTGATTTTATTGTATTTATCCTAATTCTTTTGATTTATGACGGCAAGCACTATAGGTTCATAAATCGATGAAAGAGTGTCAATTTCACTCTATTTGAAGCTAATTTTAGACGAAAATTTTCTCTCTTTTATCAGTTTGCTGTGTGACCAGATAGTTAGGGATGAAGGCTTTATTTACTGTTTAAGATTTGAAGCCTTATGGTATTGGATTCAGTTCATTAACTATTTTTCCGGTTTTAAGGCTTTCTATTTGAACAAAATTGTAACATTTTCAATCTGTGCAGTCTAAGGATAGTAAGAGAATATTATGAATGAACTTCCTATTGGAATGTTGAAATTCAAATCCTCAACCTCTTGGGAACTTGGATAGCAACATCTATTGATGATAATAGTCAATAAGAACGAACTTTTGCATTCTGGATCTGCAACTTTCTAGGTTTAGCTCATATGTCATTTTATGGTATTTCTTTCGTAAAATGTGTGTTCTGGGTAGTAGTTTAAGTTGAAATTGGACTTTTTAGCATTCTGAGCATAGGAAGGACAATTTCCGAAAGAACTTCCAATTGAAATGCTGATATCTAAATTCTCAACCTCTTGGGAACTTGGATGGCAACATCCATATTTGACAATCTTCATTAAGAGCGAACTTTTACATTATTGATATGCAACTATCTTGGTTTAGCTCATATGTAATCTTATTATATCATATACTTCTGTTAAGTACCCAAAATTGAATTGCTCTAAAAGGCATTGTCAGCATTCTTGAACTGAAAAGGGCAATACTGGATTTGAATAAGCTATTTGACAAATGAATTTTATATTTGAATCTCCAAATTTCGTAAGGTCATGCTGGTGGTGAACCAAGATGGTTGCATTGGTATTGTGATGCAGGAGCATGAGTCCACTCCTACATCAGTTGGGTGTGAGACATGGAACTCCTACAGGCTCTCCCCTCTTGTCAGCCTGGCTTTTAGAAGTGGGTTCTCCTCCATCATATTGCCAATCTCCAATGGTTATGTCATGCTGATATATTGCTAATGAGATGGTGGTAGTGGTGGTTTTGCTGCTAACATCTTTTTGGTTGTAAGCCTCACAGCACGTTAATACTGTGTTAACCTAATGCTTAGGGTTCAAGCATGGTTTTTGTTGCCTGTTTTTATTGTTTACTCTTTCAGTTCATTACTCCTAAATCCAGTGGATGTGAATACCACTTGGCATTAAGAAGGGCATGTATGTTGTTTTGGCATCAACAGTTTATTTATTACTAAAGATGTCATGCTAGGATTACATATAAGTTGCAAATGACCATACTTAGTGTGTGCACATAACTGATGTGTGTGTTCGTTTATGTATTGTTTCACATTCCCAATAGCTTTTGTTTATTAGTTGTGTTCAAATTTTGTGACTTAAGGCATGTACTTTTTACTGGTATCTTATCTGATAGAGAAGATTGGGAACGGATAAGCCAAGGGAAACATGACATTGGATCAAGCAATTGCATGTGTCTTCAGTGGTGGATAGAGGATCTTAGAGGAATGCCGAATTTCTGCATATATGAGGTATTAACTACAGCAGTTAAATTTAAGCTCCAGTATTTGAATCTTATAGTACTATGCCATATTATAGAGCTTGGATTATCTCTGCTTCATGTTCCAATTTCTCCATAGTTGGCAGAATATAGTAGCCTTCCTAATTCCTCTCCTAATAAGACATTACATATGGCATCAACTGTCTTGAATTACATATTGAGCCGACACTCATATTATTTCTTTTTTATTGATAGGAAGGAAGTATTATTAAAGAGAAAGGGAAGAAGTGTATGAGAGACAGCAAGAAACCTTGCAAAGAAACCACAAAACTAAAAAGCTAAAATACAATTGCTTCAATCACTATAACTAATAGAATTTCCTCAGATACAACCCCATCATCCTCCTCTAGCCAACTTTAAGACTTATAGTAACTATTTCTTCCCTCATTTTCCTTTATGTCCCCCATATCCGAGTAGGATATTTTCAAACTCCTCCCTGAGGTCGAGCATAGGTACCAGTTAGTGCTAACTTATTACTTTATTGTTTTGTTGAAGTTTACTGTGAACTGTTTATTTCTATTTTGAGTTGGACTTTAATGTAAACACAGTTGTATTTGACTTGATCAATAGACTGATAATGAAAAATGATACGGTTATAGGTTGTCTTTTGGGTGTTTCTGTTAAAATGAGCTTCCTCTCAATGGTAGTTTGGAGATTCATATCTTTGGCTCCCTTGCCTAATTTTGATTAGTATATAATTGACATCATTCTAAATTAATGAAGTTAAAATTGACAGTTGTTTGAGATGGAGGAAATGTGGCAATTGTGGCTAGTGTCTGATGGCAGATCTTGGTGATAATTGGAGAATGTGCTTCCTTTGATGTGAATTACTCTGTACTATTAGTGATATCACTATCTGGACTTGATTAGATGTTTTATTTCTGCATTAATGCCATTCCCAATTGAATTTCACTTTTGTGCCCAAACATACTTTTGGTCTGTCCTTGTAGAGTAATCTTATTATCAGGCTCTTCTGCAATCCAAGTTGAAAACGGCTAGGGGTGAAGAATTGGTCTGGTAGTTATTAATAAGACTGCAGAAACACTATCTTGAAAAGCTTGTCGTTGATTCGTGGTGGGTAGAGCTGATGTTTCTGCCACTGTGAAGGCTACTCTACTTGTTAAATGGTAAATTTGAAACTTAAATTTGTAAGCATTCCTCCCTTCTACTCTTTTTTTCTGAAGTAATGTGCAAGGTTGTTATGACTCCATTTTTGCCTTGTTTTGATTAAAAGCTTGATTCTTGTAAGACTAACTGAGTCTGGGTTATGCTTACTTGAGGTTTCAGCTGGAATCTTGGAATCACATACTTCAGGTTTCTTAATGGGAGGTCCATAAGATTCTTCTAAAACTCTTCTAGCATGGTAAACTGGATTCCCTCAAAATCTGGAGCAACTATTCTTTCCCAACTGGAATTTTACACTTTTTTTTATTTGTTGATGCATGCCAAATGGTGGGATTTGTATATATCTCTGCATAACAAAATTTTATGTCTGGTGGTCTACGTGATCTACAATTACAAGATGTTATTACTCTGTCTTGCGTGGCTGAATGCAGATGTATGTTTATTGTTTAAGTAGGATGTACACTGGCAAAATAGGATGTATTTATAAGTGATCAGCTTTTATTCCTGATTTACAAGGCTCGCTTGATGAAGTTCCTTTCTTGAAGAGAGCATGTGAATGTTAGAGAAGATTTATTTTATCAATATTTTGTGCACAGTCACATCTTGAAAGCTGTACTGAAAAAATCTGGTTATAACATTTTAGAAGGTTCAAGGATTTAGGCTGTAATTTGTCATGGCTAAGTTATGAATACTTTTGTCTTTAGCAACATCATAATTCAGAAAACTTGATGAGACATGTTTTATTATAAGAGCTTTATAAGGTTGTTAGGTCTCAATAAGGTTAGCTGTAGCATCATTGTAGCTAATCTCTGGAATTACAAACAAATAAGAAATTTATTTCCTCTTTATGAATACCTAGGAAAATGATAATTTACCTAATGTATTTGGTTTGCCACACTTAACAGAAGTAGTGGCTATGTACAAGGCAAATTGGTTGTTGCAAATATCTTCATGGGTTTGTCACTTTCAAATCCTATGTCTTAAAAGAGAGGTTGACCTTCAATTTTCCGGTGTGCTACAGTCAGTGTTAATATATTTTTAAATATTTTGACTGAAGTCAATATTCCCTGATTTTTTTAACTTTTTCCTGCAAGCTATGTACCAATTGCAGGAACTCTTTATTTCTTAGATGCTAAGTTTGTGAGAACTTATTAGGTTCTTTGGTTCCAGGTTACTGTAAGTAATATGCTTAGTATCTGTCTTGATGTTACAGCTTGAAGATAATGTCTGGGGTGAATTTGGTGGAAATGATGATCATATAGTGCCCCACACTGGTGATGAACACAAGGATCAGTTCACGATACAGGGTGATAGATGTAAAAAACAATGTCAAGAATTACATGTTACTAGGAGAAGTACTGATAACGTGAATAACTGTGATGCTGAAGGTAAGGACAAATTGTACTTGCCAAGTCTGACTCAGAGAGAAACAATGCTGGAAAAGGGTTCATGGTCTCACACTTTGGAGGGTGTGTTTCCTTCACGCAATAGTGAATCATGCAAAGAACTGAAAACACTGGCTTCAGATGATACAAGGATGTCTAATCATTGTTTCAAGGACAGTAATATTGATTCTAGTTGTACTGAGCTTTGTGCGGATGATACTATCTTAGGAGACAAGTGTGTGGTGGAAGATGACAGCGTGTGTCAATATCCACTCAACCACATATCGCAAGCTGACAATGAACTCAGTTTTCTTGATAATGATGGATGGCTGGATATAGGAAATTTTGAAGATGTTGACAGGATGTTCAGGTACTTAGAAACTCTTCTATTTGACAAAACTCTGGTCACTTTTCCCTTTGTCTAAGTTCATCTTGATCATTTAATTATCTGAAGGTAATTGTAAAATTGCAGAAGTTGTGATTCAACTTTTGGAATGGGGAGTCTCAATAATGAAGAGGAGTTCAACTGGCTCTCATCTTCACACGGGACTGAAGGAGCTGATGATGCACTGGAATCTGAGTTCAACTTTTCACATGCTGAAGTGAGTCCACTGGGAATTATATCAGATTATGACATGGATTCAAAGGCAAATATTCAAGGTCTTCAAACCAATAATTCCAACAAAAAAGCATCTGCAGGTGCTAAAACATTGAGCTCTCAAATGGATGTTGATGATGCTGTCCCTGATCCTTTATCAATGTTAAGTAAATCAGACATGAAATCTGATAATACAGATGGCTTGATTCCAATAGAAAAGGTTGGTACTGGCTTTTTCTTCATCTTTATTTTGTTCTCACTACAATTCTGAGTTCCCAAATTTCAAACTATCGTGCTAAAATTCTATGTGGAGACTTTTTATCAAGGCATATACTTTCTCACACAAAGGTCGCAGTGGATCCTGCACAACTCTTAAAGGCATATGGCATAAAAACTTGTAAAAATTTTTAACCCTAGAGAATTGAATTATTGGATTCCATAATACTAGTCTGTTATAAAGGAGAAGCTAATTGTGCTTCATATATTAATGGTGGTTGGTGGTCATGTCAGAATTCACCAATTGCAGAACGTAATTCAGTTGATCTGTGAATTAATCACAATTCATTTGAAAGAGCTTTATAATTAGTGAACTCAACTAAGATTCTAACATTATTATTAACTCCTTAAACATTATTATTTATTTTTTTTTTTTTTTTGTTTTGCATTGAATTTTGGGTATTTGTTACATGTATCTGGTCTAGAATGAAGTCATAGATTTTGTAGCAATGATGAACTAAGCTAAATGCCTGATCTATTTATTTCGAGCAAACATGTACATATAAACATTCTCCTTGTACATTACATATGCAGAGGAAACTGTCAAAGTCATCACAAGGAAGGAGAAAAAGTGACTACCTAGAAAGTGGTGATGCTGTTCATCCCTATGCTTCTCTGGAACAGTATGGAGATGTAGAGCAACCCTATGGATCTGCTTCTAGCGGAGTTACTTCTCAGGCTAGTGTGCGGAAACAGAAATCAAACATAGATTCTAATTCTTTAGGTTCCTTACAGACACATACCCCCCTAATACATCTAGACTATAGTCATGCTCAAAATCATACTCCCCTTCTCCCTGCCTTATCTGGATCCAGATCTGAACATGATGGCCATCCATCTCCTTCTCTCAAAGAATCATCTTATGCATCAAACATGGAGAGCTCTCACGACCATTCTTTGGAGGCTGCTGCCTTGAAAAGAAATGAAAAAAGAGAGAAGTTATATCATTGTCATGATGCACAAGCAATAAGTAGGGGTTTCAAAAATGAAAATATGACAAGTCCACTACCATTTCAAAACTCTGGTTCAGCTCAGGAGCAAATGCATCAGTCGGAAAACGAGAATGAAGGTCATAGTGAAGTTGGAGGAGTTAGCACAATAGATTCATCAAACATGCAGGAGAACTCATCCATGAGCTCTGCACTTGACGAAATCTCACTTGAAGCAACTAGCTTTCGCCAGCTACAACAGGTCATGGGTCAGGTATTGGAATTTTCAAGATGTTTCAAGTTTAATTCTGTGTGCAATATTTGTTTATCTTGGGCTTTTAGTCAAAGGTAACATGCCGTTTATTGTTTGCGTGAAAATACATACCAAGTCTGCATAGTTCCTGAAGTTTCCACATTTGTAGAAATTCTCATGTCCCTTTCTGTTTCTTACAGACTCTGTTTCTAGTCATGCCTGTCATCTTACTTGATTGAGTCATGGTAATATTCTTGACTTGAGATAGGGAGCAAATCTGTTGTCCCATTTCCTGTCCTATATGGTGCCTCACTTATCATGATTGGCCCAAATGAGTGAGGCCACCTATTAGATGATATTATTTTATAGTATTTGGGTCAATTATTGTGAGTAGAACACCATATGAGACAGGAAATAGGACAATAGATTTGCTCCCCTCGAGATATCTGTGCTTCATTTATTTATACCGTGACATTTGTGTCTGCTTTTGCAATTCTTACAAACTGAGTTATGTTATGCATTACATAATATTATCATAAGTGGATATGTAGATTACATAGTATAAGTCTAGATAATACATAATAGAGAACTTCCTTGATAGATTTTTTTTTTTTTCCCAAAATAAAGCAAAACATTCCTTGTAACAAAGCTAAGAAATGTATTAAATATATGAGACTCGATGCTCAAAGTCTATATCTTGTTGATTATAATTTACTTTGTTGTAAACGACCAACTTGCTTGAGTGCAGTTGGATATTAGAACCAAACTGTGCATAAGGGATAGTTTATACCGCTTGGCTAAGAGTGCTGAACAAAGACATAATTATGCAAATGGTAGCATTGGAGATGATGTGGAAGCGTGCGATGCAATGATGGCCCAGGATACTAGCGGGTGATTTCTCACTTCTTTTGAACTCCATTTGAACTCAGTTTAGAGATCTGGTGCAAATTTAGTGTCCATTGATTATTCTTCGTACTAAAGTCTAACACTGCTGTATACAGGTGTGCGGATTTCATGGATATGGAAACTGACACAAATCCAATTGATCGGTCTATAGCACATTTATTGTTTCACAGGCCCTCTGATCCATCTCCGTTGCCTCGTAGTGATGCTGCACCTTTCAAGTCCAATGTCATGGTATGCTTTAATGAATTTATATAGTATTTCATTAAAGTAGATAACTTTTGTTTAGTTCTGATCTATTTTTCTTTTACTTAATTAACAGATTGATGGGAGTATGATCAATCCGCCAGTAATGGCAGATAACCAGGTTTTGAAGGAAGAACCATCCATTGAAGTGGAAAGAAAACCTTTAGGGGGTAACACCCAGTGAAAGCATCATATTGGTGTACAATATTTATTTTCTAGTCATACACATGATGTATAAATATCTCGTGGGGCCTACTCAGATGCCTTGTTAATTTTATCGTTCAATTTTCCAGTTTATAAAGTAATACCAATGTATATGTTCTGATCATCATGATAAGATAGTTGCTTAGCTTACATCAGCTTACTGATTATATCAGATATTTCTTTTCTTTTCTTGTAGTATGTTGTCACCCAGGTTTATTTTTCAAGAGTTGGTTTGAGTAGTAGTCTCGGTTATACAAAATTTTCTTTTCTTCCAAATTTTCCTGTCTAGAAGAATGCAATAAATTTGATTATTCATTCAATGCCATGCGATATTTGTGGCAAGTCAAGCAAAAGGAAAGGTAACAGCACAACATTAGTTAGCTAACACTCAACAATCAAAATGTTTAGTCGTAGCATAGTCCTAGACATGTTAACTTCATATCCTACGGCAATACCCATAGTTACTGCCAATCGAATTGTTGCCTCAGCTGCATCTCTGTTTCACTCTTCCAAGTTGCATGAGATGACTGGCCTTTCATCCTTTTGGCTTTTTCCTTGCCTTCAAAGGTTGACCCCTTCTTCTTGGGTTCTATGCTGGTATCCTGCGGAGGCCGATCCCCGCATACAGGGCATACCATTCCTCGTGCATTCGAGAATGTCTTAGGAATCCCCAATGCAAGCACATTCTACGAAGAAAGCCAAATACTCAGACAACATCTAGCAACATATACTAGAACAGGAAACAAGCCATCAACAACTAGAAATTGTTGTTATAGATCTCTTGTAAACAATCAGTAGAGGTTTTCTGCTCTCAATTTAAGAACGGGTAAACTTTATTTCAGAAAATAGTTAAGCTTGCTTCGCAGGCAACTGGCTATGCCACACAAAGTGGTCTTGAGAGGAATAAGAAATTAGTTTTTGTAGGTCCTCAATTATTAAGAGGAGAAGGAAATGAGGCAATGGCATACCTCAAAAGCTCTGCAGAATCTTCCGCATTAGGATTAGTTGCAGTTGCAATTCGCTTGCCTCCTTCTGATGTGCTTGAAGTAGCCGAGTTTGGTGGTTGGCTACTCTTGAGGTCACTTCTTACTCGCTCATGGATTCCAACTAATCGAGCTTTTGCCTCCACTACAATCATCAATTTCCTATCTTCTTTGTCAAAGGAATTCTGGGCAACCAAATAAACGAAATATACAGCTAAAAGAAACAAAGAAATGGCAAAATTACCTCGGAGAAAGCGTCGAATGCAGATGGGAGTCCAGAAGTGCTGGAAGGTTGGGGGAGGTCAAACAAGGATCTGTCGCCAAGAGAAGGGTGGGCAACTGCGGGGGGTTCGTCTTTGCCGCCGCCGTCCTCATCGTCGTCGGAATTGCTGTATTGGGTTCCATTATCGAGAGCTTCTTGTTCATCTTCTTCCACCGAAGAGTAGCCTTGAAGAGGAGCCAAGCTCATAGTGTAATAAAATATGTTCACCTCTCTTTCTCATAAAAATTTAAGAAAAAGAAAAGTTTTTTAATTTAAAATAGAGAGACACATATGTCTCAATAAAAGGATTTGTAGTGATATTATTATTAACAATAAAAATTGAACTTAAACAAATAAAGTGTTTTGATTATCACCAGCTAAATTTACCCTATTAAATTTACAAGAATGTGAAAGTTAATTTCAAGTTTTGGAATATTTCAATGATTTTCATTTTTTTTCAAACTTTGACCAAGCAAAACTTACCAAATATGGTAGTAATTTCAGTGATGCTACTCTTTCTCAGACAAAAACGAAGCTGGCCCTTTGTTTTCTCTCATCCCATGCTCTCAAGTTTCTATGGAAGAGAGAACTGGGAATGCAACTGCAAGACAAACAGCTCCTGATCGGTCTGAGATAACCCAAGCTGATAGTGATCCCCCCCAACAACATTCATCATCATCTCAATCTCATGTTATCCAATTACCAATCAACCAAACACACCCTTTTCAACCATCTGATCAAAATGAGACAACATCAGTCTCTGAAAATACCCTTCCAAGGTTCTCCTTCTCTGTCTTGTCCTCGTGGATCTTGCTCATTATTGCCATTCTTATTCTTCTTCTTTTCATAATTGCCATTGTCTTCTACCTTGCACTAAAGCCTAAAAGTCCCAATTTTTCCGTTGACAATCTTATTATTAGTTACCCACAATCCCAATCTCAAATTTCTCCTTCTCTTCACCTTGTCGTCTACAATCTCTCCATGGAAACACAGAACCCAAATAGTCATGTAAGCATTTATTATTTGGATGGTGGCTATGCTTCCCTTTCTTATCAGAAGCAAGAAATAGCTATTGGGAAGCCTTCTCCATTTTTCCATCACCCAAAGAGAAGATATCACTTCTATATATTGCTCAATTCAAAGGGTGTGTTGCCAAAGGAGATTGAAGAAAGCATGAAAGGTGAAAAGGCAAAGGAGGTAGAAGAAATACCAGTGGCACTTTTGATTCACGTGCCAGTGAAAATGGAATTTTGGTCATTGAAGATATGGAAGATGACAATGGAGATTAAATGTGATGTAAATATTTCTATAGGAGCAAAGAAATCTGGTTTAGGGTCTCAACATTGCACAAACAAAGTGTGGTATAAATAGTTACAGAGCAATTGTAATATATATATATATATATATATATATATATATATATATATATATATATATATATATATATATATTTTTTTTTTTTTTACCTATTGACAATTTTTTTTATATTGTCTTAGTTTCTTTTTATTAATTGAATTTTAGAAAGCACTATGTTGACATTATATATTTTTGGAAATGATATTTAAAATTGAAATTTATCCAAGCCTAAAAAAAAAAATCTAATTTTTTTTACTTATGATGCAAATTTGATTTTTTTTTTGATAAGTTATGCAAATAGGATTTAGAGAAAAAAAAAATGAAAAATTTGAGAAAAATACTTTTTTTTTTTGGTAGAAGAAATTTCCTATTTTTGATGTGAGAAGGGAAGTGGTATTAAGACGCCATGTTGGACTCAATTGACCGTGATTCATGAATTCGAGGATCCCGTTTTTTGGTTAATTCTTCCCGTACCAATCATCACCATTTTAGCGCCCTTCCCCGGACACCGCGGTCTCTGTATTTATCAGGGCGAGAGACTCTGCTTTGACGCAGAAAGTCTTTTGCTTTTCTCGTTTTTGGAACTACTAAACCAAGTGTGGTTGTTGAATTGATAAAAGATCGACGCTTGTCGGATTTTGGCGACCATGGATAAAGTCTTAAACAAGCTCCGCAATTTGGATGCGTACCCTAAAATCAATGAAGATTTTTACAGACGCACTCTCTCCGGTGGTGTTATTACAATCGCTTCTGCCGCCGTCATGCTCTTCTTATTCTTTTCCGAGCTAAGTATGACCCCAAATGCTCTTTTTTTCTTCAATTTACAACTTTGACTTAGTTAATTATCTGGTTGGTTCTGTTGTCCTGAAATATAGAGGAAAATGAAGCACGGTTAGGATATACTTGTGATCCACTTTTTTGAGTCATAAGAAAACTGTGTAAACTTGTGTCTTTAGCTGCGCAATTTTACTGCAAAGAGCTGAGTTGAAATATTCTTTTATTCTGTTGGAAGGAGAGTAGCAAGACTTCTTCAGAAAATGCTAGCTCTTTTACTCAATTTCCCTTTGTTTTTTCTTATAGTTTTCTGCATTCATAGTATTACTTTTACTCAATATTATTTTATATTTTATCTGTTACCTGTTCTTGCAGGCTCATACCTTTATACTGTTACTGAGACAAAGCTTTTAGTGGACACTTCAAGAGGAGAAACCTTACGCATCAATGTATAAATACATTGAAATTATTTGTGCATTCAATGGAATACTATTTGTCTTATGGTTGTGCAGGCTATCATTTCTAATAATTTGCGAATTTTGGTGATGTATTGTTTGGTCAAATTGCATGGCGTCTTTATTATTTTATTTGGTCTTCTAAAGCATATTCTGAAGCTGTGATTGTCTTTCCTATTTGTTTATATAGTATGCTTGGTAAAATTAGTTTTAACTTTGACTCTAGTTGTTTTTTGCTCCAAATTTAAATAATTTGTTTGAAAGTGCAGTTTGATGTCACTTTTCCTGCTGTTCGATGTTCGATACTCAGTTTGGATGCTATGGATGTTAGCGGAGAGAAGCATCTTGATATAGTATGTACTGCTCAAAGTGGCTTCACATTAATTAGTTTCTACTTGCATTATTTCTTATGGTATTATTTGGAGTCACCCAAGTATTTGACTTTTGCTCGACTGCATTCTATCTCTAATTTTACCTTTCCCGACTTGTCCTATTGATAATTTGTATTGCTGACTCTGGTGTATTACTTATGTTACACTGTTTTCATCTGCAGAGACATAACATATTTAAAAAAAGAATTGATGCTCATGGTAATGTGATACAAGTAAAGCAGGACGGAATTGGTGCACCAAAGGTCAGCTGAAATAATCAAGCATTTATTTTTTTATTTTTTTATTTACATAATGGCTATACACTTTGTTTTAAGTATCAACGTTGTGCCTCCCCTTCCTTTTTCATTATGTTGTTTTTAAACGATTATGATTTACAGAAAGATTACTGGATGCATCCTGTTTGCTTTCAAGTCTCAATATCAATTTCAGAAGAATGCAGCCTCATGCGAAAGAGTTCTACTAACATGTCAATTTTTAATTTACCTTTTGAGGCTGATAAAGAGTGTCTATAATTAAGATAGATGTAACTATGTAGTAGGGGGAGTTCTGTGCCACATTCTGCGATGGTTTTAACTGGGTTGTAATTGAGTAGTATACTATTACTATCTAAACTGAGCACATACTGCATTGGATGGAGTTCACTTTATGATGCTTGTCACTTTTAAACTAGACTTTTGAAGGATTTAGAGGATTACAGAAATTTAATCTCCTTGGTTGATTGATGGTGACATGGTGCAAATTCAGTGTGCTGATTCCCTTTTGGGTTTGTTTTGTTTTAGCAATGTTCTTCAGAATTCATGGTCAGTGGAGCAGCTCATACACAGTTGCTCTTATTAGATGAGAACTTCTTCGTGTTTTATTCCTTTTCACATAGAATAGTCATTATAAGATAACAGGCAAGGGCTGTCTAAACCTTGAAATCTGTTAGCAACTTATTTTCTTAGCATGCCAGACTTGTAGTCTGGAGAGCTTGGGTGGTGTCATTCTGCAATTGAAATCTATTTTTCAATTCTTTTTATACTTCTATCTACATGTGGTTTTCTGGCCTCTGTTCTTCATTCAAAATATATTTCTGGTCTCTGTTTTAATGCATATGAATTTTTTATTGTTTGTCTAACTCTCCAAATACAGATTGAGAAGCCATTACAGAGACATGGTGGAAGGCTTGAACACAACGAAGAGTATTGTGGTTCATGTTATGGCGCAGAATCGGTGTGTCTGATCCCTAATATCCCTAAATTTGCTGCATAGTTTTCTTATAAATTTGAAGCTACAGTATATCTGATGCCTTAATTTATCCTGTCACTTATGTAGTCCAGTGTTCTCTAATTTTTTATCTCTGTACTGATATACTTTCAATATTGAAGTAACTGGTAGTTCACAAATCTTAAATAATTTCTTACTCTCTCTCTCTCTCATTTGCAGTCAGATGATCACTGTTGTAATTCTTGTGAAGAAGTGCGTGATGCATATAAGAAAAAAGGTTGGGCACTGACAAACATGGATTTGGTTGATCAGGTTGGTTTGGTGCTTCATCTTTATTCTTTGCTTCATGTACATTGAATGTTTCTGTGAATTTAAAGGCTACATTTTTGAGCCGCTTATTTAGTATATTTAAGTTGATGAAGTGGATTTGATTAATCATCTGCTCATTTAAACTCATTCATTATCAACTTCAAATGTATTTTGTTGGAAATAGTCATAAAACTTCAACTACTTTTATACAATATTTCTGTTTATTTATATTTCAACATTGCAAGCATTGAAGTCGTATTCAGAATGTGCTGAGCTGATGGAGCCAATCTTTCTCCTCTGCTATCAAATATCTGTTTTTTCTCATCCACGGATATTACTCGTTCTTGAGCCTCTAGCAATTCAGACCTCTATGATTATGACAGTTCATTTTTTCTTTCAGTGTCAAAGAGAAGGTTACATACAACAAGTGAAGGATGAAGACGGTGAAGGGTGCAATATTCATGGATCTATTGAAGTTAATAAAGTTGCTGGAAATTTTCATTTTGCAACTGGAAAAAGCTTTCATCAGTCAGCTATCTTTCTTGCTGATTTGTTTGCTTTTCAGGATAATTATAATGTAAGACTCAGCTGAGTCTGGAATTAAAAATATTTTATTTGTAATCTCTGACAAATCATTAGTGCTTTCTTTTTGCTTGTCATTATTATTATTTTTCTTAACAATGTATGGTGCACGATGCAGATAAGCCATCAGATCAGTAAGTTAAGTTTTGGTGACCACTTCCCTGGATTGGTAAATCCTCTCGATGGGTAATTTTTTTCTTTCTTTCTGCCACAAGATTTAATCTTTAATGACAAGAGTAGCACAAGTGTTTTCTCTACCGAAAATCTTATTAAATGTAAACATAGTCCATATGAAATAAAGACTAATATTACAAGATGTTGGTGATTGAGGCTATTGTGCATGAGCCATTGCATAATTACTTTTCACAATAAATGCATTTAAGATAAGTGCTTAACGAGTTTGAAATATAGCTTAGAAATAATGGCTTATTCTTCAAGCTCGCATTCAAGTGATAACAGTCCATTAGAGTTTTATGAGCTTGAAAATGCTTCAACTTAAAGATTTTTCTTACCCAACTCTTTATGTAGGTATCTTATTCTTCTCTTTCAACTTTGCATCCTTTGCAGGGTACAATGGGTGCAAGGACCAGCTCATGGCATGTACCAGTATTTCATAAAGGTTGGTACTATCAAGGAATACCTTTGTCGTTGAATTTCTTATCTTCATTTGAAGATAATTGACTAAACTCTTGATGATGATGTTTAAATCTAACATATTTACAATTTTTCTGATATGTTTATAAAATGTGTCATTATGATTTGGGGCATCAACTCTCAGCTAAAATATGAATTATTATTGTTCTCAAAGCTATTGATAGATACTCGGGTCTATCACACACGTGCAATAGTTTAGAATGTTGTGAATTTCTTCTGTCTTGTTCTTACCCTCTCCACTTGCCATATTCGCTACTGACAATATTCTATTGCATTTGTTCTGAGAAACTCTTGAATGATTCCTTCAATGTATTGGAATTAATGGTTGATATATGTTTTGTTGCCTTAAGAAAGTTACAGAAGACCACCTTCAACTGTTTATGTGTGCTAGTGTATATAATCTGCACTGAGTTTAAGTTTATTTGGACTTTTTTTCTGTACACATTGCAGGTGGTCCCTACAATATATACAGACATTAGAGGCCGCGTCATCCATTCAAATCAGGTACTATTAATATATATGAACTATTCTGTGACAGACATTAGTTGCTAAATGTTATTCTACAGTATTCTGTGACAGAGCATTTCAAGAGTTCAGAGTTTGGTGCCATTCCTGGGGTTTTCTTCTTCTACGACATATCTCCAATCAAGGTAAAACAGCTAAATCTGACAAGTGCAGATAGAGTAGAATATTGGAAGTTTTTCCTTGACTGAACTAGTGGTGTGCACTTTTCCACCTCAATTTGAAATATCTAACGTTGGCTGGTAACCAGGGTTTTACAGTCAGATAACACTACCCAGATAGAGTGGATAAGGCATAGTCATACTCGTGGTTTACTGTTGTATTTTAGATGATTTATTCGTTATCTGACATTCTGTTCACCTCTTTGGGATTCATCATGCATTTACGTGTTTACATATTGTTATTATAGAAGCAAAAGGAACATTGATGAAGTACAATAATGTTATTATATACAGCCAATAATAGAATAGAGTAATTTCGCCATTTTTTTTTCCATGTTGCAGGTCACCTTTAAAGAGGAGCATGTACCATTTTTACACTTCATGACCAATATTTGTGCCATTATTGGAGGTACTTCCTCTCTCTCTTCCCTGTCCTACAAAATAAGGGTGAATAAATATGAATATAATTCTGAGAGTTGATGATCTTGATTGTAGAATTTATAATTGCTGCCGTGATTATCATATAGTTAACATGTTGGCTGTGCAGAGTAAAATTGGCTTATGTTGTAATTGCGAAGAACGAAACTGACCACTTTACCCTGTGCTGTCACATATCATTCTGCATATTATAAATATCTACCCACGTATCTGTTTGTGCCTAATTTATAAGCATCCCGTGTTGGAATCTTAGGTTTTGTCCTGTGACGCAAATGATTAACAATGAATTTCAACCTTTCTACGTAGGTATATTCACTGTCGCTGGAATAGTAGATTCATCAATATATTATGGTCAGAGAACAATCAAGAAGAAGATGGAGATTGGTAAATATCGGTGATTTCAGCGTATGCACATCCTCTAATGACCTTATCGACTCTAGATGGTTTAGTTGGTTTGTTAGTACATTGGAAGCTGTCCAAAATGCAATGACATATTCAGGAGAAATGAGGATTCAGTTGATGAATGAAGTGCATTTTTGTATTACTTTTGTCCCTATCTGTCTCTTGACATTTTGCTTCAGTGTAGCAATTTTCATTTCTTTTGCTATTTGGTTTCTATTAAAGGATGCTCATGTAGAATGCACACAAGCAGGGTTTAGAATTTATAGATGTTTTCATTTCTGCTCTTACATTTACTACTTTCTGACAAAAGTATATGATGAAAAAAAATATCCATTACTGAGACAAATAAGATAAACCAATGGTCTAATAAATGTTGCTTGGTGATCATTGAAGATTTCCAAAGATGAATAGGCAAATTATCTTGATTATCAATTATTGGGATGGTTAATGTATCCTCTAGCATATAACTATATAGATTCCATGAGAACCTGTATTCCTCCCAGAATAACAGTAATATTGGAAAGCTTCAACTTGATAGCGCCAAACTCTGCATTTTCCATATCTTCGTTGGTCAACCAGAGGTAAAACAAAAACAATCAAGTGCTTTCCACAAATCGAAGGGTGAACCTCCCTTAAAAATGCGAGTTCTCCCAAACCTCGTTATTCTCGCTAGGTTAGAATCAGAGTCACCTTGCCTCAGTTTCCTGACAATAACTAAAATTTTAAAATGTGTCACATCAAAGGGATAATTAGAGCAGCATGTTGAAACACTTACAAAGTAGGTTACTTTGCGCCGTTCATGCAGATCTGCTTAATATCTTCTTATTGCCTTCTTCCTATTTAAGGGTGTGGAATCTAACTGTACACATACACACACACACACACACACACACACATATATTAAACCAGTTAAATGGGAGTCTCAGCACTTTCAAGATGTCAATTTAATCACAGGCAACCACAAAGAAAATGAAGTATTTTATAATAAGACCGAAGGAGCAAAATCAAGACTTTCTTACAGAATTTCAGTTTTCAAAATAATTACTGTTTAACCATTCTTGAATAATCTGAAATTATGCTCCAGAAAATAATTGCTCAAACCCAGAAAGACTTAGATTTTAGTGTTTAAAATCCTGGAATATAAAACAGCATGTTATGGTTGAGAATGAAACATATATGCCAAATGATTAGTGATTGGCCTTGATTTCATTTCTGACAGAGCTATCATGACTGTAATCTACTTTTGCAATCAAGGTATATAAGACACAAACCAACATTAGAAGTCATGAAGAATACTCATGAATTTATCCTTTGGCTGCAGAAAACTGAAACCAAAAGTAAACACAAATGTACATATATCAAATACTATGACACTAACCATAACATCTTTAGTAGCATCGTTTCCTTTTTTAAACCGTGCAACATGCTGATGATACTCTTCAAGCTCTTTCTCCAACTTTTCGATGAAATGGCTTGTATGTTCAAGGGACTGCTCATACGTGTATTTCTCCAAGGCCTGCAAATTTTATAGTACAATTACAATAGGAACAATTATATTGAGCTTTTTTGCGAAAAGATAGAACTCAGTGCCTTCAAAAGAAAACCTATCTCAGTGTACATCTATTAATTGACAAGTGTTTAACATTTTGCCCAAAAGGCAAGACATCCGACAATCTTCAACTTAAAGGGCACCAACAGCACAATCATTTAAGAGATCTGCTTATAAAAGTTTATGGATATTTAAATAAATCTAACTTGATAAGAATTCCTGATTAATATAAGAATACTAAAAGACAAACAATGTACATCAGACAGAAAAAAGAAGAGAGAGAGATGGCCAGTTTAATAACTTCAACAATAGCAATATATAAGACCTTGTCATCCTTGGTAACTACCAATCCAGAAGTATACATTTCTACTTCTAATGTCTCACTGAAAACGAAGAGAAAAGGGTAGACTACCTTCTTAGTGGCAGAACAAGATATGAAGAGTGCAATTACATATGCTGTATACATTTGGATAACGTAAAATAAGAAAGAAAGTGACAACTACCTTCTTTTTGGATAGAGTATCTGGAGGCGACATTACTGTTGGCTGTACATAGTTCTTTCCACGATAGAAAATTATAGTATTGTTGGGTTTGATGTCAATCACAATGCCTTTGCTCAGTCGAGCAAGCTCTTCAGCATATTCATGAACTTGTCCTGGTTTGCAAGGCTTGCAGATAACCTTTACTGTCTCATGCTTCTTCCAGTGGAGATGCATATTTAGAACAACCCCACCAAAGACTCCTCGTCTCCCAAGCAGGACGAAGTTTTTCTTTTTCTCACCAGTACGCTTAAGGTAATGCCTCTCTTCCTCTGTTAAAATTTCAGGATCATATGTTTCAGCTGGGAGTTTTGGAACCTCAAATTTCCTTAACTTCTCAATCAGCCATGCTTCCTTTCGCTTGGCCTGTAGATTTATGAGTTAAAAGGAAAGAAAAAAACTAAGAAAGAGAAAATTTAAGTTGAAAATGAATGGATCATCCCAGATCGTTGAAGGCAACATTTTAGTATGTCAGTAGTACTGAGATGCAATTACCAAAGATAAGTTTAAACATATAGATGTCTAATGTCCAAGCAATGAATACTGTGATATTACACTATTCAACAAATAACTGAGAAATTTCAATTCAAAGTATTCCATTCTGAACTCAACTTTCTGAAAGGACATCAAACTATCATACAAACAGTCTCATATTGGGCGGTGCCCACACAACCAAGTACATGCCATAGTTTGAGCATTTCAAATAAAACTACATAGATGGTAATGTTCAAAGTAAACAATCCATAATAATATCGAAGAACTAAGCTGAAGCAATGTATGGTACATGCAGCAAATGACAGACGGCAAAAGACCTCCAACCTTTTCAAGCTTATATCTAATTCTAACTTCTGGATTTGGTGAATTCATCTTCTTTTTGGCCTTCAGACGATAAAATCTGAGCTCATTCAATTTGGCCTTTCTAGACATTTTAACTTTTTTCTTTGTGCTGGCCTTTGGAGTGGATTTACTATTACCACCCAGAGAGAACTTTACAATATCTTCATCTGTCTTCAGTTCAAATGATGTATTACTCATGTATCTGGCAAACAATGAATTTCTAAGAATACCCTGGATTCCAAACATATTTGATCTCTGCATCAAAAGCAAATCTGATGGAAAAGATACAGAGGGTACTCTTGAAATGTATCTTTCTGAATTGTATGTTCTTGCAAATATGGACATATCATGAGTATCGAATTGTGGACATGGAGTTGCTGTAGCGGATGATTCAACCGTTGTAACATTTTCAACTAGATAATCAAACCAAAACAGCCTATCTCTGCGTAGAAAGAACATAAAGATGTATTCAGAGCTATTTAAATTAAGTAGGCACGAGGATTTGCAAAAACTGTACATGTGAAAATGAACAAATATAGGAAGCAAATGTTTTTTTTTATGATTTTTCCCCTTTCCTCTCTTCACAAGCAACCACGTAGACTTACAAAACAAAGTAACAAACACAACAACGATGAAAAGGAAAGACCATGTAATTCACCTAAAGAGTTTACTTCTAAAATATGAAAAGAAAAAAAAATAACAAGGACCTTTTGAAAGAGAAGGAAAGACCACGAGTTGCTCCTCCTCTGATTGAAGCTATAGCAAACATAGAATCCCAAAAAGCAGCTGGAAAATAGTAAAGACAAAATGGGTAAGATAAAGAAACATGAAGGAGAAACAAAGGGCCCAATGGGAAAGCATTCCAAATGAAAGTTACCTGTGCAAAAACTGGAACCTCCGATTTGAGGGGGGGAAGCTTTTGCTAAATCAAAATGCCGTCTTGCTTGGTTTAACTTTCAAGAAATTCCCTCGTTTTTTTTTTTCTCCAAACTCATATCAGCGTGTCCCAGGAACTTTCTATTGCTATTAGCTTATTGCTCTGTTTGCGAGGAGCGAGCTGCTGCCAACACTCTGACTATTTTCCGGAACAAGTAAATTGATTGCCGTCGACGAAGCCACTTGAGTTCTTGGGTACAGCAAAAACGCGTGGGATTTGTGTGTTTTGGGGCAGTAATGATTAAAGAGATGACGTGGCGTATTAAAAAGTCTTGGACAAATCCAACGGTGGATAGGTCCCTCGACTGCAGCTAAAGTTTATTTTGTTTGTTTTTGTTTTATTATATTTACTGTAAGATCTGATATAATTCCAATAGTGATATTACAGAATATATTTTGCCTATTTCTTATTTTTTTTTTAAAAAAAAAGAATCTTAATTTTGGTTTATACTCATGTAATTTTTTTCACTATTTTACTTATACTTACAAAATAAATATAACATTAAGATTTTTTGCACGCTATGTATCTGCCTCTGATCTCCTGTATTTTCTTTAAGTACTTGAAAGAGAAGCATCTATTAGTGACGTATCCCAAGAAAGATCTTCATCTTCTGACGGCAATGGAACTGGAATTTTCTCAAGCTCACCATGTCAGGGCGATTCTCTGGGAACCCATCAATGCAACGCATGGCAATTTGCAGCAACCTCAGCGTCCCATTAAGAGTAGTTGCACTTGCAGGCCCAGAAATCTTTGTCAAAATATCTCTGCAGTTCACCCTTCCCTCACTGCCCTTTCAACCCAGCTACAAAGGTCCCAAAAACAGACCCCAGAAGGAGCTGAGAGTGCAGATAACTTGCCGGTTAAAAGTTCTATGAGAATGCAACCACAGCTCCACACATCTGATTGCACTGTAACCTTTCTTGCGTAACTAGAGTCTGGTGATTTGTAAGCTACCATGCATTGAGCTGCAATGGGTTGTGCTATAAGGGCGGAAAGGCCATAGTCAGCAACAAGAACTCTCTCATTTTTACCTAGCAGGACGTTTGAGCACTTCAAGTTGCTATTGGGGATAATGTTATGAACCTTGGTATTGAGGTGCAGGTACTCCAATGCTCTAGCTATGCCACGCTTGAGCTCCATTTGAAGGGAATCCGGTTCTCACCATGTCCATCTTTCAATGTCCAATTTTTTTGAGAAAACAATAAGAGGTGATGCTTAGTTGAGTTGCTGTTTCATATCAGCAAGGTAATGCTTAGAAAATAAGAAGCAATTAGTGGGAAAGTTACCATGAAGTCGAGACTCGAGAGAAAAGATTTCCATTCTCTGCATCTTTGTAGAGCAGCAGCTTCTGATCTGTGGAGTAGTAATAAGCACGCAGGGGTAGCAAATTTGGGTGATTCAAATCTGCAATCAGAAGCAATATTAGCTTCTTGAAATCCTCCTTATTCATTGTTTTCAGGTGCCATAGCCACTTTACAACTATGGGAGTTCCACCATTCAGAATAGCCTTATAACTATTTCCAATGGTTTCCTGACCAAGTTTCTCTGCTGAAGCTTTTAGAACTTCATCCATTTGAAATTTTGGTTCATCCTTAAAGAACACAAGCTCTGACGTTCCCTCTTCTTCTGCCATGACTGTACCTTCCCCTATTTCTACCTTCTCTTCCTCGCTCTCAGTATCTTCAGCTGTTGGAATTATCTGCCCCTTCATTTTATTTAGCTTCTCAGTTGTGTTCCAGTTAAGATACACAAGCAGTACTACTGCAAGTAGAAGGACCAGTACCACATTGAAGATTTTGGAAACATGCGAAGTGTTGTTAATTTCTCTGAAGTTTCGTTTTGATCCTTTTGCCTTTTGGATATCATTGTTGTCTGGTTGGTTTCCAGGTTCTGTGATAGGAGAATCAGCATGGGTACTGCAGAGATTGAGAGAAGGTTGACCACACAGTTCGGGGTTGCCAAGAAAGGAATCAGGTTCAAATGATTGGAGTTTCCGAGTATTTGGAATTCTCCCTTCAAGATGGTTGTTTGAGACATTGAATCTGATCAAGGTTGGTTGATCAATCTCTGGGATTAAACCTGTGAGCCTGTTATTTTGCAGAAACAATGTATCCACAGATTAAGACTCAATGGATCTTGAATTGGCCAAGCAAACAGATTCCCTGACAAATCAATGAAGTGAAGTTTCTAATTTTTTGAAAAATCCATCACATTACCTCTGAATTGTTCTTCAAGCTAAAGAAATCCAACTCTTCAAGGTTGAAGAATGCATCGTCATTGATTGCTCCAGTCAGCTCCATATCTTCCTGTCTTATGCCGATGACCCGACTATTGGCGCACTCAATTCCCAACCATCTTGAAGAACCACTCCTATGTCCAGCTTGCCTGTATTCTCTGTTTGTCTATGAAAATGCCCTTCAGACCATAAAGGGCATTCATATCTGCAGTGTCGTCAACAGGATTCTCTTGAGCCATAGCAAATATCTGCATTACAGCAAGAATTGCTAGAGGGACAAATTGACGGACAGAAAGAAGAAACTCCATTATGCAATTCATATTGAAAGAAATATTCTAAAAGCTATAGCATGTGAGGTTTGCAAGTAGAAATTAATAAGCTTAAACTCATCAACTATTCGATTAAATGGGCCATATTCTCTTACAATACAGCCAAAACTTTTCTTTGATCAGAACAAGGGTCTCTAGTTAATCTTAAACTGTATTAACATTGTTATTCTCCTAAGAGAGTTAAGCTTTGCATGGCTTATCATTAAGAATTTCCAGGTATATAGCCAAAACTGAAGTGGCGTGTTTACTTTGTATTGTTCTTATACTGTAATCTTTTAGATAGCTGCTAAATCTAACAGTGCTAAGTTGAAACGAAATAACTTTAAGAATTTTTTTTCTTTTTCAAAGAACATATTTTTGAAATGCAATAAGATTTATATTGTTAAAGAACTTAGCAATGCTAAATTTGTTAGATTGAAGATATTATATTCTCAAAAGGACATTTCAATTATTGAGCATTCAGCATTTTGTTACATTATGAAAAAATGGAGGGCAAATTGGCATGCCCACTGCATATTATCCATTTGCTCTTGAATATGAATTTGCATTAGGAGTGGCTTGCCTACCCAACCACCAACCCAGTCAACTGGGTGCTGGATCCATTACCAAACCTGACCTAATAGGAATGTCAGTTGGACTATTTGGCACACCCCATGTTTTCTAACCACACACCTCGGGGTGTTTCTTTTAACATCTACATTTTTTCTCCACACCCCATGTTTTCTCAACGTCTTGAATTGCCACGTGTTTGGCTTTCGGGACATCCAAGATAATTCTGTTTGTCGATTTATTCTTTCGGTTCTGTTCCGTTTTTTTGTTTTTGTTCAAAAACCGATCTTATTTCTTCTCCTTCTTGGCTATTATAAATTATAAATGCATAAACCAAAGCAAATTCTTACTCGGTGTCTAACACTCAGTTTTCTCTGGGCGGAACCGCGGAGCGTAGCTTTGCGGAATCATGGAGCGTAGGTTTTATTTGGGCAAACGATCAACGAGATGTAGTCCGGCGGCTAATACTCGTTTTCTCTGGACGGAATCGTGGAGTGTATGTTTTACGACGATTCTTGATCTTTTCTTTGTTTTTCTTGACGATAATTTGCATTCTTTTGTTTTGTATATTTACAGACACTGTTAATGGCTTCTCTTTTCATACGTTTCTGCCACTTGCTGTATCTTCCTCAGGTCACCGTAGATTTTTAATGCCCGAACAGGACGATGAGGATCTGCGATTGAGTGGTATTTCTTTCGTTTCGGTTAGATAAGTCTAGCTGTTATAAGCTCCTCTTATTTTATTTATATTTATAAAGCTACAGAGTTCAGATAATTGAACGAAATAGTAGATTTAGATTTTCCACTAATTTTAATAAATGCCTTTGTTATATTTCGTGTAGGTGATGAAAACTGTGCGTCGGTACGGAGGTGATGGCAGTTTCAATAATCAGTCTGTACATGGCAGTACAAGTCAAGAAGGTGGAATTACACAAGTAAGTCAGAATTCTTGGTTCTCATTTTATAATCAAGACGCAAGCATAAAGGATGCTTAAATCTTTTATCCTTACAGGATGCTACTGGTTCTTAAATCTATCTCTAATACTTAAAAGCTTCATACTTCTTTAACCGTTATTGTTTTCTGACTGTAATTTGCTTTCTTTTGTTTTGTATGTTTACAGACACTGTTAATGGCTTCTCTTTCCATCCGTTTCTGCCACTTGCTGTATCTTCCTCAGGTCACCGTAGATTTTTAAAGCCAGACGACGAGGACGATGAGGATCTGCGATTTAGTGGTATAAGCTGCTTCTATTTTATTTATTAAGCTACAGAGTTCCCATAATTGAATGAAATAGCAGATTTAGATTTTCCACTAATTTTAATCAATGCCTTTGTTATATTTCGTGTAGGTGATGAAAACTGTGAGTCGGTGTGGAGGTGATGGCAGTTTCAATAATCGGTCTGAACATGGCAGTGCAAGTCAAGAAGGTGGAATTACACAAGTAAGTCAGAATTCTTGTTAATAGTTGGTTCTCATTTTATAATCAAGACGTAAGCATAAAATTTTCTCATCCTTCAGGTCCTGTTCTCCAGAGATGGAAACTATTTAAATACAGGAGGCTGGAAGGTAAACTTTGCTCGTATCTATAAGTGTTCAAGTTATTAGTACATGTTATTGCTTTGATTGGCATCCTATCACTGTCTAGAATCGTAAATAACAAAGATCATATTTTTTTTGCAGCTAATCGCTACCTCAAACCTTCGATTGTTTCTGGTACATTTAGGGTTTTTTTTTTTTTTTTTTTTTGTATTAACATTATTTTGCACCATATATGCTATTAGTCAATTTCTAATATATATCTTTGAAAAGTTTCTGAATATATTCTTTTTGGCTTCAGGCTGGTCTTGTTCATTTGTATGATCTTCAAACCGGGCAATGGGCATCAGCTTTCCAAGCTGCATTAGGTACTAAAATCTTTTATCCTTAAAGGATGCTACTGGTTCTTGTCTATCTCTAACTTGCTTTGATATGAAATTCCTGTAATCTGAGAGGATCCCATACGTGTTGGTTGTCTTTTAGTATGATGGCATATAATGGAGGGGCTTGTCGTAAGTTTTCAAATTCAATCTCATGGTGCTGTAAGATCAGCAAAATCAGTTCAAAAGGATGAAGTATATACCCAGGTCTGTAAATTGATTCGCATGCTAATAGTTTTTACTTTTTTGATTTCATATTGACCTTTTTTAAAAATACTGAAAACAACAAATACTTTTATAGAATCTGATTCCAACATCTTTGTATAGTTGTTTTCACATTTATTTAGTGTATTTGTTAAAACATATTTTTCTGGCAAATATATATATTGTATTAAAAATGAGTTTTTTTTTTAAGGTGTATCACAATAATATTTTTATAATTCTAAAAATTACCCTTGTTCTTGATTTACTTTTTATATTTTAGGGTTTAAGAATTTGGGTTTTGGGTTTAGTATGGTTTAGGTTAAGGTTTAAGGTTAAGGGTTAGAGTTTAGGACTTAGAGTGAGTACGTCAGGGGTTAGAGATTAATGTTTAGAGTTTTTAAGGTTATTGTTTAATCCTAAGTTTTAGAACCTTAAAATATAAATTTTAGATTAAGGACAAGGGTAAATTTAGAATTATCAAAATATTAATGAGAGTAATTAATGCAATTATGATAAATGATGCATTATTTTTAAAAGTATTATATTTTCATTGGTATAAAATAGATATTTTTGTTTTCTTTTTTAGTTTACATTTTGGAAAATAAATTTATTTAAAATGTATTGCCAATTTTTTTTTTTTGTTTTCTAAAAAATATTATTTACTGAAAATGTATCTTGAAAAATCATTTTCACAGAAAAATGTGTTTGTTGTCTTCTTTTTGACCTTTTTTTAAAAAGTATTGAAAATAATTTCTGTCTTTATTTAGTGTATTTCGAAAAATATTTTTACAGAATCTGATTCAACATGTTTTAGCAGTATTTGTTGTTTTCATATTCATTTACTGTTTTTTTTTTTTTTTCTTTTTTAATGTATTTTGAAAAATATTTTTACTGAAAATGTATTTTCAAAAAGTTTTTTTTTTTGTCTGCTAAAAAATATTTTTTACTGAAAATGTATTTTGAAAAATCAAAGAAAATAATTTTTTGTCAAAATGTGTTTGTTCTTTTCATATTCATTAAACGAATTTCCTTTCATGTTTGTCCCATTTAATTTCGTGTTTGGGGCAAACGAGAAACGAGATGGGAGCGGAATAAGATTATTGAAGATGTTGAGGTAGAATGGTTGTGCCAACAGAATGAATGTGTAAGTCACATGTTTTACTATTTAGAAAATCCATCTACGATATTTAGTGTTTTTTCTAACCATTTATTTGGAGTCTTGATAATTGGAAGACATTCCTATGATACCAAATGATTTTTGGGCAAATATTTAACTAAATAGAATGTCCTATAAGTGAATCTTTTCATGCATTTTATAAACTATTATTCTTTTGTCTAGGTGAATTTTGAATACTTAGTGATGACCTTTATTGGTCTGTTTCTGTAAGGGTTGACATTCCTATTATACTAAACTAAAGTAGATGATTTAAATTTGGTTGCATACCCACCTTACTAGATATAATTTCTTGGTTAGGTTCTCATACGGGAACCAACTTTTTACCTTGTTTTTGAAAATTGTTTTAAGAATTTTATATTCATATTTGTTTCATACTTATGAATGGAACTGAAAGCTGAGGTTGCTTCGATATGTACCTTGTTATCAGGTTATACTGATCATCAGAAAACACCAATCAGAGCATACTTTTTGATATTGAGCCTTCTGGGCAGTATCGACGGTCAGGTAGTTTCTATTTTTGATAATTTAGTTGTAGAGTCCTAGCTAAGACATGGAAAATATATCTTTGAAATGTTTCTGAATATATTCTTTTTGGCTTCAGGATGGTCTTGTTCATTTGTATGATCTTCAAACCGGACAATGGGCATCAGCTTTCCAAGCTGGATTAGGTACTAAAATCTTTTATCCTTAAAGGATGCTACTGGTTCCTTGTCTATCTCTAACTTGCTTTGATATGAAATTTGTCTAATCTGAGAGGATCCCGTATGTGTTGGTTGTGTTCTAGTATGATGGCATATTTAGAACAACCTCTCCAAAATATCTGTTCTCTCTGCATACTTCTTTGCCACTTCGAGTGATGTCTTGCTTCATCTCCCTCTAATGCTTAAAAGCTTCATACTTCTTTGACCGTTATTGTTTTCTGACTGTAATTTGCTTTCTTTTGTTTTGTATGTTTACAGACACTGTTAATGGCTTCTCTTTCCATCCGTTTCTGCCACTTGCTGTATCTTCCTCAGGTCACAGTAGATTTTTAAAGCCCGGCGACGAGGACGATGAGGATCTGCGATTTAGTGGTATAAGCTGCTTCTATTTTATTTATTAAGCTACAGAGTTCCCATAATTGAATGAAATAGCAGATTTAGATTTTCCACTAATTTTAATCAATGCCTTTGTTATATTTCGTGTAGGTGATGAAAACTGTGCGTCGGTGTGTAGGTGATGGCAGTTTCAATAATCAGTCTGAACATGGCAGTGCAAGTCAAGAAGGTGGAATTACACAAGTAAGTCAGAATTCTTGTTAATAGTTGGTTCTCATTTTATAATCAAGACGTAAGCATAAAATTTTCTCATCCTTCAGGTCCTGTTCTCCAGAGATGGAAACTATTTAAATACAGGAGGCTGGAAGGTAAACTTTGCTCGTATCTATAATTGTTCAAGTTATTAGTACATGTTATTGCTTTGATTGGCATCCTATCACTGTCTAGAATCGTAAACAACAAAGATCATATTTTTTTTGCAGCTAATCGCTACCTCAAACCTTCGATTTTTTCTGGTACATTTAGGGGTTCTTTTGTTTTTTTTTTTTTTTTTTTTTTTTTTTGTATTAACATTATTTTGCACCATATATGCTATTAGTCAATTTCTAATATATATCTTTGAAAAGTTTCTGAATATATTCTTTTTGGCTTCAGGCTGGTCTTGTTCATTTGTATGATCTTCAGACCGGGCAATGGGCATCAGCTTTCCAAGCTGCATTAGGTACTAAAATCTTTTATCCTTAAAGGATGCTACTGGTTCTTGTCTATCTCTAACTTGCTTTGATATGAAATTTGTCTAATCTGAGAGGATCCCGTATGTGTTGGTTGTGTTCTAGTATGATGGCATATTTAGAACAACCTCTCCAAAATATCTGTTCTCTCTGCATGCTTCTTTGCCACTTCGAGTGATGTCTTGCTTCATCTCCCTCTAATGCTTAAAAGCTTCATACTTCTTTAACCGTTATTGTTCTCTGACTGTAATTTGCTTTCTTTTGTTTTGTATGTTTACAGACACTGTTAATGGTTTCTCTTTCCATCCGATTCTGCCACTTGCTGTATCTTCCTCAGGTCACCGTATATTTTTAATGCTTGATGAGGACGATGAGGATCTGCGTTTGAGTGGTATTTCTTTTGTTACTGTTAGATAAGTCTAGCTGTTATAAGCTCCTTTTATTTTATTTATTAAGCTACAGAGTTCCGATAATTGAATGAAATAATAGATTTAGATTTTCCACTAATTTTAATCAATGCCTTTGTTATATTTTGTGTAGGTGATGAAAACCGTGCGTCAGTATGGAGGTGATGACAGTTTCAATAATCAGTCTGATCAAGGCAGTACAAGTCTAGAATGTGGAATTACACAAGTAAGTCAGAATTCTTGTTAATAGTTGGTTCTCATTTTATAATCAAGACGCAAGCATAAAATTTTCTCCCCCTTCAGGTCCTGTTCTCCAGAGATGGAAACTATTTATATGCAGGAGGCCGGAAGGTAAAATTTGCTCGTATCTATAATTTTTCAAATTATTAGTGCATGTTATTGCTTTGGTTGACATCCTATCACTTTCTAGAATTTTAAACGACAGAGATCATATTTTTTTTTTTTTGCAGCTAATCGCTATTTCTGATACATTTAGGGTTTTTTTACTTTTTTGTTTTTGTTTTTTGTATTAGCATTATTTTGCACCATATATCCTATTAGTCAATTTCCAACCGTTAAATTCTCTGAAGGGCCCTTTTATACTCTGCTGGGATGTACGCAAAGCTGTTGATTGTGTCTTCAAGTAAGTTATATTCTCCAATTTGATCTAACCATGGTTTATCCATGAATATTTTTATGTGAAATCAAGAGTAGTATATAAGGAATAGAACTATGAGCTATGTATGCACATAAACAAACTAAAATTAGATTTATGATTGAAGAGTGTATAATACGTTTCGTATACTAAAGGACTCCCCTGAAAATAAAGGATTGAAATTTCTTATTCAGTTCAATCACAATCATAGGATTTTCTAATTCTTAATTTCTTTAATAACCACCAAAGAGGATGTGCATGCTATTCCTTTCAAAAGACTGAAAGGACTTTTTGATTACCTTAAGCTGCTAGTGGTTAAAACTTAGAACACTTCAAACAAAAATCTCAATTTATATGCAATTTTGCTTTGTTATGCTAAGTTTGATTCTGAATGGGAAATTTTTTGTTTGCTATCTAATTCACGATATGCTTTCTCACTATGGTTACATTACCTGTCATATTAAGTATGACCCCAGCCTTGATTGACGAACCAACTTTTTACCTTGTTTTTGAAAATTGTTTTAAGAATTTTATATTCTGATTTGTTCCATACTTATGAATGGAACTGAATTGCTTCCATATGTACCTTGTTATCAGGTTATACGGATCATCATTCAGAGGATACTTTTTGATATTGAGCCTTCTGGGCAGTATCTTGGTACCGGTGGTCAGGTATGTTCTATTTTTGATAATTTAGTTGTAGAGTCCTAGCTAAGACATGGAAAATATATCTTTGAAATGTTTCTGAATATATTCTTTTTGGCTTCAGGATGGTCTTGTTCATTTGTATGATCTTCAAACCGGGCAATGGGCATCAGCTTTCCAAGCTGGATTAGGTACTAAAATCTTTTATTCTTGAAGGATGCTACTGGTTCTTGTGTATCTCTAACTTGCTTTAATATGAAATTTGTCTAATCTGAGAGGATCCCGTATGTGTTGGTTGTGTTCTAGTATGATGGCATATTTAGAACAACCTCTCCAAAATATCTGTTCTCTCTGCATACTTCTTTGCCACTTCGAGTGATGTCTTGCTTCATCTCCCTCTAATGCTTAAAAGCTTCATACTTCTTTAACCGTTATTGTTTTCTGACTGTAATTTGCTTTCTTTTGTTTTGTATGTTTACAGACACTGTTAATGGCTTCTCTTTCCATCCGTTTCTGCCACTTGCTGTATCTTCCTCAGGTCACCGTAGATTTTTAAAGCCCGACGACGAGGACGATGAGGATCTGCGATTTAGTGGTATAAGCTGCTTCTATTTTATTTATTAAGCTACAGAGTTCCCATAATTGAATGAAATAGCAGATTTAGATTTTCCACTAATTTTAATCAATGCCTTTGTTATATTTCGTGTAGGTGATGAAAACTGTGCGTCGGTGTGGAGATGATGGCAGTTTCAATAATCAGTCTGAACATGGCAGTGCAAGTCAAGAAGGTGGAATTACACAAGTAAGTCAGAATTCTTGTTAATAGTTGGTTCTCATTTTATAATCAAGACGTAAGCATAAAATTTTCTCATCCTTCAGGTTCTGTTCTCCAGAGATGGAAACTATTTATATACAGGAGGCCTGAAGGTAAACTTTGCTCGTATCTATGATTGTTCAAATTATTAGTGCATGTTATTGCTTTAATTGGCATCCTATCACTGTCTAGAATCGTAAACAACAAAGATCATATTTTTTTTGCAGCTAATCGCTACCTCAAACCTTCGATTGTTTCTGGTACATTTAGGGTTTTTTTTTTTTGTATTAACATTATTTTGCACCATATATGCTATTAGTCAATTTCTAATATATATCTTTGAAAAGTTTCTGAATATATTCTTTTTGGCTTCAGGCTGGTCTTGTTCATTTGTATGATCTTCAGACCGGGCAATGGGCATCAGCTTTCCAAGCTGCATTAGTTACTAAAATCTTTTATCCTTAAAGGATGCTACTGGTTCTTGTCTATCTCTCACTTCCTTTGATATGAAATTCCTGTAATCTGAGAGGATTCCATATGTGTTGGTTGTCTTTTAGTATGATGGCATATAATGGAGGGGCTTGTCGTAAGTTTTCAAATTCAATCTCATGGTGTTGTAAGATCAGCAAAATCAGTTCAAAAGGATGAAGTATATACCCAGGTCTGTAAATTGATTCGCATGCTAATAGTTTTTACTTTTTTGATTTCATATTGACCTTTTTTAAAAATACTGAAAACAACAAATACTTTTATAGAATCTGATTCCAACATCTTTGTATAGTTGTTTTCACATTTATTTAGTGTATTTGTTAGAACATATTTTTCTGGCAAATATATATTGTTTTAAAAATGAGTTTTTTTTTTTTTTTTAAGGTGTATCACAATAATATTTTTATAATTCTAAAAATTACCCTTGTTCTTGATTTACTTTTTATATTTTAGGGTTTAAGAATTTGGGTTTTGGGTTTAGTATGGTTTAGGTTAAGGTTTAAGGTTAAGGGTTAGAGTTTAGGACTTAAAGTACGTTAGGGGTTAGGGTTTAGAGTTTTTAAGGTTATTGTTTAACCCTAAGTTTTAGAACCTTAAAATATAAATTTTAGATTAAGGACAAGGGTAAATTTAGAATTATGAAAATATTAATAAGAGTAATTAATGCAATTATGATAAATGATGTATTATTTTTAAAAGTATTATATTTTCATTGGTATAAAATAGATATTTTTGTTTTCTTTTTTAGTTTACATTTTGAAAAATATTTTTATTTAAAATGTATTGCCAAAATTTTTTTTTGTTTTCTAAAAAATATTATTTACTGAAAATGTATTTTGAAAAATCATTTTCACAGAAAATGTGTTTGTTGTCTTCTTTTTGAGCATTTTTTTAAAAGTATTGAAAATAATTTCTGTCTTTATTTAGTGTATTTCTAAAAATATTTTTACAGAATCTGATTCAACATGTTTTTAGCAATATTTGTTGTTTTCATATTCATTTAGTGTTTTTTTTTAATGTATTTTGAAAATATTTTTACTGAAAATGTATTTTCAAAAAGTTTTTTTTTTTGTCTGCTAAAAAATATTTTTTACTGAAAATGTATTTTGAAAAATCAAAGAAAATAATTTTTTGTCAAAATGTGTTTGTTCTTTTCATATTCATTAAACGAATTTCCTTTCATGTTTGTCCCATTTAATTTCATGTTTGGGGCAAACGAGAAACGAGATGGGAGCGGAATAAGATTATTGAAAATGTTGAGGTAGAATGGTTGTGCCAACAGAATGAATGTGTAAGTCACATGTTTTACTATTTAGAAAATCCATCTACGATATTTAGTGTTTTTTCTAACCATTTATTTGGAGTCTTGATAATTGGAAGACATTCCTATGATACCAAATGATTTTTGGGCAAATATTTAACTAAATAGAATGTCCTATAAGTGAATCTTTTCATGCATTTTATAAACTATTATTCTTTTGTCTAGGTGAATTTTGAATACTTAGTGATGACCTTTATTGGTCTGTTTCTGTAAGGGTTGACATTCCTATTATACTAAACTAAAGTAGATGATTTAAATTTGGTTGCATACCCACCTTACTAGATATAATTTCTTGGTTAGGTTCTCATACGGGAACCAACTTTTTACCTTGTTTTTGAAAATTGTTTTAAGAATTTTATATTCATATTTGTTCCATACTTGTGAATGGAACTGAAAGCTGAGGTTGCTTCGATATGTACCTTGTTATCAGGTTATACTGATCATCAGAAAACACCAATCAGAGCATACTTTTTGATATTGAGCCTTCTGGGCAGTATCGACGGTCAGGTATGTTCTATTTTTGATAATTTAGTTGTAGAGTCCTAGCTATGACATGGAAAATATATCTTTGAAATGTTTCTGAATATATTCTTTTTGGCTTCAGGATGGTCTTGTTCATTTGTATGATCTTCAAACCGGGCAATGGGCATCAGCTTTCCAAGCTGCATTAGGTACTAAAATCTTTTATTCTTAAAGGATGCTACTGGTTCCTTGTCTATCTCTAACTTGCTTTGATATGAAATTCCTCTAATCTGAGAGGATCCCATATGTGTTGGTTGTGTTCTAGTATGATGGCATATTTAGAACGACCTCTCCAAAATATCTGTTCTCTCTGCATACTTCTTTGCCACTTCGAGTGATGTCTTGCTTCATCTCCCTCTAATGCTTTAAAAGCTTCATACTTCTTTAACCGTTATTGTTCTCTGACTGTAATTTGCTTTCTTTTGTTTTGTATGTTTACAGACTGTTAATGGTAATGTGATATAAGTAAAGCAGGACGAAATTAAGTGAAGTTTCTGATTTTTGGAAAATTGTTCTTCAAGCTAAAGAAAGCCAACTCTTCAAGGTTGAAGAATGCATCGTCATTGATTGCTCCAGTCAGCTCCATATCTTCCAGTCTTATGCCGATGACCCGACTGTTGGCGCACTCAATTCCCAACCATCTTGAAGAACCACTCCTATGTCCAGCTTGCCTGTATTCTCTGATTGTCTATGAAAATGCCCTTCAGACCATAAAGGGCATTTATATCTGCAGTGTTGTCATAGCAAATTTATACATTACAGCAAGAATTGCTAGAGGGACAAATTGACGGACAGAAAGAAGAAACTCCATTATGCAATTCATATTGAAAGAAATATTCTAAAAGCTATAGCATGTGAGGTTTGCAAGTAGAAATTAATAAGCTTAAACTCATCAACTATTCGATTAAATGAGCGATATTCTTACAGTACAGCCAAAACTTTTCTTTGATCAGAACAAGGGTCTCTAGTTAATCTTAAACTGTATTAACGTTGTTATTCCCCTAAGAGAGTTGAGCTTTGTATGCCTTATCATTAAGAATTTTCAGGTATATAGCCAAAACTGAAGTGGCGTGTTTACTTTGTATTGTTCCTATACTGTAATCTTTTAGGTAGCTGCTAAATCGAGTAGAGCTAAGTTGAAACGAAATGAGTTTAAGAATTTTTTTTCTTTTTCAAAGAACATATTTTTGAAATGCAATAAGATTTACATTATTAAAGAACTTAGCAATGCTAGATTTGTTAGATTGAAGATATTATATTCTCAAAAGGACATTTCAATTATTGAGCATTCAGCATTTTGTTACATATGTCAATTTAAATCTCATTAGAGATGAATAAAACAAAATTTTAGAAAGAGATGGGCTACTTCCTATTTTATATATATATATATATTTAAAAAAAAGATAGTGATATATGAAGATGAAGTAATTTTTAGCAAAAAGAAAAGGAGCTTATTAAGTTTATTCACTAACACAATTTTTATTTATTTTGATTGGATATTGATCACTAATACAATTTAAAACTAGTAACATGGCTTATTTGATTTTTTTTAATTATAGATGTTTTGATACTTGACTAGGCATTATCATTTCCTATTAGTAGACATTTAATTAAGTGTTCAATAATAACATAACAAGTAACAAAATAAGCATATTAGAATTTTGTTCATGGGTCTTGAAAATCTCTTCTATCAACAGACGATGTGGAGAGAGTACAACTAAAATATCAATAACTATGGAACTTAGATATTTTTTTGTCATATTTGATGAGCTATTGTTAATTTGTGGACAGTTGAGAGTCATCCAACTTCCACAATTACCATGCATAAGAAAGACTTGATTCAAGTCAAGATTACATCCAAGTCAATATCTTGTGCAAGTAGAAGTAATATTGGCCCCAAAAACCATTAATTAATCAGCTATCCTTAATTACAATTAAAAACCACTTTGAACGATTCTTTCACATAATAGAGAATGAAATAATCTATGAAAACAACAATGAGAGTGTTTACTCCTCTTATCTGTTAATCACAAACGCAAATTGAGATAGGAGAGAAAATCTTACTTAGATTTTTCAATTTATCCTTTATTCCTTACAATATATTATATATTATATAAAAATTAAACGAAACATATATATTATAATAGTACAATAAAGTCCCCGTAAAAAAAAAAAAAAATCTAAAGTCTAAACATCTCTTTGTACTGTTTTTTCTTTTTCCCCCTTAAATGGAAGTCAAGGAAATCTGAAAATACATGCAAGAAAAAGTGTGTATATATATATATATCTGAAAAAAACCTCTATCGTATGCATCTCTCTCTCACTCTTCATTTCTTTAAGTTAACTAACTTTAACTTGAAGTGCACGATAGCTTTCCATGGATTAAACAATATCACCAATGCATTTGCATCAATTACAGTACTCAGGATAATTAGAAGATCGGTCAAAACACAAGGTAGCCAATCTTAAAAAAATGGCAAATTAAAATTAATATATCTGCTGTAATAAAAAAGTGGAGTTAATTTAATGATCGTAACTCTTGCAAAAGCCTTACGAATTTTTTTATCTATGTTTCAAACTTTAGAATCATAAGTTGAAATCTTTACCTCATCTTACTTCTTCTATCTTTAATATATATATTAAATGTGCATGTACATGACTGTGAAAGCCCTTTATAATATGTTCACATTCTTTCAAAATGCAGATAAGATCAACCCGACATTAATTAATTAAGGGGGTCATACGCAAAATATATTACTTGTCAAAAGGCAAACTGAGGTTACTATTACTTAAAGCTACTGTTAATTTCCACCACATGTTGTCAAAGTTTAAATTAAATGTATGTTTGTAGTTTGAGGGTTTCAAACTTTCAATGTATCTAATGAGCTACGTGTCCAACAAAAGTAGCTTTCGCAAGTCAAATCGTCTCTTATACAATTAATTCCCTTATATAAAACAATCACTTGGTGAAGATGATGAACAACGAACTCATTACATCATCATTTTAGTACTGTACTACTGTATATGAATTTATCAGTCTTTCCAAGTACGTATATACATATATAAAGAAACTCCGTGCAGGAATGAGCAAATCCTAATTAGTATTCCTGTTGAACTTGATTTTCTCATTTATTAAATTGCCCTTGATTATTTCAAAGAACGTTGGACTAATCACTAAATTTGAGCAATTCATAGCATATTTACATTTATTATATATATGAAATGACAAAATTCATGTGCATGTATCAACAGATGACATGCTTAAAGTATTTAATTAGTTACTATTATGTATGATTCAATTTCTTATTAGAAGAAACACTCATATTTAGTATATGATTAATGTCTCAAATAAGTCTAATAGAGAATCAAATTCATAAAAAAAAAAAAGTAGTAAAAAAAAAAATAATTTTATTTAGTGTCTCATTTCATATTTTATTAATTTTTATTAGTCCTTAAACTATAAAATAATATTATTAAATCAATAATTATGCGTATTATTGATTAATTAAAATATAATAAGATAAAGAATAAGACTTAGATTAAGTGAGACAATAATTTTGTCTCAAAAGTAACGATTATGCTTCAAACCATTTCAATGTTTCGTGTCTGCTTTACCTGTTGATATTAATCAAGTTTAATAAGTATATCGATTCCAAGAAAGATTCAAATCACCACAGTAGCTCACAAGTCACTACCAAGTGGACCGGGCATATTGATCAATTACTTCCGTGGAATCATTCTTCATCTACATTCTTAATAAAATTGTACCACGATGTGTAAGCGGTATTACTTTTCTACAAAGGCGCCACGAGCAAGATATATTGATTCCAAACCTCTATAAATACCTGCAGCTAATTAGCTCAACCTCCTCTGAGCCAAAACCCTAGACTTGAACTTCTTCTCAATCTTCATAGCCAATTCTTAAAATGGAGACTGGCTTTGTTTTCTGCAGTAAAAGCTTGCTTTTAATGCTTCTTTTGGCTTTATTGGGTGCTGCAACCGAAGGGCATCGCCATGGCCATGGCATGCGTGTAGGATTCTATTCAAATTCATGTCCTCAAGCTGAGTCCATTATTGGTTCCATAGTGTACTCCCATATCAAGAAAGACCTTTCTTTGGCTGCTGGTTTACTTAGGTTGCATTTCCATGATTGTTTCGTGAGAGGTTGTGATGCTTCTATTCTGATTGATGGTCCTCAAACTGAACGAAAAGCTGGTCCAAACATTAATTTAAGAGGCTATGAGGTTGTTGATGATGCAAAGGCACAGCTTGAAGCTGCATGCCCCCGTGTTGTCTCTTGTGCAGACATTCTCGCCATCGCAGCTCGTGATTCTGTTCATCTGGTAATTAATTTAACGTCATTATATGGATTGTATTACAAACGATTTAAGTTGTGCTACCCTATTCACTGTAATAATTTTGACCATAATGAATCCGAGTGCATATAACTTGTGAAACTTTCTTTGCACATATGCAGAGTGGTGGGATAAGTTGGGAAGTGCCTACTGGACGTAGAGATGGTCGTGTTTCTGTGGGTGACGAGGCCCTTACTTTGCCTGGCCCTAATGACACCGTTTATGTGCAAAAAGAAAAGTTTCAGTCAAAGGGTCTCAACACACAAGACCTCGTTGTCCTTGCTGGTAATCAAGTTTACATTTTAGTTCAATTATTTATAATTTATAATCACCTAATGGAAATTACCCAAGCTCCTCGTCACTAAATCACTTCTGATAATTTTTTCGACGTGATAACTGTATAGCTTAATAAAGTCCAAAACACAATGATTTAAAATAAATAATTAACCTATTAAAATTGATACTGAACCTTCACGACATGAGCAGTAATTAAATCTTTTCTAATAAGAATATTTTCAAAGTCATAAGAAATGGCAATTTAAATCTTTTTCTCTCTTTTTATTTTTACAAGAATCTCGTAGTAACTTCCAATTATGAATAAAAATTGAAGGAGTTTGATCTCTGTAAAACAAATCAAGAAAAAAAACCCCTTTTATTTGATATATACATTTATTTCATCATGCATAATTTCCATACCAAGGTTATTACGGTTAATAATATTAGCCCAAGTGTTAATTACACGACCTTGACTATCAACTACAAATTGGTTGAAATTGAAACCCTTTAAATTGAAAGCCTCCAATAATGCTATTGTTGGTACCATTTTAGAGAAAGATTCTGGTAAAATATGCACTTTTTTTAAAATAAAAAAAAAAATCATTTACTTTTATTTGATATTTTGACTTAAATTTTTTGACTTTTTAATTTCAATTAAATTCTCGTTTTAACAATTAAATGATCTTACTCTATCTATTTATCTATTTCATTTTTGTTTTTTTAATTTTCATTTTCCGTTGTATTAGAATTTAATTCCACTATTTGATTCTATTCAATCCACCGAATTCAAATAAAAATACAGGGTGTGAATAAACTGAGCAATATATGTGCTGCTTGTGTGAATAAACAGGTGGGCATACGATTGGGACTACAGCTTGCGAGTTCTTCAGAGACAGACTATATAGCGCAAAAGACCCTTCAATCGACCCTGAATTGGTTCCAACACTGCGAGCACTTTGCCCTAAAAATGGCAATGGAACAAAGAGAGTTGCCTTAGACAAAGGTAGCCAGTTCAAGTTTGATGCCTCTTACTATAAAAACTTGAAGAAGGGCCACGGGATTTTCCGCTCTGATCAAGCCCTATGGACCGATCCTTCTACCAAACCCTATGTCCAGAGATATTTAGGGTCAGCGTGCGTATTCAAGTATGAATTTGGCCAGTCTATGGTGAAGATGGGTAATATAGAAGTATTAACAGGTCATAATGGTGAAATTCGCAAAAAATGCTCGGTTATCAATTAATTAAACCTCTGCATATATATATATATATATATATATATAAATATAAGAATAATTTCGAGTACATTTGTCTTCGTGTGTTTTTGCTTTTATAGCTATCTAAAGTGTCTTTAAGCATTCAAAGCAGTATTAAACATTGAACTCGAAATCTTTAGTGTAAAATATTTTTAAGTTGAGTTTGTTTTCTACTTTATTAACTAGTTGGATATCTTTACTATTTAAGTTCTTTAATTATTGCATAACTCAGCTAAACTAACTGAAGTAATTATTGCATTTAAAGTTGTGTTGAACTTCTTTTTTTTTATTTTTTGGTGTGTGAAATTTTAATTTTGTGGAGTTAGGTAGTACTTTACATCCAGAATAGAATGCATGGAAGTTAATAAATTGATGGCTAGCAAGGAAGTATGGATTTCTATCTTATCCAACATTAATGAGTGTAAAAGTTTGGTACAAGCAAATTAATTTAATTTCTTGATGACAAGCACTTCTTCGAGTTTTATATATATATATATATATATATATATATATATAGAACAAGTCAATGTACATATATATATATATATATATATATAGTATCCATTAACTTCATGCATGGTGATGACTTGTTCTCTCATCTGTCCTCGTACAAGGCCGAAGAAGAAAATACAAAGTGAAAATTCTTTTGACAAATGGATACCTTCGCAAAAATAACGCGCAAAATTATTCCACACATATACACCGAAGACAAGAACAATTAGCCGTCTCAATTTCATGTTTCATTGTCATTTTATAGGTCAAAAAAGATTTTTTTTAATAATTAAATAATACTTACAGAATTATTCTATAAGTTTTTTATTAATAGGACAATGAAGTATGACCAAAAAAAATAAATAAAGAGATAGCAACTAAGCTATTTTATATAATTGTTATCAATAAGACAAAGGAGTCAAACAAATTAAAGATGCCACCTAAGTAAGAAAAAATATGTCTTTCCCACCATATGTTTTGCAATTTTTTTGTATAAAATAAATTTTAAAATTCTAATTAATTACTTAATTTTATAATTAAATAAAGTAAAAAATTTGGTGATAAAATATGAGACAGATAGCCAGCTATGCCTATGCTGTATCTAGACCCAAGATCTTGTATAAATGCATGCTTCTAAGCACAAACTAAAAACACGAGCTACCACCATCTTATAAACTTGCATTCTTATGAATCTTTGGTCAGTGTTGGCAAGTTTTGCTTCCCATATTACGATGTCGTTTTTTGTGTGTGTATTGCTTCTTGCATTGGCTATAGCAAGCGCAGTGCATGGCCAAGGCACGCGCGTAGGGTTTTATTCAACCTCGTGTCCTCGAGCTGAGTCTATTGTTAGGTCCACGGTTCAATCCCATGTCGGCTCTGATAGAACCTTGGCTGCAGGGTTGCTTAGGTTGCACTTCCATGACTGCTTTGTCGAAGGTTGTGATGGTTCTGTTCTTATCGACGGCGCCGGTGCCGAGAAAACAGCCGGCCGGAACGATGGGTTGAGAGGCTTTGAAGTTATTGATGATGCCAAGACAAGGCTTGAGGCTATGTGCCCCGGTGTTGTTTCTTGCGCTGATATACTTGCCCTTGCTGCCCGTGACTCTGTTGTCTTGGTAATTGGTTAACTATATATCATTCTTTGATTTCATCTACACAAACTATTATAACAATAAACTAAAATGTTATATATGCAGTTTATTATTATAATTATAAGTACGTAGTTATTATCATTTTATTTATTTAATAACAGCCATATTTAATTAATTTGATAAGATTCAGGCAAATTCTTTATTTTATTTTTCTCTCTTGCAAATTCATTTCAATAACTTAAAAGAAAATTTTCTTCTTGCATGCATGCAGTCCGGTGGAGTAAGTTGGGCAGTGCCTACTGGACGCAAGGACGGCCTTGTATCGAAGGCTTCCAATGCCGACATCAATTTGCCAGGCCCTCTTGACTCCGTTGATGTGCAAAAGAAATTGTTTGCATCTAAGGGTCTCAATACTCAAGATCTTGTCACCCTTGTTGGTAAGTTTACATCATCATCGTCATCATGGTAGTATAAAATGAATAATTAAAAAGAAAATGTAAAACTATATAATTATTTATTGATTAAAGGAAAAAAATGTATCAGCTTGTAATGGATGAATTATATGAGTATGTGTTTGAATAGGTGGACATACCATTGGAACTACATCTTGTGGTCTCCTCAGAAGCAGAATTTACAACTTCAATGGAAATGACAGTGCTGCTGACCCTTCCATCGACCCTGCATTTCTTCCAACGCTACGTGCAATTTGTCAACGAAACGGTGACGTATCAAAGAGGGTTACACTAGACAATGGTAGCCAAACCAGATTTGACACATCTTTCTTTGCTAATTTGAGAAGCCGTCGAGGAATTCTTCAATCCGATCAGGTGCTATGGGCTGATCCTTCCACCAAAGCCATTGTTCAGAAGTTCTTGGGCGTGAGAGGTTCGCTTGGACTGGCATTCAATGCAGAATTTGGAAAGTCTATGGTGAAGATGAGTCTTATTGGTGTGAAAACGAGTGCTAACGGTCAAATTCGCAAAAAATGTTCAGCTTTCAACTAAAGGAAGCCAATGGCCCGAAACTAGTTCTAATCAAATTTTCATATAAAAAGTGTTGAAAGAAACCACTACTAAGTGTAAGATAAATTTGTTATCTGTTTTAGGTTAAACCATTATTCTTTTGTACTGTGTCAAATTTTTTAACTTATTTAGTTTTATTTATTGTTCTATTGTATTTAATTAATAAAAATTTATTAAATAGTGTTGTAAGTATTATTAAGATATATATTAAAATTACATTTTAATTTAATATTTTTTAACTGACGAGAGAGTGTAAAACAAAGTGTTATGGACCAATTCCTCTTTGCCTGTACCACATTCATGAGCTTAAAGATAAGTTTAATAACCCATGCTAATGAAAACTTATAAAAAAAAAAAAAAACTTTGGAAAAAGAAGGGAGATCTCATTCTGACCCTCAAAATGACTCTCACAACACACAAAAAATGGACATAAAAGTGGGAGAATGTTAATCCATTATTCCTCTTTATTCTGGTTTTCTTAGGGCATTCCTCTGAAAATACAAAAATGCTAGACTTTATGAAATACGTCACAACATTCTATTAGACCGAACCAAGGTTATATGCTTAAAGTTTATGCCTCTAAAAATTCTTCAAAATGTAGGGTACGCGTTTCTGGTTCCTTTCGTCGCAATGTGACTGCATTGGCAGGTGTTACGTACTACAGCATATATATGGCCAAACTTGTCGTAAAAGCTGAGTCCAATGTAAAGTTAAGATAGAGAAAACTACAACAACGTGCAATGCTTGACTCAATTCCAAAGGATCTCAATCGCCCTTGGGAAAATCCTATGCCAGAGACAGGTGAAAGACATCTTGCACAAGAGCTTAGAGTCAGAGGTGTTGGTTTATCAGCTTATGAAATGCCGAAAGATGTTTATGGCAAAACCATCACTTTTGGACAAAGGTCGAAACTTCCCATTCAAGAACAAAAGCAGAGCTTACCAATCTACAAAGTACAGAAAGAGTTAGACATTGATGGGATTTTTCATGTAATCGATCCTGGGTTTGCCAAGCAAAATGTGTATGAACCAAAGCAAAGGTCTTGATTCTTTGGTGATAACGCCAATTTCACAAGCATCTGCTAAGCCAAGAGCTGGGCGTACTGGACCCGGCAAATGTTATCGTCTATATAAAAATGAGATGCCTCCTACTACAATCCCAGAAATTCAAAGGATAAATCTTGGATCAACCACCCTATCTTGAAAGCTATGGGGATAAATGAAGCCTTCTTCATTTACAGGAAATTCAATCAACCCAAGTATAGTTCATTGCGTGTCTACCTATTAAAATTCTTTTGATATTCCCAAAATGTGAAGCAAGAGATTCTGGGGACACAGATCATTTACAGGAAAAATCAAAATGTTTTATAGTTAAGATGGTTCCACATGCAGGTTTTGAAGTCCTTCTCCAAGAACAAAATTGCAACTTCTTTTTTTTTTGGCAAAGAGAAGTGCAATGCGCTGAGGAAATTTCGAAACTCCCAAATTCCTAAAGATAATGAGATGCCCTTAGACCCACAAATCTTTAGTATTGCACTTGGATTTTTTATACCGAATAAGCAAGCCCACCCCCTTCCAAGAATTCAATATAGATTACAGAGTAAAGATATCATTACCAATTTACCATTCCTTCAAAGGATGAAGCAAGGTAACCTTGCTCGTTTAGGACCTTTAGCTAAAGTTCAACACAATAGCAATAATGATAGATGATACAAATAAAATCAAAACAAACAAAAAAAAAAAATGACATGAGTCAAGGTCCTGATCCAAGATACAAACAAATAGTTGCAGATGAGGGTTTCAAAACTAAAACTAGAAGTCAAATACATGGTTTAAAGTGATAAGCACTAGAAAAATAGACTTCATTTAAGATATTATCGGTATGAATTAGCAGTACATACGCTTGCAGTGGCTAATCAGCATATTCAAACATTTGAATTGCAAAAGGTTCATAAACGTCAGAAAAGCAAAGCAACTAAACCACTATGATCAAAAGAAACAAAGAGCTTACAAAACCAATCTGAGACCAATTATGAATCACAAAGAATACCTCATTCAACTTCATCGTTCTTTACAGAGTACAACATCAATTCTAAGAAGAAGAAAAAAATCACGCACAAGGTAAGACTTACATGAACATGTGGATTACAATCAATCAGAATGCACAAAATTAACATAAAATCACAAGAACAAAATCAATATAAGTAACTATCCATTTGCAGAAAATTATAATGAAGAAAGGCATGTGTAACAAGAATCTATAATACTAAACTATGCTTAGTAGATTAACCTACAGAAAACGCTCTTGAAATTCTACGATATACTATACAAAAACCAGTATCTTCACAAGCAAATCATGTTCGTGGTTATTACATATCACTTGGAAACCAAAAGGATTTCAGGTTTCTTAACTTTGCTAGGAGTGTTAGGATTTGAAGATGCATTGGCTGCAGCTGCTGCGTTGGCAGCCTCCTTTGCTCTCTTGTCAAGCTGAATGAGACTCCGTGTTGCAATTATTGCCTGTGGCACCAAATCATGTGACGCCCTTGCATATAAATTCCTTACTGCAGCAGATGCAGCATCCTTAACATCTTGTGAATTCAATGGAGCCAATAAACAGTGCCCCAAGATTCTCAAAACAGGCTGTAGAAGCTCCCAAGGTAAAGGAATTCTTGCCCCCTTGGATGAAGTCAAAGCAAAATGATCCTTCTGAATTTCCAGTTTCCCCATCTCTTCCACAACTTCCTCAATTTCATCCGCATCCTTCAAAGCTAAACCATTGGAAAACCCATTGATCTCAGTTTTATCCCCATCATCAAACTCTCTCCTACAGGGACAATCCTGCCCAGCCCAACCAGCCGCAAATTCACAAAGTTCAAGCTTTGACCAACTGGGCATCTGGGAGATCTGTTTATAGTAACAATCAAGCGCAACCCCAACAATGCAGGCCCTTTTGGTCGATTTCACAGAATTCTGTGGCTCAAGTGGAGCAGACATAACACCCACTGAAGGCCTGGATTCGTTAACTACACTACCACCAGGCTTCTTCATTGGAGTATGGTAAATGGAGGGTTGCGACAGATCGGGAATTGTAACCAGTACGGGTTTCCCACCACGAGATTTGGTCTCTGTAGCATAAATGGCGAGAAGCACAGCCTCGAAGCCCGCGAGGGAAGGTGCAGAAGGGGAATTAGAGGAGGAATTGTGGATTCGTGTGAGGTAGAGACCAGAAAGGAGAGGAAGGTACGAGAGAACGACCAGGCGAAGATGAGGCTCAGAGGAAAGGAAGGTATCGTAGAGCCATTGGCAAAGGGGATCGGAGCCAGACCCAGAATCAGGGGAAGAGAGAGAAGGAGAGATGGCGGAGTAGGCGATGGGGGAGGAGAGGAGAGAGAGGGCAGGACGGTCAGAATCGGCAAGGGTCATGAGGGCATCAGAAGCAGAAGATGGGAGAATGTTAACGAGAGCCTGGATGCGAGAACGAGCTTTGGAGATGGACTCCCACCACGAGTGCATTGGGTCATCGGTGGTGGTGGTTGCAACGGAGGTTGGTGGGGTAGAGGGTTTGTGGGGATTAGGGGTGGAGGAAGAGTTGGAGGAAGAGGGAGAGGAGTTGTTGTTATGGTGATTGAGGTGGAAATCCATGGTGGACGAGCGACGGAATTCCACCTCCTCACCAAAGACGATAGCTCAGGGTAACAGTAATAGAAAAAAAATGGAGAACGAAAGGGGAAGGAAGCACTGAAGTTAAAGATCCGAACTTCGAGAACGTTTTGACTGGAAAAGTACCAAAGTCGCAGCTGGCATAAAGAAAAGAAAATGGGAAGGGGTAGGGACAGATGGGTTTGGACTTTGGAGTAGGGACTCTAAATCTGGATCATGATCCGGGTATGGAAGCGGGTTCGGGTATGGAAAGTGGACTCCTTCCACTTAACCAGAACTGACCTCGTTTTATGTCGTTTAACATAAAAATTGGATACTCCGCCGTCCTCACTAAACACTATACAGAGGCAAGGAACCACCTTGTTACTTTCGCCCCTGCTCCATAGATTAATGCAGCTTTAAGGCATTGGGTTTGCATTTACTCACTTCAAGAAGAGTTCAATTGGTGAAGCTCAACAATGGCAGCTTCGGCTTTGTGTAACACATTTCTGACTCCTACTTCTCCGGCTTCTCGTGCATCATACTTGTCTCCACCAAAATCTTCAGTCCTCAGTTTTTCCAGCTCAAGATCTCATACAAACTTCGCCCTCCAATTCAGGAAGACTAGGGACAAAAGTCGATTCATAACATTTTGTTCCTCGGATGCTGCTAATGGTCCGAAAGAAGAAACCCCAATTGAATTAAGTAAGTTTTTTCCTTTTTATTTTGGCATATCTAATGCCTTCCGATTGTATTACCTTCCACTTCTCCTCAATTGTTTTGACAATTTGTGTTACGGGTTTTGCTGCTGCAGGGTATGCAGCATTTCCAAGCGTGATGGATATCAATCAGATTCGTGAGATTCTACCCCACAGGTATTTGCTGAGATTAGTTTAAAAATAAAATGAAAGGATGTAACTGAAGGTTTTTCTTTTAATCTTTGTGGTTCAGGTTCCCTTTTCTTCTAGTGGATAGAGTGATTGAGTACAATCCTGGAGTTTCTGCAGTTGCTATAAAGAATGTAACAATAAATGACAATTTCTTTCCCGGGCATTTTCCAGAAAGGCCAATTATGCCCGGAGTTCTCATGGTTGAGGTAAAAATGATTGTGATATTTTCCTCCTTGTATTTCATTTCAATTGTATTACTGTGTACTGGAGTTCTCATGTGCTTTATATTCATTTTGAAGCTTTTTTTTTTTTTTTTTTTTCATTTTTGAAAGATGGAGATATAAACACCATATCTATTGTTATTATATCATTTTGCTATGAGATTCCCTCAGTTTAATTGAAACTGATATGACATTTCTTACTGAACTAAGTGAAAACTCTGATAATAAGAACCTATCTCCTTTATAATTCTAATCTGGTATTTGTAAAATGACTTATAAACTTGTCTGAACATTCATGATTTGAACTACACTATAAAGTTCTGGTCTGTGCAACTGGTTCTCTCAGAAGCTACAGTAGAATTTTGCAAGATTGACTTATTTAATATACGTTAAATCTTTTCCAGTAGTAAGGGCTATTTAAGAAGAAATGTTGAAATTTATAAGATTCTAAATTGCGACTTATATTACCTCTATTTGTGATTGTAATATATATGCGTGTATGATATTCATCTTTTATGTGTCAAGTATCTTTGTCTCGTGTGGGAAATCCGCGGTTCATAGGCACAGAACATGTATTTAGTTGAAATTGCATGAGCCAAGATCTCGTCTCTTATCCCAATATTTAACCTTCATCTAAATCGAAACAGCAACCACAAACTTTAATTTCTTATTAGATGTTGAGAACTATGTATTCGCTAAGTACTGTTGAGGTCCAATTATGTTCGAAGCTTTTGTGCTGACATAAACTCTGATGTTTAACTTAGAGAACCTGCTTTCTTCGCAAAAGAAACTTGTTCTTAAGTCCTTCACGAAGGGGATGATGTTATAAGAAGACGGGCTTTATATTCGGACTGTAATTGTAATCTGCTCTTATACTGTGGTGGGGGTGGTGATGAATTGAGTGACGATTTGCAGGCATTGGCACAAGTTGGCGGCTTGGTGATGTTGCAACCTGAAGTGGGCGGTTCACGGGACAATTTCTTCTTTGCTGGAATAGACAAAGTGCGATTTCGGAAGCCAGTGATTGCAGGAGACACATTAGTAATGAGAATGACTCTTGTTAAGCTGCAAAAACGATTTGGAATAGCAAAGATGGAAGGAAAGGCATATGTAGGAGGTGATGTTGTGTGTGAGGGTGAGTTTTTGTTGGCTATGGGTAGTGATTCTGGTCAATGATTGGAGACACTTCTCCCTACAGCTAAATAAGCTGATATTTCTCTTGATTGAATGCTTCTAGTTTTGAACATAAATCCTTGGATCAAATTTTGGTCTGGTGGATGATGTTTATGAGTTTCTGCCTCAATGTTGATTGAATGCAAAGTCCTGTTTTTTTTTTTTCATGGGAATTATTTTTATTTTTTCTTAATTTTATGGCTGATGAAAAGGAATGATGGAAAAGCAAATAGCCTCAGAGATACCATTGGAAAGATTACTCAAAATAATTGAAAGGATTGAAAAGCATATTTAGAAAGCACGATAATTTTCTACAGAAGTAAAATAATTTAACACTGTAGTTTAATTGTCTAAAATCATAATTCTATTTTTTCTACAAGATGAATCTCATTGCTAGATCTTATAACTTGTTTGGATGGGGGTTAATGGATGCACAGGAGAGGGACTTCTAGAGAGAACACTCTCCCTCCTTTACCCTTACCAGTCCAAACAAGGGAGAAGAAAAAAGAAACCTAGAAAATTTAACACATTGGTGTCCATTTAGGCCTGATTTATCTTTTCCAATGCTTTTGTGTATAAATGGTTAATCATATCTGCTTAACAGTTAATATAAGGTTTTCTCAGAGATTTAATTGGGTTTTGGCCCTCAAAAGAACTTTTTCTAAAGACCATGCCAAACTGGCTAGTTTCTCATTTGAATTATTATCTACATGGCAATGTTTTTGTTTACAAGCCAAGAGCACCGAGGGGTGTCTTTCCCTGTCCAGCCTCAAAGTAGAAAATGAGCATAGCCAACATAGCAATCCTAGCATGCTTGATCTCGGCCAATTTCAGTCTTTCCAGCTTGTCTCTGTCTGGAATATAAACTCCATTCTGAATTGTGCCGGCGAACCCCAAAGGGTCGAAGAATTTGCCGCCGGGATAGCCTTGTTCGCCGGTGGCATTGGCAAAGTTCTCGGCGGTCCTCGACCACGGCGTGGCCCATTCCACTGACTGGGAATCTTGGTCGAAGAAGTCCACCCATCTCTTGCTCTCGACCCATCCCATGAGCAGCAACTGGGTACCCAGAAGGGATCCAAAGGAGAAAGGAGCAATGGCACCAGGGTCAGCTCCAGCCTCAAACCATGGGATTCCACTCCATGCTTGACCAACGAAGATTCCCACAACAGCAGCCATTGCCCACCTTCCGTGAATGAGCTCAGCTTCTCTGTACCATTTCAGGAATGCTGGGTCCCTCCCTAGCCCGAGTGGATCGAAGCCATAGTCACCTGGTAGCCTGCATTTATAACATTGCACAGAGAATTCAGAACCATAAATTGAGAAAGAAACAGAGTAGCAAGCAGAAGTGGGTGAGTGGAATTTACGAGCCATCGAGCCATTCTGGGTCAAGGAAGCTGTTGCCACGAGTTCTAATGGCAGGGATCCATGATTTCTTTGCTGGAGCAGCAGCAGCAGCAACTGCAACAAACCTTCTAGGAGTAACAGCAGCACCAATTTTTCCAGCAGCCAAGAGGGTTTGGCTCCTCTTGCCACCAGACAAGAAGGAAGAGCCCAACCCATTTAACAGAGCACCAGAAGTTGCAGCTGCCATCTCTCTTTTCTCTCGAAAGTTCGAAACTTTAATGGGAAAACAGGGGAGAAAATGGAGTTGAGCTCAAGTTCTCTTCACAAATGCACACTTGCTGTGATTTTTTATGTGTGGATGTGGGAGAAAATCTAAAGAAGAGTTGCTAGAGGGCCAAGTAGGATAAAGAAATCTGCCGAAGAAATCTAAGGACCTCTCGTGGATAGATTTTGAACCAATGGGAGCTGGATGTCCATCCAAATCCCATGTTACTTCCAACCACGTGGACCATCACTTCAGCTCCTATTCTCCTCTGGTGGCTTTTTATTTTTCTGATGTTACATATTTGTGGGATAAATATGAGATCCCAACAAAGGAACCAAACCAATTTAATGAACGAAACTAAGATGATAATGAGCAAACAAGATTTTCCACCCTCTCGATATTTGCTACCAAATGATTTTCACACTAAATTTTGCTGGAAATATATAAATAACAAAAAAAAAAATTAAGTTAGCTAAGTTTTTCAAATAGAGATATTAACAAAATAATTTAAAGTAAAATTCTTAAATAAAGATATAATTTGAGACCTTAACTTTGTAAGACAATTTTTAAATGGGCAAGTTTTTTTCTTTTTTCTTTTTTTTTTTTGCGCAAAATGGATTTTTTAGAAGTTTCACATAGCAAAAAAGTTTCATCACAGATACTAACAAGTCCCACATATAGTAAGTCAGGTCCTAAAGAATATCGTGTATGCCACTTCAAGCGGCATACTTTAATTTTTGTAACTCTTGGTTCTTAATGCTCAGTTGTTGTCCTGCAATTGTAAATAACAGAGAGAAAAAACATTGTCAACGGAACTGTTCCAAACTTGTAGTGCTGCTTCCTTGCGACAACCCACCAAGGTACCTTTCAGATACTTTTCTTCAGTGTCTTGGCTCTCCCTACATAGTCAACAAGAATAAGAATGAAACATGCTAACAGTTCTCAAGGTTGAGTCATTAAGCACATGGGAGAACAATTTTCAAGGTTGTGAAAAGCTGAATCGTATCTTGCAGTGTTCTTGCAGGCTTTCCATGCAGCCAATGTTGGAGACACAGTATTTATCATAGTAAGAGCTTAAGAAATTAACGCCCATGGTTCATGAATTCAATCTTCCATTTCAGATGGTCAAAGTTGATGATCCCTCAGAGAGTCAGAAATTATTGAATTTCTCACAAAGACATGTTAGAAAACGGGAAATTTTTAGCTAATTTATCTTGGAAATGAAGACTATTGACAAAGTAGTTTATTTTCTTCCTTCCTAGGAGCAATTTGGAATACATTCTGTTACAAAATGCCTTGTTGAGACATGCATTAATTTCTGGTTGATGTGAAAGTTCCCTTTGTAGTAATGAAACTGATTCTTGCTAGACAAACCAAGTTAGCTTATGTGTACGGATAACTTTCAGGAAATAGCAGAATTCTTGGGCATGAGAGCACAAGAGGTTGCGAGGCCATCATCTATAAAAGTCTATCAATATGTCTATATCTACCTAAGCGAGCAATAAATAGAGCAACAGGAACTAAGGTTAAAGTGAGGTAAGGTTTGTAATAATGATTGACATAAGTTGAGGGTGTGAATAGAATGACCTAATATTAAAAGGGAAGTAAACTTTCCAGGTCACCTCTAAAAATAAAGCCATGAGTGCAAGTGTGCATGCAGAGAATCAATCCTATACTCTTTGTTTATCTTTAGCTTTTCTGTTCTGTAGCATAGCACACTGCATAATGATATGTCTCCTTGTGGAATTGCTTTTTATTATTGTCACTGATTGTGCCTCCCAGACTCACCCATTCACATTCTCATTATGCCCATCTCTGCTCTTCAAACATTGCCTATCAAATTTTCAAATAAAAAATTGTAATCACCTTTTCCTTTTCTCTTATATCATCGGTTATCTTATATATCATTTTTTTTAAGTACAAAACTAATACCAATTGAAGATGGCAAACTTTTCAAGAACTCAAATACTTTTAGCTTAAAACCCTCAAACTCAATTTTATTTTATTTGTTTTTAACAACTAATATTTATGAGATACAAATCTATTAACAAGTCTTTAACTCATAACTAATCTAATTCGAGCTAATTGGAGGACCTAAACAGAAATAGAACTCTCCTAAAGACCTTTTTTGCGTATATATAAACTCAAATAAAACTTGATTGAATAAGTATGTAACCCAAATTTAAGTATATATATATATATAAACATTTTTAAGATAACTCTCTTAAAAACTTTTTTACATACCCAGGTCACATTCAACCAACTCATTCTATCTCAATCTAACTAAAATTCTGCTTAAATATTTTTTTTCCTCACACTCAAATAAAACTTGATATAACTTTCTCTACATTGTATATATGAAGAATGTTTAGTACATATCAAACACAAACATAATAACAACAATACTTTAAAAAAAAAATTGAAATGTGAAATTCTTAAAAGTAAAACATGGATCAAAACTTAAATCAAACACACTTAAATATTACTTATTTCTTGCTGCAATAATTTATTTAATAATATTATATTATTCTATTTCCTTTGTGCATGTGTCCACTCGGCATGAACGCTAGATGTATTTTCCTGTCAACATGTGTAGTCCACTGATCTTGGCATTAATGGTAGATGTACAAGCTAGGTCTAGCACTAATATTGGTGGCAAACCAACATGTGAGGCGTCTTTATTAGAGGGACCATACCAGTTCATACACCCAACACGTGAACTACCCATGCTTAGCAAATAGCATGCATATTAATTCCACATACTCCTCCCTTTTTCTCTTTTTTAAGATTAAAAATTTAAATAAATTGGATATCAAAAAAGATAAAAATATGTCTCTAAGTTTAAAAAATATTTATAATTTTTTTTTATAAATGATCATCTAATAGGCAAGAAAGTTCGAGAAAATCATAAATATATTTTAAGTATGATTATGCAGTTTTGCATATTTTATTACTTTTATAATCAAAAAGTATGAAAATAAATATTGTTAAGTCAACATAAAAATATCGTCTATGTCTCAGTAGAGATTGAGTAGGTCCTCGTCGAGTAACACTAGGCTTGCAAAGAATAACAAAAGATCAATAGGGTGTTATTCCCACGCTCAAGTTAGTACCAAGAACTAAGGGAATAATGAGTAAAGCACAAATGGATTAAGTTTCTTTTCTCACTTACCTTCCTCATTAATGAAGTCTCCTTTTTATAGCGCTCTGGTCTCCTAAGAGTACTTACGTCACTGTGGTGAGAGTGTGAGTATAAATCTGAGCTTTTAGTCTTTTAGGTTTGATCTTTATGTTGCGTGAGCCGCGACTAATCACCTTGGTTTACATCGACGAATTTAGTCCACATCAATTAAAAAAAAAATATTAAGTTACAAATGTTGATGTTGGAATCGACACGTTTGTAATGGATTGCATCCACATCAATAAGTTAGCAAATTATTTTTCCTCTTAGAATTTATTGGTGATTTGAAGTGAATGTGAAGGTTTCAAGTACCTGTACATTATTTATTTCCATGAAGAGACTAACGAACTTAGGATTGAAAATGCACTAAAAAAAAAAAGAGAGAATATAAAATAGTACTTTAATTTATTTTCAACTTTGTTATGAATCAGATTCTATTCATCACTAACTCTGCCACGTACCAAATTTTTCTGATGAGATTTTAACAAAATTTTGTGATAGATTCCACTTAAAAATGATCTCCACAAGGAAATTCAACAAAAAAAAAATCATATTTATGTAAAATTTATCATAAACGATTTAATAATCATAATCAAATCAGTAAAAATCATATTAAGAATTTAAGTCATAATCTTAAAAGCAAATAAACTTTTTTTTATGTATATTTATTATTAAGAGATAAGATTTAAATTTACTCACATCCCTATTATCAAGAAAATTATCTTTTATTTATTTGTAGATATTTTATTTTCTTTATTAACATTATAAGCAATTTAAATACAAATATGACAAAAAAAAAATCCAATTCCAAAGAGATCATAGAATTTAACAAGGGTCTTTCTAGATCCCTTTGCAGATTGAAGTTACCTTTTCTCTTTTTCAGTTTTAAGATTGCATCCAACAACAGCAAAAGCACAACATTAGGAAGTAACAACCTTAAAAATGGATTGTCACTAAGAGACACATCAGTCGCAATTTTAATGCAAAGCCAACATATGGGTAATGAGAAAAAACACCTAACTTGATTCTGGAAAAATCGATCCCCAAAGAGCTTTATGCATATCAGATCTCAGTGGTCCTCGCTCCTCGCACCAACTCTGGTTCCTCTTATCTGTTGTCGACCGACCACCACAAATCTATTTAAATTGATGGATAAAACGAAAATTACACAATTTTATTAAAAAAATTGCTAGAACTGTGCAATCATAATATTTTCTTCTAAATGAAATTGTTATACCAAAATTATAAAATTTTATTCCATTAACTCTTATTAATTTATAGAAATTCACATGTTGGAAGGAAGCTTTTTTTTTTTTTTTTTCATTTCCTTTTCTCGAAAATAATCATATGTGAATAGACATAAGATAGGGTCTAAGTTTACGAGTTCAAATAATAGGAGCCGTTATTTTGTTGCACATCTCTGTCTTCATGCAGGACAAGGTTATCAGTCACATAATTATGCTTTCTTATGTTTTTTCCACTGTTATTAAAAAAAAAACCCTACAGAACGACCTTTCAAGAAGAAGACTTCACCAGAAAAGTGGTAGCTGTGAAACTTGGATAGTCAACCATGTGACACGTATACCATTACATTTCATGGGAATTGGAAGGAGTAGGACCACTCTCTCTCCCTCTCTAGTTTACCACACTCAAAAATCTCATCTTTGAAAACTTTCCGTCTTGAAATCCATCTTTTCACCAATCCCACTTCACTTATTTAACTCCCCACAATCCCACTCCCCACATTATCAGAAATCTCTCTCTGGTTTTGAGCACCCGTATTCTCATTCTCTCTCTCCCCTTTGCTCTCTATCTCAACCCAGAGAAATGGCAGCGAAGTTCACATTTTTTCTCTGCATCTTGGCCATCTGGGCTTTGGATTCTGCTTATGGTGCTTCATCCCACAATGCCCCAGCACCATCCGCAGACTGCTCATCTCTGATCTTGACCATGGCTGATTGCTTGTCCTTCGTGTCCAATGGCAGCACCATAACAAAACCAGAGGGTAGTTGCTGCTCTGGCTTGAAAACTGTGCTTAAGTCTGATCCTGCATGCCTCTGTGAGGCCTTCAAGAGCAGTGCTCAGCTGGGTGTGGTCTTGAATGTCACAAAGGCTGTGACTCTTCCTGCTGCTTGCAAAGTCTCTGCTCCCTCTGCCACTAACTGTGGATGTGAGTTTTTTGCTTAATCCCCATCTGGGTTTTCTCAGATTTATTCTTTTTTAGTTTCTTCTTTTGGTTTAATCTGTCTATGAGAAAGTATTTTCTGGGATTGTTTAATTTTTTTCGCACAGTCTTGTTGGTGGAAAAAGTTTTCATTTCTTCTTTTTTTTGGCATATATGAGGTATTGTGAGGTTCTGCTTGCATTTGGCTTTGAACATGGTTTCATCTCGATTTCTTTCCCCCTTTCAGCTTCTTTAGGGACAAGGATGAATTTTGATGTGTTTAGTTTATTGTTTTCTCTATTTCTGGATTCTGCTAGTAATTTAATTGCTGCGGTTTGGTTCTTTTGCAGTGTCTGTAACACCTGCTGGTGCTCCTGGTATGTTTTTTGCATTTCAATTAACACACTGTAGTCCTTTTTCTTTTTGCATTTCAATTTTTGATTTCTTATGCTTCTTTGAACTGGTTTCAAATTATTAAGAATAATGTGTGATTCTGTGGAAATTATCTTTCTTCTTTAGCTGTCTATCTGCTATGTGATTCCTTTCACAGATAATGGATAATTTAATCAATTGTCATTATATTAATTAATATATAATTGTGGACATTAGACCCTATCAAATTCCATATGCCCTCCAGATTCTGTGATGCCATTCTAGTGTCTACCTAACCCAATTGGGCCTACCAGTAACTGCAGATAATTAGAACCATGTTAATCATTGTTAAGTTCTTTTTCTTTTTTAATTCTTTCTTTGATTCAAATAAAGTTGCCGGCACTTAGTTCACTATTCTTCTGTTGGTAAGATGATTTTTTTTTTTTTTTAATTGAGTATTTTGAAACTAGAGTAATTTTTATCTGAAGCAGCATGATCATCTTCTCTATCCTCAACTAAGCACCTCCCTCCAAACACACACACACTCAAGAGGGATATAATTGAGCCTATTGAGGTCTCAAGTTGGAATCTTTATATCTTGAGCTCTATATAGAACTGAGTACAATCAAAACTGTCAAATGGGGTGGCCCTACAAACCTTGATTTTGTCAAACTTACAGGGATTCACCTATGTTTATGTAGGTGTTAGCCTTTCACATCGTTGACGTTTTTTTTCACCTATGTTGTTTCTAGATGGAAGCGTTGCTCCATCAACATCTCCAACAGCTGCTGTTCCAGCACCTGGTGTGTCATCTCCAGACACTGGGGCTTTAAATGTGGCGTCTCCATCGCCGGCACCACTTCCAGGCAACTCTGCATCATCTTTGTTTCCAAGTTCAGCTGGATCGGTGCTGGTGTGTCTATTAGTAGCCATATTCTGAGGCTTTGAACCGAGTGTTCTACTCTACCGTTTTGAGGGTAAAAAAAGAGATGACATGAGATGAGGACTGTTTTGATGTTGTTCTTACTTTGACTTTACCATTAGAGATCTTGTCATTCCATGTGTGACTAGAAGTAGATGAAATTCATTGCGAAGTTACTCAGTCTCAGACCTATTTTGAGTTTGTACCTTTATATATATAAATATAATATAATATGATCAGCAGTGATATTAGCAGTGTCAAATGTATGCTGGTACTCATGGGTGTGTTTTGGACAAGAACATGCGCAAAAAGACACGGGCAGAGCATGTTATAGTGTGGAGGAAAAGGTTGGCTCTAGAATATGGGGATTCATTATTCCCCACAATTTTGCTATTAATATGTTTCCAAGTGGAGTCAATTTGCTTTTAGTCTTATTTACAATCTATAGACAATGACATGCATAGAGCTCAATAGAGCTGGCCCTTTATTTGCCAATCTATTCTGGTCCTCTATCTTAGCCAGAAGACATTGATATCTGTTGTCACTTTTTGGCGCGTGCAATAGAGCTGAGAAAATATGTTTGCCATGCGCAAAGTGCAAAAGAATTTTAATCCCAACCAAAGAATATGTTTGAGGTACAACTAACATAGTTGTATTCTAACCTTTTGGTTCTACGTTCAAATTTAGTTATAGTTGAAATTTAGTTGTAAAGACTAATTTTTAATATTTTAAATTATATATTTTTTAAAAATTTATTTTTAACATTTTAAACTATATAAATTTTTTAAAATTTTGTCTGAAATTACAAGTACTAAAATATAATTAAACCAAAAAACAAAAAAAACTAAAAGCTGTTGGATCAATATTGGCATATAGCCTAGCATGTCAAGGGCCCCTAAGGCCCGAGGTGGTGTTTTGGGCTCTAATATTGTAATGACAGAATACCCGATTCTTTTGTGCTATAGGACTTCTTTTTACACGTCCTATGCATTGTAAAGCTTAAATTTCTGGGCGGAAGTTGAATTTTCGAAATACGATAAGCCAGAGTCATTGTCATTACTACTCTATACATTTATTTTTCTTTCTGATCTTCTAACTAGTCAAAAAAGCAGGCTGGCTGGCAAATGCTTTGTGGTATTCTTAATATTTTTAAGGTACGAGGATTACTATTTCCAGAGAATACGGTTTCTTTTGGTTGCTAGCTCTTTCCAATCCATAGGAATTCCAAGATATTAACCAATCGGATTTGGCTGGCTACCAAATAAGGGTGTCTTTATCTTAATTATGAATTAATTCGTATGTGTTGAATGGTCAACACGAACATGATGCTGGGGGATTTGGCTGAAGTTGACTGGGTCCTATTGGATCACGTCTTGCCTATAAGTTTGGAAAAGACGGGTGATACTTCCGTAGTCAATACGAAATTTGGGTAAAATGAGAAAGATAAGAGAAAGTGAAGGTTGAGGTTTCTAGATGTTACATACTTTTACCAATAACAAGACTCTCTTTTTTTATATCATCTTAGTTTTAGAGGTCTTTTCATTAGTCTAGTGAGGGCATGAATATGCTATTGAGCCTTCGATTTTTTGGATTCAGTCTTTATTCAAGTGCGACTCACATGAAGAATTTGATCCATATCATTGTGTATTATAATCTTGTTCATTGTTCACTGCCCGCCCTTGTGCATTCCACTGAAACTAATCTTTTGACTGCCGGCGGATTATGCAAAACAAAACTTGATTGACTACCACATAGATTGTATCAGTCAAAAATGGCTTCCATTTACTGTTTGTTCCTATTCTATATGAGAATACTTTAAATCTCAACGTCTCCTATTTTAGTATAGTTTAATGTTTAATACAAATATTAAATTCTTTCACCGATGGTAGGAATATTTAGGGGTGGCACTAGACCGGCATCTTGGCTTAAAAAATTTGGGATAATTTTAGGCTTATCTCAAAAATATCATATTTTTATCTAATCCTATTTATTTAGCATATATCTAAAATAACATATAAACATATTAGTGTTTTACATTTTTTTTGTATTTTGTATATTTATCTCTCTCGTATTAGTATAAATTTTAATTGTAGACAATCCATCCTTAATAAAAAAATTAATGCGTTTCCATAATCATTAACACGATTAGAAATTAAGGCATAAAAGCTGTGAAACATCTATTTATACGTTGATTCACACTCACATCTTCAAAGATAAAATCAAATTGAAGTAATGGAAGTTTCATCCCTAAGCTCAAACCAAAGGAATGGCATGTCATTTCAATGCCCTCCACTCTCATATAGACGTCAAGAAAGGCTTCTACCCATGCAGGTTTCATGCAGAGCTATAGATGCCGAGGAGAACAAGACCACCATTAATAATGGCAACAACTTCTACAAACTATTATGCCTGAGTGAGCTTATAGATCGATGGCGCTTCGGTATCACCCGGATGTGTGCCATGATCCTTCCATGAAGGAGGAATCAACAAGGATGTTATGGGGTTTGGCTGAAGTTGACTGGGTTGCTACTGGATCACATCCTATCTGCAAGTTTGAAAAGGAATAGGCTGATCGAGTGATACTCTGACTCCAAAGTCAATATAAGTCTAGGTAAAATGGGAAAGACAGGAAAAGTAAAGGTTAAGGTTTCTAGATGTTATGGGTTGTTATTGGATCACGTCCTATCTGCAAGTTTGAAAGGAATGGGCTGATCAGGTGATACTCTAGCGCCAAAGTCAGCATGAAGTCTAGGTAAAATGGGAAAGATAAGAAAAATAAAAGTCAAGGTTTCTAGATGTTATGGGCTTGGCCCTTGTGTCATCTGCGACCCACATGAGGAATTTGGTCCATATCACTCTATATTATAATCTTGTTCATTGTTCACTGCCCGCCCTTGTGCATTCCACTGAAATGAATCTTTTGACTGCTGGCGGATTATGCAAAACAAAACTTGATTGACTACCACATAGATTGTATCAGTCAAAAATGGCTTCCATTTACTGTTTGTTCCTATTCTATATAAGAATTCTATAAATCTCAACGTGTCCTATTTTAGTATAGTTTAATGGTGAATACAAATATTAAATTCGTTCAACAATGATAGAAATATTTAGGGGTGGCACTAGACCGACATCTTAGCTTAAAAAAATTGGGATAATTTTAGTCTAATATCAAAAATATCATATTTTTATCTAATCCTATTTATTTAGCATATATCTAAAATAATATATAAACAAATTAGTGTTTTACTTTTTTTTTTTGTATTTTTCATATTTATCTATATCGTATTAGTATAAATTTTAATTGTAGACAATCCGTCCTTAATAAAAAAAATTAATGCGTTTCCATAGTCATTAACACCGGTAGAAATTAAGGCATCAAAGCTGTGAAACATCTATTTATAGGTTGATTCACACTCACATCTTCAAAGATAAAATCAAATTGAAGTAATGGAAATTTCATCCCTAAGCTCAAACCAAAGGAATGGCATGTCATTTCAATGCCCTCCACTCTCATATAGACGTCAAGAAAGGCTTCTACCCATGCAGGTTTCATGCAGAGCTATAGATGCTGAGGACAAGAAGACCACCATTAATAATGGTAACAACTTCTACAAGCTATTATGTCTGAGTCCCAAAAATGCATCCATAGAAGAGATAAAGAGAGCTTATAGATCGATGGCGCTTCGGTATCACCCGGATGTGTGCCATGATCCTTCCATGAAGGAGGAATCAACAAGGATGTTTGTGCAGCTCAATGCAGCTTACAAGACATTGTCTGATCCTGTGCTTCGCCTAGAGTATGACTGTGATGTGGGTTTGAGGAGCAAAACGAGCATTGGTGATGAGAGATGGAGAAGTAGGTGGCAAGAGCAAATTGTTGAGTTGAAGAGAAGGTCGAATAGCCGTATGGCAAAGAAGGAGGGATCATGGAGCAGTAGAATAAGAGCTCAGAACAACAACTGAAACTTTTCTCTCTATCGATCCTTGTTTTCTTGTTTGCATGTTGAATTAGTCATAAGAAAATTACAAATCAATTCTTTCATTTATGTTAATATCATCCCTTTGCTGGAAGAAATTCAATTATATGATTATATATAATTAAGAAAAATCCATTGTTTGTGTTGTGTTACTTATGTATCGTACATGCCTGTCTCTGGATTTTTTCCAGAAACCGATCCATGGCAACAACCTATTGGTTTAAGCTTTTTTTTCTTTTTAATCTAAATTTGAATGCATGGATTAGAATTATGTTAGACTGAATGATGTATTTTCAAGTTATGTTTTCAAAATAATTAGCTAATTAATCACCCGTTGCAAATTCGGCATATATGGTTTTTTTTATGAATATTTATAGTTATTACGCCCTAATAACGTCTTTGCTATCATTTTATCGGAGATATAGCAATTAAAATAGTGTCATCCATGACACACTTCTACATCAATTCTCAATTCTTTTAAATTGATAGGGGTGATTAATGTGAATTTAGTATTCGATTTCTTCTCCAAATTATCCCACCTCAAGAAAGATAATGTTAATTATATCACCCTTAATTACCTTTTATTTCATATGTTTTTAGCACTAATCTTAACACTGAAACTGTACCAAGTCACTGAATGTGAACTTGTATTGAAGGTAATTCTAAGTAATTTGCAAGATATTATAAGTGTCCTAAAAAAACACTATTCTCTTTACAGTTCATCATAATCACATATTTACAAGTTATTGATAGTTTGTGATCTTGAGCTATCAAGGTTCAGCCTTAGGAGCAAAAGTGGCAACGGCATCCGCCACTGATAGAAATATGCTGTCTTCCCCAATTTTGTTTGCCAAGTCGGATGCATGGAGCTTCTCTATTACAATTGGCCCCGGATTTGCCAATGCAAGCTGTTAAAACATCCTATTAAGGCTCCTGAACTTTAGTAAAGGGATTTTACAGAGAAAATCCTGTTAATAATGATGGAAATTTGTTGATTTCTGTGATTATGTTATTACCTGAATCTCTCTTTTCTGGAGGCTCTTGTATAGATCTTCCAAAGCATGGATGCCATTAGTGTCAATGTCAGTAACAGCTGCAACAACATGATCATTCTACAAATCAAATTTTTCATCAAGGCTAAATAATCATGAACAGGATCAAAGAATTTAATTGAAAGACTTACGCGACATTTCAACAACGAGGTATTTTATTCCTTCTTCCCTTTCTGCATTCTCATCAGCCACCCATCTCAGGATTCTGCAAAATTTTTTGAGTCAAGTTCTCAAAAGGCTAAAACTTTTCCATTAAAGATTGTACTCTAATTAAGAAAGTAATTAAACTCTCATATTTGTAACTTGTTACTATTTTTTATCCCATGCTGAAGCAAAAAAATTACCTATCCTTAACATAGTTGCAATTTGAGAAGTAGATTGCAGAATCAACTCTGATAATCAGCATGCCAGAAACATGAGTTGCTTTTGGGTATTGCAGGATGTTCCTGTAGACAGTAGTGCCTGGAAGTCTCCCAAGCACTGCAGTCCTTGGCCTTGTTACTTGTAAAAGGATTTTGGCAAATGATATAATCACCTGGAGGAAGAAATTCAAGAACAAATCAATCTCAACATTTCTGAAATTATTATAAACACCAGAAGCTTGTTTAATCTTTACCGCGACGAGAAGACCAGTCTCAACATCCTTGAAAATAACCCCAAAGAAGGCTCCCATGCAAGCTATAAAGTCAAATTTGTCAACTTTCCACAGCAGAACAGCTGCGTTAACGTCCACAAGGCCTAGCACAGCAGCTATTATAATAGAAGCAAGCACAGTGTTTGGTGTATACTTAAACAGTGGTGTAAGGAGCACCACAGTTAACAATACAACCATAGACATAACGATGTTTGATACAGCAGTTTGGCATCCAGCCATGAAGTTCACTGCTGAGCGAGAAAAGGATCCTGCATAAAGATCAGAAGAACTTAAGAATTCATAAGATATTTGACATTATTGAGCTTTCACTTTCCAGTTTTATACCTGTAGCTACATAGCAAGATGTCATTGAACCAATAACATTCATTGTTCCCATTGCCAACATCTCTTTGTTTCCATCCACTTGGTAGTCTTTCATGGCTGCAAATGTTCTTCCAATGGCGATAGCTTCCTAGAGTTCGAAACATTTGGTTTTAAAACGATGCAGAAAAAAGTATAGTTGCTAAGATAAGGAACCATCTCTAAATATGCTTACTGTGAGTGCTATCATCCCAGCTACCACACCAATCCGTACTCCTGCACCAAGATATTTTCCGCTGAAAAAGATTTCTCTTGCAGATATTGGATTCACGCCCTTATCTATATGTCTCACCTGAAATAGAACAATTTGAGTTTAAAAGTCCAGAATTATATCTAAATTAACTTGAATAAGAGAAGAAAATCTATACTGCTAATAAGGACTTACGATTGAAACTCCTTCCTCGTCAGCGCGTGTAAGGTACACGAAAAGGGTGGACACTATAACAGATATCAAAGGAGCAATTGCAGCCACCCAAAAATATTTCTTGTTCTTTTTAGCCTGTCCATTAAAAGAGAGGAGTTAAGGGAATTGAATGGAAGAACTCAAAATAGTATAAAGGGCAGTGAATGGTATTCTTACCATACACTTAGCCGCAAGAAGGAAAGCCAATAATGCAAGTCCTATGACTATTGTCTGCCAATTCCACTGTAATATAAGAGGTTAAGGAAATATGTAAGTTGATTAGTTTTCCTTTCTGTCTTTAGACTAAGAGAAATGATAGTTGAAAACTTATTAAGTACCCCGTGGTGCACGTTAGTCCAAACTGAGCCCATAACAGAAACAATATCAGTCTTCTTGGTGAAATGTTGAATGCCAAGCAGACCTTTGAGCTGCTGCAGGGCAATAGCAATGGCAGCTCCACCCATGAATCCCACTATGGCCGCGTGAGATAAGAAATCGATCAAGAATCCAAGCCTGCAAGTTGCATAGAAACGCAAGGGACTGTTTAAACCCAGAAGGAAACTAAGCTCAAGAGGTTCAGATCATTTACCAATCAAACAGTACATGTACCTCAAAAGTCCAAGTGCCATTTGGGTGATCCCAGCGAAGAATGTGGCTGTAAATGCAAGACGAAGGTAATCATGACTTCCATAGTCAGGAATCTCGTCCGTCAGCAGAGTTCCAAGCAAGAGGGACACCACAGCTACAGGTCCAATCGCTATGTCTCTTGAGCTTCCCATGAAGGCATGCACAAGAGGAGCTACAAAACTGGTGTCTGCATAAATTCATGGAAGAGAATAATCCATTTAGCCAAATCACATAAATGAAGAACTAACATGTCAAAGCTGCTAAGAGAAATAAAAATACTCACATAATCCATACTTGGGATCCAAATTCGCAAGCTTTGCGTATGCAATATCCTGTAATTTATACATGCATATGGATACATCATAACAAACTGAAATCCAAAAGTAAAGGACTATTGGTAGACTCTAAACGTATGCTGTTTAGGCATGCCTCATCCACTGGAGTCTTTTGAGGCGTCTCCATGCACTATGATTAAGAGTCTAACAACATCCCTTTAAAAGGACATATATGATTTACATGTCATTGTTATACAGTGAACTTCATTTTACCTGAGGGATACATAGACTTGCAATGGTTAGCCCAGAAACAAAGTCACCCTTGAATTTGGCAAGATTGTAGCCTCTTGCCCATTCAAAGATTGGGAAAACTGTTTGCAAGCCAAGGAAAAACTTTCTTTTTCGAGGTTGGTTCTTGAAATGGCCTAAAGGGTTGTCTGGGAAGAAAGTTTCCTCCACAGCATGCTTGATCTCTGTGAGAAGATCTTGCTTAGGAGGAGCTCCCACCTTGTGAATGTATGGCAAAGTATCTCCATGATGCCGCGAAGGAGGCCCGCTTCTTATTTCCTCCATTGCCTTTGCTGCAACCTCCTCACTAACACACTGACTCATTTAGGCTAGCTACTGGTGATAGTCTGCACATCACACAAATCATGCAGATAAATAGCATTCGTTAGTGATAAAGCTATATATCTATTAAAAAGTCAAATGTTTAAAAAGTGCAAAATCACATTGTGAATCCAGATATTCACTGCAGTAGGTCGATGATGTAGTGATAGAAGCAATTAGATAAATCAAATAGTGCAAAGTTCTGCACTAATCAATCTATACATCAACTTAGTGTATTGTATCAATGAAGAATAGAAAGAATACCGAATAAGATATCAGAGAAAGCCAGCAAATAACTTGGCCACCTTTTGGGATGAAGCTCTTGACTTACGTATAGTCACAAAAAGGAAAGAGTTGGCAACATCGACTGTGTACTTGTTCACTTGGAATCTCAGATTTGACCTTATTAAAAAAATTTCTGTTCTATCTATCAGAACCTCTCAACCTTTCGTGCTCCACATTACTAAGCTTTTTCTTTCTGCCTGGGCGGCTTAAACTATTCCGTTTCACTTTCACAGTTAGAGGCGGAAGAATGGGATAGTGATTACGTCCAGGTTCATCAATCTGAATGCATGCGTTGAATTTCACTTAATTACCCCTAATTAATGAATGGACGCGCTGATTTCTAAACTTGGAATGGCGCAACAAAGTACTAGTTATGTATGTGGCGTTGACTATGAACCTCGTGTGGTACTCAGTGTACACTGAGAAGAGAAGAATTATTATAAGAGATGACATATAGTTCATTATAATTAAAATTATAAGATATATAAGAAGAATTATTATATGTGCAATAATTGAATAATAAAGTTGGCTGATTCAAAGAAAAAAAATAAAAGTTTTTACGGACCAAACAAATATGAATTTTTTTTTTCTAAGCTGGACAAATGATGTAACATTAACTGTTTGGATGATAGAATATAAACCAAAAAAGAATGGAGGACAAGGGCTGTTATCATTTTTTTAGTGAAAAAAATTTCACTTTATTTCTACACATTATTGTTAATTTTAAAATAAAATTTTATGTTTTAAATTAAAAATAAATAAATTATCACATTTTAAATTAAAAACAAAAATAAAATTTTATTAAAATATTTTTTTATTTATACAAAAAATTCATTTTTGTTATTGACATAAAATATGAGGATTTGTTTTATTTAATTTAAAACATAAAAGACATTTTTAAAATTAATGATAACAGAAAAAAAATAAAGAATTTTTCTTCTTTTTACTAATCAAACCATGGAAGGAAATGACATGATCAACACAATTAAGCATGACTTACGTAATGAATTAAAAAGCAGAGTAATTCAAGTTTGGGTTTTCAAATATATATTCATAAAAACCGAAATTAATTCAAGAAGCTAATTTAAAAATATCAAATTACTTTAATCATCAAACTTAAGCTAATTAAGGCACTCCATTAATATATAAAGAGTTCAACTGACATTACCATCATAATTTAAATTACCATAAAAAAATACTACTGATTTTGTATAAGCTTTGCACGTCATCCATCCATATTTGATTAATCAATTAATATATAGATTTAATAGCATATGTAACAACTGCAAAGTAATGAGAGTTCACAAGTGCTGAGGAAAAAATGTAGTTGCTTATTTTATTTTTCTGTAAATAAAGAGAGTGTATATGAATTTCAACTTTTGTGACATTGTGCAACGTTGTATCGAAGTATCAGCATTATTGATGCGATGCCATGAATGAGATAAGAAATCATAACTAAATAATTGAAATATATAGAAGTGATATGGAGTTTCAAATCTTACTTTGTCGTCATGTTTGCGAGTTTCGCCTTTCCAATGACGACCTTGATAATCTTTCCCATTGATTCAGTCTGAAAACATGGAAGCTGAAGCTTCAACAAATCACTCTCAGAACAAAAATGCAGAAACTAACTCACCAGAATTAAGTTTTGGAGAAATTAACAAGAAGCATAGGGCTTTAAGACAGATCAATATTATTGTTATTATATTAGATGTATGCTTTGTGTCGACGTGACCTTCGAAGTTCATATACATATATATAAAACAACAAAGCAATTGCAGTAAAATCAAAACTCAAATAGTTTACCATATTTGGTAAATCTAGAAAGAATATTGAACATTGATTGATGTATACAGAAAGAGGAGGTGCTTTGTAAATATGTTGTCGTTTTGTTCTGTAAGAGTCTGCTTCTAATTCTTGATGAACCCATAATTAATAATTTGCATATTATAACTAGGACACATTTCCTCTCTCTCTTCATGTTGTTTTTAGTTGATTGAAAATCATCCATATTCCATGTTATGGAAAGTATTGATTAATTTAGTTTGAATCAACTAATATACTTGTATTCTAAAACTAAAATATAAGACCCTTAATCAAATCAAAACATCTTTTACTAACTTATTTACTCGTTTATATATATATATATATATATTAACACTTTGTCAAAATATTATTTTAGAAAAAGATTTTGTATAAAATGTTTAAAATTATTAGCAAGTAGAAGTGTATACAAAACAAAATGTAATTTTAATATGCTCTAACTTTTGACTAGAACAAAAAGTTCCTATCATGATCCTAGCTCGAAGGACTCTCATCCTGATTCCACAGTAAAACAAATTAACTATTAATAAATTAATCAGCCAAGAAAGAAGTGAGGCTTCACTTAAATAAATAGTTTTGAAGCAGTACAACTGAAGTGCTGTAAGAAACATGCAATTACAAAGGTAATTAAACGGTGGCCAATATGTTTAAATCTTTCACTGAACATCACCATCAGTAATTAATATTCAACACTGGCCCAACTCACATGAATAGAATGAGGACCACCATAACCATTCACCACCCATATTACCAAGCAAAGACAAAAACTTAAACCCTTTGAACATATATAGCTCTGCTAGCTTCTCTGCAACCATACCATTTAAGAGACTCTGCATTATAAGCTCAACAAGGCCAAAACTCAGCCCTTTTCACCTTTGAAATGCTCTCGAGCACTACCACTGGAGAGACGTGCCCCATCACTGTCACTCTCTTCGATTCCAGATCTATGCTGAATGATGTTACCCCTGAAATTTCAAGCTTAAAACTTTCGACAATTTCTTTCAAGTTTAGAACAGAAACAAAGATGGATATCTACCTTCCATTTTAGATAAAAGCTTTTTCACTTTACCAGCACAACCTTGACAGTGAAGAGCAACTCGCATCACAACCACCTACGAATTAAATAAAACCCTTTTAAGTTAGCGAAATTAGATTAATAAAATGTCAAATATAATAGAGTGTGTTATTTTTCAAAAAAAAAAAGAAGAAATTCTTGTTAATATTCTATTTTTTTTATAGGTTTAATATTCTAGTTTTTGAGATTAATAGGTAAGTTAGTTAGGTTTTTTTTATATATTTTATTTACACTTAAATACTTTTATACTCTTTAAATATGAGAATAATATTAATTTGAGATAAGAGGATAATTCATCATTAATTTTTTTTAACAATAACAACTCAAAAGTGATAGGCTTATATATATATATATATATGCTAGGCCTAAACTTTTCATTACATTAAATTATTGGAAGATTTTTTTAAAGGAAAGTAGAAAAGAGAAACTCAGCTAACTTAGTTATGGTGATAATGAAATTGGAAGAGACAGAAGGAGAAGCATATGGCCCAAATTATAATTGGACATAGAACAAGATACCTTATTTTTTTCTTTTTTCTTTTAACTTATGCTTCACCTAATTTTAAAAGAGATCTAAATATAAGATTTCATATGATCCAAAATCATATTATATATGATGATAAAGACAATATACACCTAAGCCTAAGGTGGCCCAAAACCATGTTCTAATCTGTTTCAAAGTGTTTGGAGCGAGTCTGATACTTCAATACAATCCAAAATCAAGTTATGTACGTATAAATATAGAAAGCATAGCTAGCACTCTTTTTCCATAGAGGGGACAAAACCAAACGGCGTGGCCTCTAGTAATACCATATATCTGTTTTCTAATAAAAACACTACTTGCATAGAAAGGACATAAATCATGGTCTCAAAAAAATAAAAGGGACATAAATCATTGTGCTTTCTATAATGAATAAGGAATATCTGCATGAGACAATATGGTCAACTGAAATGCACGTGAAACATCTTGAAACCTCTGCAATGACAAAAATATAACAAAGACAAAAACATGGGTCTCCTCTATTCGGTTGTAGATTCCCATCTGTGACACAACACAATCTTATGTTTTTTTCTTTTTTCTTTTTTTTTAAATCTAAAATTTAATTAATCAAGGAGAAGTGAGTATATTTCTTGGTTTGATTTGATCATACATGCAGTTGAAGCAGAAAGCCATTTGCTCAAAGACTAGGATCCAAAATCCATCTACTCGCACAGATTATGGCACTGGTTTTACTTTTGGTATCAAAATTTGATTGCTTTCTTGATTAATAGACAAAAATGAAACAATACAGGTACTGTTTCAAGGATTCAAATCTCAATTTTCAACTGGGGAGAGAGAATAGAACAGACTTAAACGGAGATAGGTTAAAAATATATATTGCAATTTATGCAGATCCATGCATATATAGCAGAATGTAGAAGATTACCAAACCTGGAAAACATTATCTGTGGGTGTTTTCTGAATGGATTTTCCCTCATTTTCTTGATTTTTTTCTCTCGGCTTGATCTTTGGAACTGAGACAACAGAGAGAGCTTTGTTACTATCAGCTGAATTGAACCTGTGAGAATCAACAAGCTTGGAGTACTTGGCATAGTTGATTAGTCTTGTGTTATCAAGCAGAATGCTTCTGTCTGGTCTTCTAGGCACTATCACCGACCGCGGATCGCCGGTGCTCATGCACACTGCTGTTGATGCCTGAGAGTGGCACATGAACCCTCTCCCCATTTTCCTGCTACTGGTTTTAAGGCTCATAGCTAGTTAACCTCACCAAAGAGAAACAAAAGAGCTTCTTTGGGACAAGTGGTGGAAGAAGGTATATATTTTGAAGATTAAAGATAAAGAATAGGGAATAATATATTGTTATAGTGAAGATATAATAATTTTCTATTGCATTGTGACTGCAGAAGAAGGAAGAGAGTGACTATAGAATGGGAGAGACATGCTGTCATTATGGCTTGGCTAACATTGCCTTCACTAGCAGCATAGGAACTTTTTGGCATTTTATCTGTTATGTATATACATATGATCTGTACATGTCTATGAACCTGTCCTTTTCTGCAGTAAATGCTGGGGAAAAAGAAATTGACCCTTGCTCTTTTTGCTATGAATAAGAAGGACGTTTTAGATGGAAGGGTTATTCATTGGGGTGAAAAAGGGAAGAGAGAGAGGATTTGATTGGGTTTGCCATAGCATGCGAATGGTAGTATAGTTGATGATGACCGAAATTGTATCTCACAAGAAATTGGTTCAAATCTCACTAACAATATGAGAAGTTTGTTAATAGATAATCTGTAATTAACCGTGTAAATGCTCTTTAAGTATTAAAGCTTGCCTTAACCCTAATAAGCCCTCAAAATCTAATTCACTTAAAATATTTATTGCCAAAAAGAATCGAGAACAACCCTTTTTTGCTCTTAAAAGGTAAGATTTCACATAAACGGATCATTTGAACATTGGTTTTTCCTTTTGGGGGAAAAAGTCTGAGATGTAGCATGGAGACAGATGCAAGCACCACTGTCCAGACACAGTCAATGGATAAGCTCAGAAGCTACAAGACAACCTTTGTCATTATTTTAGTGGTTGTGGTCATTTTATTTTCCCTTTTTGCAAAATTTTAGTCATTCACTATTACATGATGGTATCAGAAATCAACTAGTCAAGAACTGAACTTGCATCTGGACCAAAAATGAAAGGTCAAAATCTGAGACACAGAAAGGGTTACAAGGAGACGCATACAGCGAAATGTCTGAGTTGCAGATTGCTGAGCCTGTCACAAATCATAATAGAGCTGGTAACAGTTAATTCTTCACAGTTACTTTCTTCGTGCTTATTTCACTAATTGCATGAATTGACCTGCCACATTACTTAGGCCCCAAGGAAAGTTTGGCAAAACTGTCCCTACCATGACCCCAAGAAGAATCAGAGCTCAGTTGCAGTGTGAAAGGCCATAAAGAAAGATTCTTTAGGATCCCAAAATAGACGGACAACGTTCCCAGGATTTTTTTTGATAGGCATTCGTTCAAACCATAAAAAAATGAGGAACTGCTATGAAGGTACTGTTAACAGTGACTAAGAACAAAGTTCTGTGTCTTTCTGGTTGAATAAGGTTAATGAGCAATACTGTTTCTGGTTCTCAAAATTACAGTGTCGTACTGTTAAGATGTTACAGAATATTGTGCATCAAAAAGCAGTACCTTTGAAATTGAACATAATGGTGAGACAGCAGAGAAGCAGAAATGGCCCATCATCAAAACCTTATCTAATGATGAGTGAAAAAGTAATACATAACTTTAGCAGAGGGATACCATGTGAAGTTGTTTATGCTGTTCCAGTCCTTTAATTCCCTTCCTGCAGTAATAAATGCTAGGACCACCACTCTCTCAAAACCCTTCTGCTATTTTGGCAGTAACTGATAAAACCTACCACTTGAGTGAAAGTACAATACCTATGTCAACTCTAAGTCAGTGTTTCTATATATTGTCCAGGAAAATTAACCCTTTGGATGCAAGAATCTAGATTCCCCGTAGTTAGTTGCAATATAGCTGCCGACATGGGAATCCTTGAATTATTGGTACAGTCCATCACCCTATTCATCCAACGGTTCATGTATTTGTTATATTAGTAATTACAGTGTATTCGACTATAAACAATTTGCTCCCGTAGATGTTGCTCCATCCAATTGTTTTGCAAAGCTTACTCAACTGAATACAATACACAAGGCAATTGTAGGTTGGTGCTGTTCTATTGCTTTGGGGAGAAGCGCAAAAAGAGACTAAAATAGCAAGATGAGATCATCAGCTGCAAGCTGTTTTGTTTTCATAATTCTAGTGGTTTTAACTGAAAAGAAAAGGTTAGTAATACAAAGTTTTCCCTTTCAACCAAAGATGTTACGAGCTTTGAAGACTCAAATTTATTGCCTGCCATCTATCTCACAGTGGGATTTCTTTTACCGCTGATAAATCTTAACTAAAGCTTTTCTCATTTGTTGAGGTGGTCCAGTGGGGAGGCCGAGACATTTAGTGTGGAAAAGTACGAGTGAGGAGCAAAACGTAACTGATATGATCCACTTTAGTATTAGATAGATAGATATTGCAGTTAATATGGTCGTTATGGTTGGAATGTTACTATCATGTCAGCTGCACAACCTTTCCCTTTTCTTTCTTCCACTGTTTATCTGCCCCACGCGTTTATTTGTTGTATTTTATGGGTAGAAATTTAAATTTGGCAAATAATTTTATTAACTAAGTAATTTATATAATTATGTACAATAATAATAAATAAATAAAATCAACCAATAGTATTAGTTTAATAGCAGCAAGCCATAAAAATATCTCGTACTCATTGAAAAGTTATAATATTTTTCTTTTACAAAATTTTTATTTTTATTTTTATCATCAACCTAATAGATTAGTTGATAGAATTATTTTATCTTAAACAAAAATCTTAGGTTTAAGCTTTGAAAATTCAATTGCATTAGAGAGAGTTTTAAATTCTAATAGATGTTTGACAGGAATCTAGTAAGACTAAAATTTTTTTTTTTCATAATATTAGAGATCAATTCCATTGAAGATGAAGATGATATAATAATCGAGGCAGCTAATGATGATGGTCCTAGTATTGAGGCAGCTTCAACTTCAAAGGAAGAATTGGAATTTGCAGTCCAAGACTATATAGGGAATGTTGTATATGATACAGAGGAGTCATTTGACACCCTAAGAAAACTTCATTGGGGAGTGATGAATTTGTTGATAAAGAGTAATAAATGCTCTTTTTTTCCCTAACAAAGATCTTGGAGAGTGGCGTTGAAATGAGTGCAATGTTCTTGAAATGTAATTGACATGGGTTTGAGACTTCAAAATTTGTGTAATTAACTTCCTCCAATAAGTCAAAATGATAAATAAAATATATATATATATATATATATATATATATATATATATATATATATATATATATATATATATATATTGCACAAACTTGTTCAAGCCAACTTAGACATACACCAAGTAGTTTGTAGCTAAAACTCACTCCTTATAATTGGAGTTGCATGTCTCTTGCATGATAACTTTTTATCTTAAATATGATTTGTCACATAAGTATGTTTTTTTTTTTGAGATCACATAAATATTGTTAGCACTTTTTCACATTTTATTTTTTACCTATCATTTTAATATTCTTAAGTGATCAATATATGTTTATCTTATGAACTCTATCACACACAATGATTATTATTGAGGAACTCTATCGCCCTAATCCACGCTCTTTATCAGAAACTGGGGGCTTGCTAAGAGGACAGACGTTGCAGCCTCCGTAGCCAAATTCTGCAGCATCCTATGCAAAGCTTTCTAGTTCCTGTACCATCGTGAGAATGTCAGATTAAATGAATCTTGTAAATGTCACTTCCAAGAGAGTACGCGGAGCAAGTTTTCAATGATGGCAAATGCTCTGGCTCATGAGTGATTGGTGATCACCCTTATAATATGTATATATATATATATATATATATATATATATATATATTGACTAAACCTGAGAGATTGAAACAATATTTTACTCTAATTTCTCACCTCCTTCAACACTGCCGGGTATAAGCCGAAATAAGGCTTCAGCTGAGAGAGAAAGGGGTGCAAATATTATATTTGGTGGTGCAAAAACTAATTCCCTTTCGCAAAGGATGAAGGCCCATAGTAAAAAAAAAAAAAAAAATACTAACAAGCCTCGTTGCAACACTAGCTACGCCTCGATCAAAACGTTGCTTCAATTAATTGTCTTGTCAGTTGTTCTCCCTCCAAACAAACAACCGGCAATTTTCTTTTCACTGACTATTTTCTCTGAGAAAAATGGGGGAGAAAATCATCCTATGCAGCTACAATGTCTAATATCTTTGCTGACACTACAAATCCAAACCCTAACATGTCTTTCGAGGTTTGCAAAACTCACTGACTCTTTTTTACTGTTTCTGCTTTTTTGCTTTGCTTCTGTGTTCAGATAATCAGAGGCTTATTGTTAATGGTTTCGTTTCTTATTTTGTGAATGTTTCAGGTGACTCAGCCTCCTAATGATTCTATCTCAAGTCTCAGTTTCAGTCCCAGGGCCAATTTTCTAGTACCCACCTCATGGGACAACCAGGTTTCATAGATTTTCTTTCTCAGGATCGACCACCCATTAAGATATCAAAAGAATTTTGTTTTCTTGGAGATGTAAGATGGTCTGAATCAGGAATCATGTATGAGAAGTAGGAGATCGTCATGGTTAGGGTTTAAGAGTCAAGATGTCCCAGCCAGCATTCTAGGATCAGGGCACGTGAGGGTTATGCATGGTTATTTCAACGTGCATGGTGATGGTGGCATGTATATTGCAGCCATTGCATTGCTGTTAATATACACATGATTCCTATAAAACTCACCGTTGATGATAGTTTGGATCATTGTCTTGAAAGATTCATCGATTTCCCAGGTAATAGGTTCTGCCAAAATTATTTTCGTTCAGTTGTTCAAATTTTCATAAATTTAGCTTCTTTTCATCAAAAACATGTGCATCTATCAATGATTGTTTTTGCCCAAAATTTACATTTCCAAACACTATCACCGTAGAGTATAATAGAATTGCATATTTCCAGAAGAATTTTCATTAAAGTTTTACCAGCACTACTTGATAACCCACCAGAAATCACTACTTTATTCTTTCTCTTTATAATTACATGATCAATGGCTATATGTAATCTGACAAGAAAAAGTGGATACAGAAAATGGTATCCACAAATCTGAAGTATTTCACTGGCGATTGTGTAAAAGAACAGTGGAGCCACATCTCGTTTCATATCCTACCTTATTTTTCGTCTTACACCTCTCTCATTGTTGAGGAAATAATAAGATAAGTACTAAAAATATTTATTATTTTCCGACCAATCAGCATTATCATATCATTTCTTGTACAACGAGAGAGGCACGAGACATGAGATGTTAATCTATGAATGATCATCTAGGACCTGATAGTGTATCTGGTGGGATATGTGACAATGAGTCTACAAGTAAAGGGAAATTGCTAAGGTTAAAATCCTGGCGGAACACTTCCTCTCTTTGCCATTGCTCCCATTTTTCAGCCAAACCATCACCTTCAAGCATTCTGACCACCTCAGACATCTTGGGTCTCTCCATAGGAGATCCTTGTGTGCATAATAAGGCCACTTGGATTAGCTGTTCTACCTCCTCTTCAATATAATTACCCTGTAAATCAGTATCAACCAGTGCTTCCAACCTCTTGTCTTTCAGAAGTCCTTTCACCTGGAATCAAGACGATATTGTAAGGTATCCAAACACAAAGCAAGAGAAGAAGAGTAATAACATTGAATTATTCATGGATTTACAAGTTAGAACACTGAATGCCTACCCAATCAAGCAACATGACATCGTCGTCGTTGGCAAGTCGAGCTAGATCAAAAGCTCTCTGTCCAGTTATGATTTCAAGAAGCATGACACCATATCCAAAAACATCAGTCTTCTCAGAAGACTTTCCAGTTGATAGGTACTCTGGTGCTATGTGCCCAATTGTTCCACGCACAGCAGTGGTAACATGAGTATCTTTGTAATCCATAAGTTTTGCTAAACCAAAGTCTCCAACGACTGCTTCGTAGTCCTCATCCAACAATATATTTGCAGCTTTCACATCACGATGAATAATCTTCGGGTTACAATGATCATGCAAATAAGCAAGCCCCCTAGCAGATCCCAGTGAAATACGCTTTCGTATTGACCATTCAAGTGCAGGTTGAGATTGAGGACGATCTATGACAACAGAGAACAATTGAGAGTACATTCAGTATAAATATATAAACTTTCAATATGAAAATGTGAAGTTCTGCTATTCAATAATCATTTGCTTTTGAGAACTTTCCATATTTGCAGACTATAGTATTGCCCGATAGAACATGGTTTTTAATCCTCCTAGAAAGATTAATCAAATAACCAGGTTAGGCAAATAAGGGTACCTCGTAAACATGATGCTACACTTCCGTTAGCCATGAAAGGATACACAAGCAACCGTTCAGTAGGTGTCATGCAAAAACCACGCAGCCGAAGCAAATTACGGTGCACAGCCATGCTGATCATTTCCACTTCTGTTTGAAACTGCAGCTCACCACCTTGGCTGTGCTCCTCTTTAAGTCTTTTCACTGCTACTAGATTACCATCAGCTAAGCGTCCTTTATAAACTTTGCCAAATCCACCTCTACCCAGAATGTTTTTGTTGCTAAAGTTATCTGTCGCAACTATAAGCTCACGCAGTGAAAACCTTTTAAGCTGACCAAGGTGAACTTCAGGGTCTTCCTCAGCTGGAAAACAGTCAGGGACAAATAGTTGATAAATTAACAATTGATATAAATACAATCCATCAGTGATTATGCTATCAACAATTCTTAACCACTGACCAGGAATATCAAAGAAATTATCGTGCGGTTTCCTTCTTCGCCACCAAGCAAGCGCAATTGCAGGGGCTGCAATTAGAAGCGCGGCACCAGCTGCAACTCCTCCAGCAATAGCTCCAGTAGTACTGATTCCTAGAAGGTTTTAAAGTTTAAATGGAAAATCAAACTCTATCCCAAGATAAAGGATCAACTGGTTCTATGGCAATTTGTCATCATAACCAATAACAAAGCGTGGACACCAACAAACCTGAGGAAGGGGGAGACGGTGGTGGTGGACCAATTGGCGCTGGGGCAACTTTTTGTTGAATCAACCCAGAATTATTTCGAAAACTGTAAAGAGGAACAATAATCAGCAAAAGTTTACCATGTAATCTCTGAGTAACAACCATGGAAAATAATAAACAATTATTTGCACCAACCTTAGTTCAGTAAATGATTGAAAAGAACCAGTAACTGGGATTACTCCTGTTAACTTGTTGGTTGAAAGATCACTGGATTCATTAATGATCAAGGTATCAGGTTAAACTATTGAAAATAATATACCAATAGTATAGATGATCATTTACATTTGCTATAATAGCTCATGGAAAATTTAAATATGAGAATAACACTCACAGGATTTGTAGTGAATCAACGGTTGTCAATCTCATGGGAATGGTTCCTGATAAGGTGTTATTGTTGAGACGCCTATTTCAAGAAGCAGAGAGATTTCATATAAGATAACAGGCAGTGGAGAATAACAGATCAATCGACAAGTACCAAACACAATAAGATGGTAGTCCACTCCTTTCGTTTATTATCAGTGTCAACCTACTCTCTGAAGCTAGACTACTGTGATGCAGATTGATAGATGGCAATGAATATTCAACTGATTTACATTGATGTTTTTCCAGAGTTATGAGCAAACCCACAATTAAAACCACCCAAGAAAACTAGAGCAGTTTCTTTATGGAAAAAAAATGCTGGCCCTCAAGCAGGGACACACCATTAACTACTTAACTGATTGTAATATGAGATTAAAAAGAGAACAGGAGGTGGACAGGTAGTCACCAGTAATCATTTATTTCAATTTTCAAGTAATCTTGTATATTCTCACATTATTTGGAAATAATAACAACGTCAATGAAAATAAATAAATAAATAAGTGGAAGATATGAGGTTAAGCAAAGCATATCATACAGGAAACGCAGTTTTTTAAGGTTGCCCAATGTGGCTGGTATCTGTCCAGTTAAGCTGTTCGTGTAAAGATCCAAGCTCACTAAGTTTTTCAAATTTCCAAGCTCCTGTGGGATCTTTCCAGTTATATTATTACTATAAAGTTCCCTGTCAGTGAAGAGAAAGTATTTTCAGGTTTGAGTAAGTAAATCAGAAAATCCAATAAAAAAACTATAATATGCGAAAATGTGCACTTGACTGGTTGAAATGGATAGAAATTCAATAGTCAATATAATAAAACATAGAACCAAACAAATGGTGTGTACGATTTACAATGTTTACATCCCATAACACTACCATTTACACAATTGTCTTCTAAGAAAGCATCAAAGGAACAAAGGAGAATATCAAGCAAGAAGAAAATGTTAAGCATAATCCTCTTAAGAGAAAGAGGCAAATTAACCCAACTATATCATATCCAATTCAGAACTTACAGGTACTCCAACTTTGTGAGCTGGCCAAGATTTGAAACCAGTTGACCAGAAAGTTGTGCATTTCCAAGATCACTGGAAAACACAAAATAGTCTCAGTATCAGCAGAAAAACATATCATAAATCACAGTATCAAACACATAAATAACTTACACTCGTGTCACATTATTATCACTATTGCACGTAACATGAAACCATGTACATGGATTGACAAGGGTAGAATCCCAGCTCTGAAGAACATTGTTAGGATCAACCAAGTTGCTCTTCAATGTATTCAGGGCATCACCTGTCTCAGACAGAAGCAAGCAATCTTCAGGCATAAACATCTTAAATATTAAACCATAAATATCAAATTAGGATAAACATCTTGACAGACAACTATATCATAAGTCATTCGAAATATAGAATGAAACAAGGTGTGAACATTTATGTTGCAACCGGAAATTGTGTGAAATACATGAATAAGTAATATAAAGGCCAACTTCCATGAGCCAGCCTTAGTCACACATGCCAAAAACAGGCCAAGTCATAAAAAATGCACTTTTGCACACAAACACGTTTTTCTAGACTTAAACAAAGCAAATATCAGATGATTAAGTTCTACAATTTAGGGTCATGACTAATTTAAAAAAATTGCTACCTTGTAAAAACAAAAAGTTCATCACTCACCTTCAGCATTGCCAGAAACCTTGAGCACCAAATCAAACAATAAAATTGCCGAAAGAAGAAAAGAACTGATGAAAAACGAAATCACCCGCTCCCGCTCCTTCTCCATATTTCCTTTCCTCTAGACTACAATTTCACAAACTTCACAATCATGGAGAAGGAAAGTAATTCTTAATTCACAGACCCTTTTCAGACTAGCCAATCTCCATGAAACCCATCTAACCCAGAGGCATCTTGACCTCGTTGACCCAATGAAAATCGAAGTAAACTACGAGAATATCACAAAATCGAGTTCTGGGTAGCTTCAAGCTTGCTCCTTTTTCCTTTACTTTTGGAAACGGGAGTGTGAATCTCAAGTGTAGGCGTTTGTTTAGCTAGAAAATGCAGCACGGAAGAGAATGAGCTACGTAACCCAGCTTCAACTAATGCAAGGCATCACAAAGTGAAGAGAGGAGTCAAGTCAATGTATTGTCGTTGCATCCCTTTCATTGAGAAATTTCCTCTTCCTTTCTTTTCTTTTTTACCTTCTCCTTTTTACTTTATTTATTTTGATTTGATTTGTTTCGTTCACATGAATTATGATCTCCGATGAGAAAATGAAATTTTTTCTAAGGAAAATGAAAAGGAGAGAGGGATTTGGGAGCGTTAAGGTCAAAGACACCCGCTTCCACGCCTGTGAGTGTTCCCACCGAAGCCTCCATAAGAAGAAGCTCATATATTTATCAACCAGAAAGGACAGAGTACGGTGAACATAACCACTCTATGCCTCATTTCTTTTCCCCTTATTTGTTTCACTTTTCGCATATAGCTGTGTCAACCTTTCTGAAGCTTTTTAACAATGGCCATTTCCACGTGACTAGCATGACATAGTATCATGTTAATAAATTTTTTTTTTCTTGATCACGAATATACATAAAATTTATCATCAAATTTCTTATTTAAAAGATTTAAAAAAAAAACAAAACTTTGTTAAAATCATTTTTTTTCATATGAATATACTCGAATTCAAACTCAGATTAATAAGTACAAGTATTTAATGTTACTATAAAACATCCCGTCAATGATTGTACCATAATGCAGATTTAGGGGGAAACAAATTTATGTCCCACTAGAAGAGGCCACTGACTCTCTGATTGTTTTAATTTAAATTAATTAATAGCTTTATTTATTATTGATTTTTTTTGAATAATTATTTTTTTTTTGACGAATGAAAAATGATGAGACACCTGCGTGAGTAGTACAAAAGGTTTAGTAAGTCATTGGAGCAAGTAGGATTTTTTGTGACCAGACGCCCCACGTTTTTGACTGACCAAAAGAAATTTGTAAACAGAATCAACGGTCAACTAATATAATCTCTTTTCCATTCAACTAATTTGTAACCCAAAATAGAAGGGCTACAAGTTGTTTCAGTCAGTCCAATCTGGAAATGGATTTTCCCAGAAACCCACCTGCAAAATTCTATTTTGGAGTAAAATTTGAACTTGTTTTGCAGGGAATTTGACCCCAATAAAGCTTCTATTAGAAAAAACTTATTGAGATTAACTTATATAGAAATTGTCAATCTTAATTAATTATTGATAAAGTTCTAAACTTGCCAAGCCATGACGTGATCTGAGGTCATTAATTAATTCTCCTTTGTTATAATTTTCACTGCTGATTGCACACCCAATTTGCTAGTGACGCCCAAACTGTAGCTCATAATTTGCCAATGACCCAACAACTTTAAACCTCAAACTACAACATTTTGAAGTTTCATCATTCCTTTTCTTTTCTTCTTTGCATATATATTTTTTGATGGAAGCTTGATCTTTAATTTGGTACTATTCTTTTCTAAAGGAAAACCGACTTCCAACATGATAAAACTTATTCTTTTTGGGAATTATAATTATAATTCACTATTTTACAGTAATAATTAAACCATTTATTGGTAAATTAATATACATAAAATTTAATTAATTCCTGTCCCCTTCTGTGTCTAACAGGGATGGAATCATTATGAAATTTTAAGCTAGGTTGTTTCTTTAAATTACCAAACTAAAATAACATCCTTCTCTTTTCAGTATGATAATAATTCAGAGACAATTTTAACAGAAATAGACACATCATATTCATAAGAGAATTTCATATATAACTAGATTTTCAACCGTCCCTTGCACTTCCACCGGAGGCATGGGTTGGATTAGATAGAGTTTAATTAAGTCATGATAAAAATTTAAATAATTTTACAACACTTTTCATAATTTATATATATATAAAGTCAAGAATGGCACAAATTAATTTGGAGTGGTGCAAAAATTAATCCCCTGTATGAAGATGAAAGGAGAAAAGAAAATCTTTTAGCCAAAAAAAAAATGAAAAAGAAAAACTATTGCCAAGTGATCCAAACCTATTGGGCCTTTGCATGTCAAATTGTACAGTCTAAGCCCAAATGGGAAGGGGCTCAAGTTAACTCTAAGTAGGTCACATTTTCTAGACACACACCGCATGTGTCTAGGCGGTAGGGGTGTATCTAAAAAAGGTGGGTGTGCCAAAAGAAATGAACATCTAAGGTCATACGGCGTGGGGCTGAAATGGGAATTTTTTATTCTTGGCTCGGAACAAAAGAAATTCAAAGTTGGGTTGAATTAATAAATGGATAGAGCTTGGTTTTGTATTGAGGATTGATTTTTGCACCCTCTTAACGGTTTACCTCAAAGTCATATGACCTCAAAGCTTCCTTTTTGTTTTGTCAAATGTCTAGTTATTTAAGGCAAGCAATAGCTGCCAACATGTTACAAAACCAGAAACAACAATTGTTTCCATCTGAATCATATTTAGTTGTCAACATTCTGATTCATTAAAAGTTATTCATCTGTCATGTTTTTTTTCTCCTTTGCGAACAGAAACATGTACGAAAACTCTAACACTGAGCTTCTCTCCTCTCATTCTATCAATCATTCACTTTATAGGTTTCCCTTCTCTTCGACTTTAATCTGTCAACCTCTGAATTCCCCCCTGGGGTAACAATCATCAAAAACATGTGCATCCATCAATGATTGTTTTTGCCCCACATACTTTCAATGCCAAGTTTATAGATAAACTGATAAACAAAAAAGAAAATAACATAAGATAAAAGTTGTAACTCTTAATTTTGAAAGATTTAAATTTAAATAAACAAGTTTTTAACAAATAATACACTTAACTCTATCTCTCAATAATAAATATGAATATTTTTTATTTTTTATTTTATTTTTTTGCATAGATTTTGTCAGAGAAAGAGAACAGTAAAACAAATCTTTTTTATCTAACCTACTTTCTATTCAGCTAATGTAACAGAACTTTTAATGGCTTCAAATATATGTAGTATGATTTACGAATTGAAAATTTGGAAGATTTCTGAGTATGTGACCGCCACAAAGATCAAAGAGGCAATGATGGCAAGAAGGGAAGAGCAAGTGAAATTGTATTGTGAGGCAGACCCCAAGTGGCTTCTATGGCAAGAAAGTAATCATTAATCCAACAAACTTATTGAGACACATCAGTACACGTACTTAATTAGATCTCTCTACATGCAGCTCCAACTTGAAACTGTATCCGCAAGTATTTGAGATATAATATATCAATACTAGATAGATACTAGGTACTGTAGCACATTACTTTATGCTTACTCCTATTCTATGAATCTAATACCCTCAGTTCATGTACCTTATTATTATGACCTGTGTCGCAAGGAATGCCCATTCTTGATTTTGTACAGTAAAAGAGAAAAATGAAGAGAGAGTATACACTTATAAAGTCTAAAAACCCTTTAAATTTGTAGGCATGTATGTTATTCAATGTTCAAACCCTTCAAATTTGTCATGCCCACTGGTTTAAGCATATTGGATAGGATCTCATAGGGTGGGGACAAAAACTGAAGGTGACTCCCAACCACTTAAAAAGCACCCTTTATTCAATGAATAGTTCACATGGGGGTTTCTTTTTCTTTCAATTTGGTGGATAATTATTGGATGAAAGGGAAGCAAGAAAACCCCATGTGAGGGTTCACCCCCCTTTTTTTGTCTCTTGACATTTCATTGTCTTTACAAGTTGCAATGTGGAACAACTCCATAACAAAAAGAGTTAACTTCACTAATAGTAATAGGAATCTTCAATCTCAAATGTCAAAAGTTTATCAATTTAATATGCTCTTTCTGATACAAAAGAAAAGAAACTATTCTCTACCAAAATAAAAAAAATAAAAAAATCTACTAGCTTTAAGTTAAATCGGCATGGTGAATCCTGAAACTCAATAAGAATGAGACCTCTCACCATAGATTTAATCAATTTATCAACATACTGATTTGTCTCTCTAAAAGAGTAGAATGTGGTGACTGCATATAAAAACATTAATTGAACTTCATCTAATACTTCAATCAATTTTCATGCCAAACCTTTCAATTAATGTCTTTGTAATGCATACCAGAAGATTCTAAACCTTGCTTTCAACAACGCCTAGGTCTGTTTCTTTCTAGTTAACATTGTACAAAGGGAATTGATTCCTTGAATTGAAAACTTTTCCTCTTTTTTGTCCTATCCCCACCAAAGAAATCCAAACAAAAACATGGACCATCAACAATGCTTCTATATACTCAATTCAATAATCATTGTAGAAGTTGCATTGACAAGACCACTTTAAATTGGAATCTCATTGGCTGTAATTAAGTCTTGTGAGAATGAGACTCATAGAGCCAAACGCACCACAACCACCAAATAGGGTTAGATTCCCTCTATATATCTTATCCCTTTGGCCGTCCATACATGCTCATATGGTACCCCATTTGGTTCACTTTTCTGTACCTTTTTGGGAGGTCATGACAAAATGGATTGTCTCATTGTCAAACATAGTCATGCTTTTAATTAATATCATGTTTGATTGATAGGGAAGATCATGCAAATTGTTAACTTCAAGCTTAAACAAAAAAAAGCCGTAATTATTCTTGATTCTCATTCACGTTGTCTGTTCGTGGATCATCATGCAAAGTCTACATTCAAGTGAAGGATAATATTTTCTCTATTATTTTTATTTTTCAATTTATATAAATATAAACGTCATGTGCACTAGGAAAGAAGATAGGAATATGTAGCAATAATAGATTTTATTTTAATTTTTTAGCAGACAAGAGGATGGGATGAGAAAGAAATTGTAACTTAGAATCTGGAGGAATTGATCCTAGTTGAGAAACTTATAGATGACTTTATAAGAAGGAATAAATTACTAAATTAAATCACGCTTCTAGCAATAACAATTTTAGACATCAAACCTTTTAATTTTTATGATAAAGAAAAGGTGTCACCAGATTTACATATCATTGGCTAGTTGAAGAATTGTGCTACTAATGAATTAATCTTGATACTAATATTAATTTTATCATGGGAAGAATTAAAGCATCCCTAATATAAATAAATAAATAAATAAATAAAATCATTTAAACAAGGAGAAGCTAACAGAAAAGGATATGGTGGTTCTGCCTACCATTTCTATAGACATTATAAAATTTTAGAAAGATAATGCAGCCATTGTGATTCTGCCAAAGTAATAGGAGGATGGAACTCAAGGGTTGCCATTTGTGATGTCCATACCTACACTGAAGCTCAACATAAAGCCTAAGTGCATGCACACATTATAGTTTATGTATTATATGCTTAACTAGCATTGTCCATTATAGCTTGGGATAATGTTATTTAATATATCTTGGTCTTTTTATATTATAAAAAAAAAAAATGAAGAGAAAAAATACTTTAGGTAGGTAAAGGGTTCAATCATATATATCCAGCATCATATTAGCTTCATATATACTTCATAATGAAATATGAAAACTGAAAATGATCATTGCCTCCCCTACTTAAGAATCATTCATATATATACAAAAATGAGAAAGTGCATGGAGGATCCATACAAACATGGTATAACTAAATGAAGAATGTCTTTATCAGTAGCACATGGTAGTAGTTAACATCCCCAATCAAGTTCTAATCATTAAAGATTAGTAAAATATATTTTACCAAACTATACCTGCCAATATTGACTATGACTATATTCTAATTATTATAGTTCATGGGTAAAATCATTCATATATATATATTATTTTATTTTGACCCTTTTTAATTTTGCTATTCAGATCTATGTAGAATTAGAATTTTGAGTTGCAAAATAAAATATTTAGGAAAAATGAAACAAGATAGAATTTTTACGGCATAAAGATTTTATATTCACCTACTTAGCTCAATTATTTTGGAAGATTCCAAGGGGAACATTCGTTGGTAGAACGATGAATAAGATAATTTTATAGTCAGAGCCATTACCAAACGAGGAAATTTTGGAGGTAAAGACACAATTTTAACCAAGATAAACAAATATCTAATGGATAACAGCTACATGGCTTTGAAATAATTTTGGTGTTTAGAACTTGAAAAGATTGTTAAATTTAATTTTTTGCATGAAGTGATTTTATTTTATTTTTTTCTAACGCACAATGCCATTGGTCTACCATAAGAATTCAATCATGCATGTTGGTTACTTTAATTAGATCGTCATTTATGAGATAGATTAAAACTATATATAACAATGTAATTATAACAATGTAATTACAGTCAGAAGAGTTTTATCAGGTGATACTAGATATCATGTGATTTTCACTTAAAACTATATATAAAACTATATACGTACATAACAGTTTCATGCAGGCCAAGTAGTAGACAAGGCATATAATGCAACCAACCACATACATGAAAATTTTTGGTCTATAGCTACGTATGTAGTTGAACTTTGAATTCATTATAATGGTTAAGTCACAGGTTCAACCGTACCTATCTAGGTTTAGGTTATCACCTATGAATTCGGTATTATTATCACAACTTACTTTGACTCGATCGAAAAAAAAGTAAACAGTTAATGTCCTTTTCATCATCTGACGTACTAGTTTCTTCTATATAGATAGGATGCAGGTTTTCATCTTTCGGGAACCAACTGTCTAGATTTTGAAGCACTGTGTAGTGTGAATGAGGTTGAGTGCCTAAGCAAACAACCAGTAACAGTTTAGTCTTCTGGTTGTTCTCATTAAAATAGGAAACCTTTTCATCACTAATACATATAGCTAGGGATTGCATGGTAACTAATCTTTGTTTCTTTTCCTTTAAAGTATATATATGTTATATGAAAATGTATCGTCTTGTAAATGGACTGGAACATAAAACTGCTGAACAGAGGTGCTATTGTTTTAATTTTTATTTAAATTATCGATATTTAATTTAAATAAAATTACGAAAGCAACAACTCTTTTATCATTTTATTTCAGTTTTATAATGAATGCTTCAAAAAATAAAGACCCATACCTTGTTTGGATTAATATTTATTTGTTCAATGCTGTATAGGGTTCCCGGTAGGATCATATGTTACAGAGAGGTACAATTGTCATGGTTTGCTACCCCACTTAGCTAGTGTAATATCTTGATTATAATACATTTATTTAATGTCTTTTATTTTATTTGATATATAATATAGTTAAAAGAATTAAATAATAAACTATTTTTGATTAAATAATAATATATGTCCAAAGGGAGTCTTTACACATGAATTAAAAAAATTAATGATTAAGTTAGTTATAAAAAAAAAAATTGATTAAATTAAAGAAAAAAGAATAAATATGCATGGATTGGATATAATTGTTCCATGCCACTTGCAGGAGAATAGGTACACGTGCGGCGAGCTCTTTCTTGCCAGTGCTTTACAGTGAGGATGTACCTCAGCTGAGTCAGCTCTCACTGCTCGTAGGCTACCGAATCATATTGGACCCCACGGTAGCCCATGACCATTACGCTACGAGCGGGTCCCACGGATCCAAAATTCTTTTAATTTGTTGCTTGGACTGTGAGAGTGCGGAGTGGGACCCACCGGAATATTACTCTGACACAGTGGAGTAAACAAGATCCCCACGAAGCTAAGCGGCTTGATCGATTCACTGGCCGACTTTGTCTTTGTCAGATTCACCACCGTTTGTTTTTGTCTCTCCAGCTGTACTTTTACTCGGCTTTGCCGGCTCCATCGGCTTGAGTTAGCCAACTTCCTTTATGTGCATTTTCAATTTTATATCTATCACCGAAAACAAAAATATTTCTTTTTAGATTAAAAAAAAGAAAATGTTTCTTGGTTTTGGATAACAAATTTATATTTGTACCTTAAAGGAAATGACAATATTTTGCTAGCGATTAGACAATGAGACAATGAAAATAAATCATTGTGAAGTTAAAAACTCATCTAAAGAAAAAAAAAACTCAAATTTTTCAAAAAATCTGAAATTTCTCATTTCTTATGTGAAAAAAAAAAGAGAGAGTAAGTACTTGACACATCAGCATTATTTGTTAAGTTTAAAATTACCTTTTTTTGGCAACTCAATTCAAAAATATTGAAGTGCAAGAACAATTATTCTATTCGATTATCACTAAAGTAAAAGATCTAGTCCATTTTATTTATTATATATGTATAGTTATAATTCCATTTTGAGGGTAGAATGGCTTTTTCCAGGAAAATGACAGACAAGCACAATTCTTGATACTAGTTGGGATTTGGGATTCACAAGATTCACTTCCCCTTCACAGTTCACTCACACTAATGTTTAACCTTTTTCCCTTCCCATGCAAAATTTGTGCCCAATTTTCTGAATTGCTTACTCTCACCACCATTAGTCAAAATTAAACAATTATGAGTCTCTTCTCTTGTGACCTTCCTGTTTTCTTCTTTTGTTTTGTTTTTCTAAGCATCTGCCTGACTCCCTGCCTATATAAAGCACAGTCAATATAATAGCCGCCATATACTGCTCTCACGTGATTTACCATCCACCAAAAATTACAATTTACGATAAAAATACTAAATTAGTTGAACAAGTGCTTTTAAAAAAAAATATTGTAAAAGACACGTATTAACAAAAAAAATATAAATTTGTGTTAATTACACTATAATCATTCACATAACGAAATATTAGTTAGATTGATTTCTGAGATAGCATTGCATTGCATTGGCATCTAAAGGTTGTTGTTTTGTTGTTAATGGCACCAAATTCATGTTCACAGATGAAGAGGATGTCCGTATTAGAAAAGTTGTATTCTTTTTACGCATAAAAATAGGCATAGATGTTTGAGATAAGATATAAGATAAATTCTTAATTGGGTTCCATTAGGTAAATTTAGATAGTCCTAATGCTAATAGTAGAGATTGCGCCAATGGCATTAACCTTGTCCCACTCACTCTGCAGTATATATAGCTAGCAAGTAGAGGGCTTGCAAACAAAACCCCTCTCTCTAAGAGAACTGGGAAAGCTTTCACGGACTCTTACATGCTCCATGAATAGCTGAGCAAATTGGAAGAGATTCTCTTCGTTGTGGTTTTGGCTCTAAGCCAAAAACAAGTTCATTTAATTGGGCTTTTCCAGATTTTCCTCCATTACCCATCACGGGCTGCTAGAAAACAACGTGTTCTTAATACTTGTTTGCTTTCCCTTTACTCCATGCCATGATAAATAACCATTTCCATTCATAGGAAGCACACCCTTTTGCTTATTCCATAAGCTCCATTTGAGTTTAGAGGCCACAAACAATGGCTTGTTCTAAAAACAGAGCCTTTCGATTTCGGTACTCTGTTCTGCTCTGTTTCTCATTTTTCCACTTCACGGTTTTTCTGGTTTCCGACCGGGTTTCCGGGCAGTCATCACCTGATTTTGCCTGTGATGTTGCCAAGAATCCGGCGTTGGCGGCTTTCGGGTTCTGCGACAAGTCGTTGCCTATTAAGCAGAGAGTAGCAGACTTGGTGAAGAGGCTGACATTGCAGGAGAAGATTGGAAACCTGGTGAATTCTGCTGTGGATGTGAGCAGGCTTGGAATTCCGAGGTATGAGTGGTGGTCTGAGGCACTTCATGGAGTCTCCAACATTGGACCAGGGACAAAGTTTTCCAGTGTCGTACCAGGAGCAACGAGTTTTCCCATGCCAATTCTCACGGCTGCTTCTTTCAACACTTCCCTCTTTGAAGCCATTGGAAGGGTGAGGCTTTCATCTTCCATCCCATTACCATTTTTTTAAGCTTTTCTTGTCGTAGTTTGAAAAGGGTTTTGTCAAAAAGTGAACAAAGATTTTGTCTTTATCTTATTTGCATATGAAAATGGTAAACTTTTATTCATTAAAGTAAGTTGTTTTTTAATATTCTGCATAAGTTCGGTAAGGTTTTTCAACTTAAATGCTAACTTAATTGGAAAATCTTTGCTTCAGTTGGGGATTTCGTAGATGACATTCATAATGGAGTCCACCATTGAATTTAAAAGTAGAAGAGGGTGAAAATGGAAAAAAAAAAGAAGCAATGAAGGGTTGATTTTCTCCTTTTCTTTTCTTTTTTTTGGCTTGAAAGCGGAAGAAATAGGATAATTACAATAATAAATGAAATAAAGTGTAGGTAAAGCATTAATGGGAACTTGAGGAATTTTGATGTAAATTTTCAAAGGTACCAGCTTGCATGCAAATTATTGCAGAAGCTCAAGAAGAAAAGAGGGCTTGATGCTGATTGATTACCATAACATAATTGAATGATTGATATCACATGCATATCCCAAATCAAAATGGGTGTTTCCAAAAAGCTAGTTTATCAATTTATGCTCAAAATGGAGCATTTCAAATGGTGTTTATTGCTGATTCTTTTGGTTATTACAGGTAGTTTCAACAGAAGCTAGAGCAATGTACAATGTGGGGTTGGCTGGTTTGACATATTGGTCACCAAACATTAACATATTCAGAGATCCCAGATGGGGAAGAGGGCAGGAAACACCAGGAGAAGACCCTTTGCTGAGCAGCAAATATGCAGTAGCATATGTGAAAGGTCTGCAACAAACTGATGACGGTGACCCCAATAAGCTCAAAGTTGCTGCTTGCTGTAAACACTACACGGCCTATGATGTGGATAACTGGAAAGGTGTTGAACGCTACAATTTCAATGCTGTGGTAATGCAATCTACATTTGCTGGAAAAATCTTAGAGCAAGTTTGTCTTTTTTCAGCAGAAACTCACTTTTTCTCTCTCGCTTCGTTGTTTTGCTTGTGGCTTTATCAGGTGACACAGCAAGATCTTGATGACACATTTCAACCACCATTCAAGAGTTGTGTGATTGATGGGAATGTTGCCAGTGTCATGTGTTCCTATAACCAGGTTAATGGAAAACCAACTTGCGCAGACCCGGACCTCCTTAAAGGAGTTATCCGAGGTGAATGGAAACTAAATGGGTATGTTTTATTTTATCCTACTTAAAATCTTTGTTAACGTGGGTTTAAGGTTCATGTTTGTTAATGAATGTTGTTTTTATACTAAGATGTTTCATGTGTGGTATGCAGATATATAGTTTCTGACTGTGATTCATTGGAAGTGCTTTTCAAAAATCAACACTACACCAAGACTCCTGAAGAAGCAGCAGCCAAAGCCATTTTGGCAGGTAATTACATAAGAAATTAAAAAGCTACCATTTTTAACTGAATTTTTACATATTTTAAGAATTGCTAACAACCAATTACTTCTAACATCATGGCTGACAAAGTTTTTGATTGTTAATATTATACCCATTTCCTTAATTTTTGAGAAAATTGTGTATGTTTATTCTGATTCAACAGGGTTGGATCTCAACTGTGGGAACTGGCTGGGCCAATACACAGAAGGTGCTGTCAAGCAAGGGCTTGTGGATGAAGCAACCATTGACATTGCTGTCTCCAATAATTTTGCTACACTGATGAGGCTTGGTTTCTTTGATGGTGATCCAAGCAAGCAAGCCTATGGAAACCTTGGTCCAAAGGATGTTTGCACCAACGCAAACCAGGAGCTCGGCCGCGAAGCTGCAAGGCAAGGGATTGTGCTTCTGAAAAACAGTCCTGGATCACTGCTTGGATCACTGCCTCTTAACCCCCAAGCCATTAAATCTTTGGCAGTTATTGGTCCCAATGCCAATGCTACTAGGACCATGATTGGAAATTATGAAGGTAAGTAATTTTTCCAACTCTTAAGGTTTCTTTGGCACAACAACTCCTTCATAGGAGCACCAAACTTGTTGAATGTTGCAGAATTTATCAGAATCTTTGCTTTTATAAGTTCCTTAATAGTTGTAAACTGATAAAGTTTTGTTTTGTAATCAAAAACTTTGAAGGTATCCCTTGCAAATACATATCACCCTTGCAAGGCCTAACAGCTTTGGTTCCTACAAGCTATGCTCCTGGTTGTCCTGATGTGCAATGTGGCACTACGCAGCTAGATGATGCAAAAACGATAGCAGCCTCTGCAGATGCTACTGTGCTTGTAGTGGGTGCAAGTCTAGCTATAGAAGCAGAAAGCCTTGACAGAGTTAGCATTCTTCTCCCAGGACAACAGCAACAACTAGTGACTGAAGTTGCAGCAGTGTCCAAGGGACCTGTCATTCTTGTCATAATGTCTGGTGGAGGCATGGATGTCTCATTTGCTAAATCTAATGATAAAATCACAAGCATCTTGTGGGTTGGCTACCCCGGAGAAGCTGGTGGCGCTGCCATAGCCGATGTCATTTTCGGGTTCTTTAATCCAAGTAAGACCCAAACAGTCCTTTCTGCATAGCTGGTTTTGTTTGAGTCATACAGATAAAAACAAAAGCTTTTTAACTTTCTGATGCAGGTGGAAGACTACCCATGACATGGTATCCAGAATCCTATGTAGATAAGGTACCAATGACAAATATGAACATGAGGGCAGATCCTGCCACAGGGTACCCTGGTAGAACGTACAGGTTTTACAAAGGGGAAACTGTTTTTGCATTTGGAGATGGATTAAGTTATTCCACTTCAAAGCACAAAATAGTTAAAGCACCCCAATTGGTTTCAGTTCCTCTAGCTGAGGATCACGTGTGCCGTTCTTCAGAATGCCAGTCACTTGCTGTAGCTGATGAGCATTGTCAGAACTTAGCCTTTGATATTCATATTATAGTCAAGAATATGGGGAAAATGGCTCAGAGCCATACAGTGTTCTTGTTCTCTACTCCTCCTCCTGTGCACAATGCACCTCAGAAGCACTTGCTGGGATTTGAGAAGGTCCAGCTGACAGGAAAATCAGAAGCACTGGTTAGGTTCAAAGTGGATGTTTGCAAAGATATGAGTGTGGTTGATGAAGTTGGCAACAGAAAAGTTGCCTTGGGACAACATATGCTTCATGTGGGAAACTTGAAGTATCCTTTGAGTGTAAGGATTTGAAACAATTCTTCAAATCCTTTGCACTGAGTTTCATCATTAGTTTACTACAAGAATTTTAGAAGGGAACAAGAAATAAGTGACACTTTTCTTAAACTTTTCCTCATTAATTTAATCAAAATGGAAGGTCTTTTACTGTCTACGCAAAATTTGTTCTGTTCTCACCAACTGGCTTCTCTTCCTTCAATATAGAACCAAGACATGATGCCACTTATCCCTCACGTCAGTTAAGGACAGGCTAAATATACTCTTGGCTCTAAAAGTTCAAGCCCAAACTAGAGCTTCAAAGCATAACAGAAACAACTAAAGAACAGAATAAATTGTACTTGAATTACTTCTTTTCACTTTCTTCAACCCACAAGACGATACATAAACCATTTTTGTACGCACACCCGTTTTCATTTTCTCCTGAAAGTTGTTATCTTTCTTGGTCACAATGAAAAAAGAGAACCAAAAGCCTCATTTTTGCTCAGTTTCTCATTTTACCTGGCCACAGTTTTACTGGGTTTGCTCAGGTTTCAGGGCAGGAGATACAAGTGCGATTTATGCCTGCGATATTGATCAAAGAGTAGCTGACTTGGTGATATGATTGTATTTAACTTCAAAAGATTGGGCCACTGGAAGTACTGCACCGGATATTGCCAGGCTTGGGATGGAGCCCAACTAAGCCCATAGATTCTCTACAGGCTGCCTGAGTTTGGTATTAGCTACATTTACAGTGGGAACTATTATATTACAAGTGGTGTGAATAGTGGGACCACATCCTTTGTTCGATCCAATTACTTGTCCTAAACTTTGTCATTTAAGTAAATGATTGGTCAAAAACTAATAAAATGATGCTTTAAGCAGGTTATAAGTTAAATTTTTAACCAATCTCAATTCATGAAACAAAATTTAAAATAGAATTTGAAACAGAAAATGTTGTCACATGAATAGAGAAAATTAAGTATTATATTGGCATTGGAAGAATTTTTTTTTTTAACACATCTCAAAAATTCTTTTTTTGTTTATGTTGTTTATTCCAAAACTTTAAAATGCAATTTTCACTTTGAAAGTTGAAATTTTGAAAGGTAAGAAATCCCTTTGACATTTTGGTCACCAACGGATGCTAGGTAGGGAAGAGCACAGGAAACATCGCGAGAAGGTTGACTTTCTTGATTTTGGGAAAAAAGAAAAAAGAGGGTAGATTAAAAATGCATGTAGGGCTCATTTTCTCCTTTTACACTCTATTTTTTTCTCTCATAAATTTGGAAAAGACAGAAAAGACCCTTACTGGTAAACTTGCATAGTTCTGCAACAAACAGATGGTGGTTATGTCCACAAGCTCAAGGTTGCTGCTTGTTGTAAATACTACACAGCTTATGACGTGAACAAATGGAACAATGTTTTATTTTTTTTGATCGAACGTTAATAAATTAATTGAACTAGTCATGAGTAATGGAAGCAAACAGTCATTGGGACGTTAAAACCAACAAACAGTTGTAATTACAATAATGTAATTAAACTACTAATAAATCAAATCACTATGATTAATTATCAGTGTCAGTTGGTGTAAGACATCGACAACCACAAAACTCAACAAGGTGGGGCTTCCTCTTCCTATTAAACCAATTTAATTAACATCACCCACTTGTTTTTTTTATCAATGCATTTATATTATTATTATTTTTTCTTAGTTTACACCCACCCATGTATGGATATAGTCTAGTGTAGTTGAAATCTATAGAGTTTTTTCATACGTCGAAACATTAATCATTAAATGGAATTATAGTTTTACTTCAGCGATTAATCTAATAACTGATAATTTTTATTTTGGATAGTTTTAATAAAATCTATTTTTCTTATTAAACATAAAAAAATGTTGTTTCATATGTTTCTATCTTACGTGTGTGCTTGGTGAGCAATTGTCCCTCTTGAATGCCAAGGGACAATTGTTCTGTTTAGACAAATGAAGTCCAATAATTCCATTCTACGTAAACAAGACAAGACATTTGATTAATGCCAAGAGACAACTTAACATATTAAATGACCCTTTGCTAACTTGTAAACCAATGTGTTTTTTTTTTTTTTTTTTAGAAATTTAACATCCATTACTTTCCTCAAAATCTAGATTAATTTTATGGATTTCAATGCAACACGGTAATCTTAATTAATTTATTTTTTTTAATCCTCCCTCATAAATCAAGTCTATATACAGTCTTAATAATTTTATTGGGTGAGAAGGAGAAAAAATAACATACATTGAATAAGTAAGAATCAAATTAATTAAATGCTGCAATCAAAGGTGGACATAAAAGTATAGAGACTACTTTTTTTAACATCAAATTGATAATTTAATAATACTTACAATATTGTTCATATATTATAGAAAATAATGTGAATCGATTGAGCCTTTTGAGTTATAAACATAGTAATAAAATAATTGTTGATAAGGAAAGGAAGACACCCATCCATCCTAGTTGGGTGACATCACCTAGAATGCAGGAATCTCTCCCAACATGACTTCTCAAATCTCTTCATCATCATCGCACAACATTCATCTTGTTCACCTCGCAGAATCACTTCTCTACAAATTAACCCATAAATCAAGGAAACAAAAAAAAGATTGTGCATATTGCTATTATATATTTTATTTAAGGAGTTATATATATATTTATATATTTTAATTAATGTGTATATATATCTTATTTTTTAAATAATTTTAACACAATTAATTTTACACAATAATATACTAATTAATATTAATATACCACGTAAATACAAAAATGTCTTTGAGACGACTCAATTATTTAAATGATTTGAAAAGACAATGAAAGATTCTCTTTTCATAGTTGTCACCGGGATCGGGGTGTGGTTGTGGCGTCACGTACGGATATTTCCAGAATAAGTGCACATACGCCATCGACACGTGTCCCCCAATTCTTAGATTTTGCCACAGTACACTCCCTAAAGTGGGCCCCTCGGAGTTTGTGGAGATGCGCCGTCACGCGCGTCTACGCGTTCGAGACGCGGCAGACAAAGCCGGGAGATCTGAGACGCTTTGAAGGTTAGGTGCTATTTTATTTGTACGGTTAGATTTCATTTATTTCCTAAACGATGATGTTGAACCAATAGAAAAGCGCTATCTGGAAAAAGCAACGATGCAGCGAACTGGGAGTGAACTTTTGTTGTCGTTTGAATGAATAGGAAAGCGAGACGCGCGGCTGTCGTTTGGCTCGTTAACTCCTAAGCCAAGCTCATCGGTGGCGTCGGCAAATGGAATCTTTTCAGGCGGAGAGTAATGTCACAAGCCCAACAAATACGATAACACAAAGCTTACAAATTCTAGAAAGAATATTTATATACATATACATAAAAAAATCTACCATAATTTGATTTTGATGATATAATCTCAACAATATATATATATATATATATAACATATGCTTGTATATTTATTAAAATTATTATTTAAATTTATGTAACTCTAATTTAGCTGTGAAGAACTTTAATAGTATGTAAGAATGAGGTTAATAAAAAAAAAACAATAATATACATGAATATGTCTTAACAACAAAAGTTTAAATTTTAATAGTAATATGTATCTTCTAAAAATTTATAGAAATTAAATACATGTTTAAAAATTTTAAATGTAAGTTATATATCACAAAGTTTTAAAAAAATTCTTAACTTTTTTCTAATTTTCATATAACTTAATTAATCATGAGTTATTTAACCAATTCGTTCTTTAAAAAGGTGAAATTTGAGTATAGCAAAAAAGTAAACCATACAAATTTGGATTCTAGCAAATCTAAATCACAAATTTATCTCTAATAGTTATGAATATTGTTTTTCAATTAAATATCTGTAATTTTAAGGTAACACGATGAAGCAAGTGACCAATCATTGTATTTATTTGATTTTGGATCTGTCATCATAATAATATATAACATAGTATTCAAACTGATATTTTAATGGCTATTTTTTTTTTTTAAATGAAAGTCTCCCAATTTTTTGTTTTTGGTGTTTGTTTTGTGAGCCTTAGTTATTTTTTTCTTCGTTGGACCCAAAATAGAAAGCTATTTCATTATTTGTTACGTAGAATTTATACGAATAAAATTTAAAAGATAATAATATTTAATTAGAAAAATATAATTATAAAATATGTTAAAAAAGATAAAAATGTTCATTTCAATTTAATTTTTAAATCTAAATATAAAATTCTCATATTGGCCGGTGGGACCATAAACATAGGAGTGACCTCACTCTACACATATGATGATACGATGATATGATAATAACTAATTCTCAGCCGTTAAAAAAAATTGAAAATTAAGCTAAAAATAAAATAATAAGTATTCATAGAAAATGAAAACGGTTACCTTTGGGTATACCGCTGAATGTATACAGCGCGTCGAAAACGAAGCCGACGCTGAAGCTTTCGTCATCCCATGTCCAGCTTGTCCCGACTAATCAGACTCTTATGAAGGTGTTAATTATTCTCTACATTAAACTCACTGTAAATTATCATGTACGAGCGGTTAGTTTCAATGATCAAAATGTTGACTTCCATTTCAACAAAAGTAACGGTCTGTATTTAGTTATGTAAGGTAGAATCGTCGCAGGTGATTGGACCATCGACTCTTGGACCTTTTGTGTTTTTTCCTTCCATGCCCTTTTTTGTACATTGGCGTTGGTAAACACGAGCGCGCCACGACAACTCCTGCCCCTGCCACTAATTTATCTCCGCCACGCCCACTGATAAAAGACAAAACAGCCTGAATAGACAAATGCTTGAAAGACAAAACTACCCTTCTCTCGGTCCACACGAGCCTTCGAATGAATGGCAATTCTGGTATTCCGTGGATTGTCCCTTTCAGAGGCAAGCATGCATGACGTTGAAGCATGTGACTACTGTTTGCTCACCCACTTGGTCCGAGGCTATTTTCGGAATTTCATAAGCCCTTTATTTTTATTTTATTTAATACCAAGTAGGTAGCGAGCCATCAATTTATTAGGCTTATTACGTAATTAATTTCTTCCTTTCTCCCTCTGCGTCTCTCTTCCCCACAATCTCCCTGCTTCGTCAGTTCTTCTGTCCCTTTTGGTGCTTCTTTTGGAGCAGAGTTGTATTGAGGGTTTAGGTAGCTCAGCTGGGCCCTTCAGAGGTCTCCAGATCCGGTGAAAATTCCCTTCTTTTTGGTTTGTGAAGTGAAACTCTTTTGTTGCTTAGAGTGTTCTGACTAACTTGGTTGGTGGAATTATCCCCTTTGTTTGTGCCTCTCTTGTGGATGTAACTTGAAATGATATTCGTATTCTTCGATCTATTTGGAATGGTGGTTTGGTTATTTGGTTCTTTGAAATATAAATATGGTGTATTTTTTATTCAAAGGTGTTTTCTTTTTTGAAGTTTAAAAATTTTGAAGCCAAGGTTTCTAAAAACTTATGAAAATTATTTGGATCTACTGTTTTTTTTTAATGTTTGGAAGAGGCCAGTAATTATATTTATTTCATCAGCATGATATATTATAGGTTTCTATATAGTCTTTACTAGTAGGAATATTGAGTTGTTTTGATTGAAGGTGATTGAATTACAGTGTTCATTAGGTTGATATTTGTTTTAGATAAGGGTTCTTTTTTTTTTTCCTCTGACTTCATAGCTTGAAGCTTGAATTGCTTGATTTGCTGAAATTTCATGCAGAAACTCTAAATTTCTTCTTTGGTCCTTTATTTGAAGATGGCAGTGAATGGAGATGTTATGGGTGGAGAGATGAGTACGTAGTAAATGATAAAGATTTACAAGCTTCAACTACCTCACTCATCTGCAGTTATTAATCTCTAAAAATAATCTAGTTAGGGGAGGAGCCTGCATTTTTTAATGTATTAGTAAAGTTGATAGCAATTATCAGCTCTTCAAAATAATTCCTATACTGAAAGGATTTGATGACTTTGGAGTTCTGTTTATACTCAATGGGCATGGCTCTTTCCTCTATTAATTTGATGAAGGTTAGAGAACTTTTATTGTTTTACCTTTCTTTCGTCTTCTTTCTCTCAAATGTAAATATCTTTGTTCTGTTCTAGTAAATTTTTTATCTAAAATTCTCTTTTAAAAAGACTCAACGTTTGTTCTTGATGGAATGGACCAACTTCTAATTTCTATTTCTGCACATCTTCTCTTCCAATATTGTATATGCAAGATGCTTTTTTTTGTTTCTATCCAATGCAGAAAGCTGTTTTTCAATTTCTTTTTCTTTTTTAATTTTCAATCATTAAATGTAAAGCAAAAACTATTGTCTTTATTAGTGCCTTTTTATTGGCAAATAATATTAGAATATTGTCATTGTGACTGTTTATGCTCTTTGGATATCTTCTTCTTGGTCATTGTTCCTGATTTTCTGTGTAAATCCTTCATGGAGTTGTTAATGCAAGTCTTCGGACATCATGATGTTTGCATGTGAAAGCATGGTTATCAACTGTTTGTTTGCCATGATGTTGGTTGTTAAATTATTATTCTATTTGAGATTTAGTAGAAAACATGCATTATGTTTGGATAATATATATTTCACATTGTATATTCTTGAGTTAGAGCAAGTTAGTAACCATTTCTGCAAATATCTCTTTGTTCTGTGTTGGAGGTGAGTGAGCATGCATTTGGGTGTCGCTCTCTCACTTTCCATACCTACTATTTTGAATATAATTTTTAATTATTTTCTGTTTCATACTTTTCTGACAGATTTGTCTTTTCAGTCTGACCTATCAAAAGAGTTTTCTTTAGATTTATCAAGTGCTTCCTCTCTTCCTTGGCATTGTACAGATGCATGACATGTGTTATAAAGGGAATTTCTCCTCCTTCAGCTTTTAATTAATTTCCTCTAAATATATTTCCTTCTTCCCTTTCTTCAGGGTTGATGAAGTGCAATGCTTCGTCCACAAGGAGCACAAGTAGCTCCCGGGAACGCTTCACATCAGTATTAAGCAGCCTTGTGAAGGGTTTCTTTCCCAGAGATGTTATAAGATATTTTAACTAGTAATTGACTTCATTGGGGGACTTTGTGTAACTTTGTTCTGAGATATCGTGGAAATGGATAGATCAGATACATCAGGCTTTGTAAGTGGTGGATGTGGTATATAGTAATGTCTTCTGCTTGTCATACAGTTTGGATATGTATATAGATCTTGTAGTAGTATGTGGTGAAGTGTTCTACTAGTTCAACCTTCTATAGCTGTTGTGCACAACATCTGGATAATGGATCTAAATAAGAAGGCTGTGCTGTGTCCTCCTGATGCTGAATTCACGAAAAATGATACCTTTGGTGATACTACATTACGCTTGAATGGCCTTGGCTTTGGAGAGTGCAATACAACTGGTTCTAGGCATACTGAAAGCAATATTAGGATGAAGTTTTCTAATGCTTCTGATGATGGCTGCAAGTTGGTTCTGGGATTGGGCCCGCCCCCAAGGGCATGTACTGATGATTTTCACAATTTGGGGTTCAATAAGAAGAAAGAATCAGAGACCCTGTTTCCTCAGCGTATGCCATCTGATTGCGATTCAATCCTGCAACTTGGTCTTTCTGGAGGAACTAACCAGGCGTCAAGTGTGCTGGATTGCTCTGGTTCTTCTGAGACTAATATAAATATATCATGTCTTTCAAGCCAGGCATCTACTGAGAATAATTATCCTATGATTCCTGTTGTTGATGAGGGTTCTACCTCTGCAAAGAAATCAGGTGGCTATATGCCATCTCTTCTCTTGGCTCCAAGAATGGAGAATGCAAAAATTTCAATGCAGACACACAAACTGCTAATTCTGGGAACAAAACCTCAGCTGAGCCATGAACCATCCAATGCCACAAATTACTCACTTGGTAGTGTGTCTGTGCCCCAGGCTACTGGGATCACTTCAGAGAACCGAACAAGCAATCCTAGGAGATGTAAATTTTTTGGTTGTTCAAAAGGGGCTCGAGGTGCTTCAGGGCTTTGTATTGGACATGGGGGTGGACAGAGATGTCAGAAAGCACGTTGCAACAAGGGTGCAGAGAGCCGTACTGCTTTCTGTAAGGCCCATGGTGGGGGGAAGAGGTGTCAGCACTTGGGATGTACTAAAAGTGCTGAGGGGAAGACAGACTACTGCATAGCACATGGTGGTGGTAGGCGATGTAGCTATCCAGGTGGGTGCGCAAAGGCTGCACGAGGTAAGTCAGGACTTTGTATTAGGCATGGAGGAGGTAAGAGGTGTAAGGTAGAAGGTTGCACCAGGAGTGCTGAAGGGCAGGCTGGGTTGTGCATTTCTCATGGGGGTGGACGCCGTTGTCAGATCCAGGGATGTACAAAAGGCGCACAAGGAAGCACTATGTTTTGCAAGGCACATGGTGGTGGAAAACGTTGCACATTTGCCGGCTGTACAAAAGGTGCTGAAGGGAGCACCCCGCTATGCAAGGCACATGGTGGGGGAAAGCGCTGTCTTTTCAATCGTGATGGTATTTGCCCAAAGAGTGTACATGGAGGCACCAACTTTTGTGTTGCCCATGGTGGTGGAAAGAGGTGTGCTGTCCCAGGCTGCACGAAGAGTGCACGAGGCCGGACTGATTGCTGTGTTAAACATGGTGGGGGGAAGCGGTGCAAGTTTGAGAACTGTGGTAAGAGTGCCCAGGGGAGCACAGATTTCTGCAAGGCCCACGGTGGAGGGAAGCGATGCAGCTGGGGAGACGGAAAGTGTGAGAAATTTGCAAGGGGTAAGAGTGGGCTCTGTGCTGCTCATAGCAGTTTGATGCAAGAGCGAAACGCGAACAAGGGAAGTCTGATTGCACCAAGACTTTTCCATGGTCTTGTACCTTCTGTTTCCACTGCATGCAGCAGCTTTGAGAACAATCGTTCTTCCTCTGGGGTCAGTGTTGTGTCTGAAAGCTACGATTCTCTGGAAAAACCAGCTAAAAGGCAGCAGCTCATACCCGAAGAGGTCTTGGTTCCACTCTCAATGAAATCACCTTCTTATCCAAGTTTCTTGACTGTCAAGAAACCTAATGAAGGAAGAAACAATCACAGGACTGTTGGCTCTAGCGGCATGCAGAAAGGCATGGACTTTAATCTGCCGGAAGGCAGGGTCCATGGCGGCGACCTCATGGTATATTTCGGTGGAAACCTCAAGAATGCAATTGATCTTATATGAATGCAGGGACCTGGGCAACTCTGAAACTTGTAGGTTCAATCAGGATCTAGGCACATTACCATTTCCATCTAGAATTTGTGTATATTGTTTGCTGCTTGTTGAATAAATCTGTGTATAGTTGGTGTTCACTGTTAGGCCTATTGCTTGTGGTACTTGAGCTTCTCATTCATCAATATGCAGTGTTGTTATAAAACAGTTTCCTAAATCCACTGTCATAAGGTGCATAATCATAAATGTGCCTCAATTTCTAGACTTTGTTGCAATTTAAGAATTATTATGGTTTTAATTGCAAATACCGTGTTTTATTGTATTTTTTTGTTATTTTGTTTAAATACATCTCAACCTTGTAAGCGAAGAAAGAGCCGAGCAGAGTCCTATATCCGATTGTGTTTTTCTGGAGAATTGTAGTATAAATTAGCAATGGAGTTCTTTCAAGCGTCAGGACAAGTCTCAGACTTTGAAAGGGAAATTTGCTGCTCTGAAAAGCACAAGCTTCTTCGTCTGGTTTTTCAGTTTCTCAAGAAGAGGGAAGGGGATTTTGAAGCAGCGTCTATTTTAGCTGCTTGCTGTAAGTGAATTTGCCTTTCATTTTCTTTGCTTGTTCAGCTATGCATCTGCTCTGTTTCGATTTTCCCTCTGCGAATTTTCTCGGATATTTTCGTTTCCTTCGATTTCTTGCTGAGATTTTACCGCGTTATACATTGGCGTAATTTCACAAAATGTTTATACTCCGTATTTTTCTTTTATTAGGACGCACCGCCAAGAGCACTTATCCATAAACCAGTTACTTGTACAGATAACATACGAAATCAATGATAATTAATGCGATTCCTTCTGTTGCGTACTACAAACAGTGAATTTACGTGGAAAATTCAAATTCGAGCGGAGTATATCAACGTATCAGTTTTTCATTCTTCGTTTGCGGAGTGCAGGAATTTCTATGGGGAAAGTACGCAGTAACAGAAAGGTAAGAGGACGCTATCACCAGTCGGTGATTCCGTACGAGGAGAATCTCGACATGTTGAACTACATCCTCGGCAGAACTCTGGTGGCCAGAAAGGTTGCTTCTGCCGGTGAGGCTTTCAATTCGCCGACGGTTGGCTCCGGAAAGTACATGTCAGTGATAGCGCAGCAGTATATCGGTGCCGGTTCCGGGAACAGTAGCTGTGGCATCGGAGCTGAATTGTCTGTTTCACCGCTGTCAACATTGGAGAATTTGGAGGCAGCACCTCCGGTGTACGGAACTCCGTTGAAGGTGGATGAGGAAGTTCTAGTGATGGATGAAATCCTGGTGAGGTCGACGTCACCGGGGGGAAGGGCAGAAGATCTTCATCTTCCGGGAAGAGCCGTCATGCACTGGAGGAATCTGGCAACTGCAGCTACAGCTCCCAATGTCAGGTCGGTTCCTTGCCTTTCCCACTTTCTGTTTTTTGTTCACTGTGATACTTGATTTATACTCTGCATAGACTATCATATTTTCTCTACACGAATTGAATTAGGTAAGTTAATGCTAGTGTTTTTATTAGATAAAATCAAGTGCTTTAAATCTATTATCTCAGAATACATTTTGGCAGGAATAGAAAAAGAGAAATTATGTCATTAGAGAACCTAGCAAGAAAATAAGAACTGTATAATTTGCAACTGTAATAAGAAGCATACTTTTCCAGTTCTCATTGATTATACAAGTTTTAAGAATTGATCATTAGATAACGGTTGATTACTTGGATTTCTGCTTGAAGAAATCTGCTAAATTGCTTGTACTATTCTAGTAACCATGAGTTTAACCTGAAAGTGTTACTATTTCTAAAATCCGACAATTTGTAGAGTGCAGAATTGAGTTTTATTAATAATCATATGAGATTTCTGATTCAATGCCATTAGCATGCCTTCTTGACTGCCAATGGGAAAATAGCCATTGACAAGCATTTATGAATCTCCGTTTCAATGCCATAGAACTTGGGATTTGATAGCTTGGGGTAACTATATACTTGCTTATTTGATTGATGAGGACGACATGATGCAATGCAGTTTGCATATGGAAATGAAGAGTTGAATGGTCCAACTCGTTTCTCCTTCAAGACCAAGTACGAGGTAAACAATCACAAATTGTTAATCTCCTTGTCTTCTAGCTTAGTAAACAGTGAATAATCAAAAAAGCAACTGAGTATTACTTCTTGGATTGTATAGGGACAAGAGGGCAAATCATCCCCCGGTACTGTATCGAGCACACCATGCCCAAAGAGCCACCCTGTTCCTCCCTTACTGGTTGCAGCTGCGTCTGAATATTATGGAGTAGCGACTCAACCAGCTTCACCTACCAAACCCGAACCTACTATAACCTTGCCTATCCCACTACCTTGAGTGACTGGTCTCCTTTGGATGATGGCATTGAGTGCGTCTTGCCACATGCTTCAACTGACAAACCTTCATCAAGAGAAGAAGTTGATGCACACATGACCAAAATTCTGACTGGTTCCCCTCGTGGAAGGAGACTACCAGAGTTTGTTGAAATTTTCCCTGATGATGAATAAACAAACCTCTTCAGTCTTCACTGTTATATGTTAAGGCACTTTTGCACACTCTGCTGCTCTTAACAGTTTTTCATTTTCTAAGGTGAGGGCCACCATAACTGTACATATTTGTTTGCAAACGAGTAGTATATACTTTCATATTTGCTTGGATATCAGCATTTGTCATCGCATTATCGGGTTCATTTCATCTGCTTGTTTTTGCAATGCAAGGTTGAAAGTGATGATCTTTTGTGATTGTTGTGACAGTTTAAAGAATAGCATAAGGTTAGAAATGTACATATGTTACCAAGAAATCTTAGTATTTGGTTTTTCCTTAAACATAACAATCTGTTTTCATTGGATTTAGTTTATTAATCTTTTTAAATCTACAAGTATTCTCATTTTTTATTAAAAGTGAATTAACCTTGTTTAAAAATAAAAATCTCACTGTGAGTTTGGTACAAAGAATTGTTAAATAAGAAATAAGAAAAGGAATAGAAAGAGGAAAAGGAATACAAGTGAATTAAGTTTGCTTAGTATGTCTTGGAAAAAAATATAAATTGCTTGGAATAATTTTGTCTGATATGACCAAAATGTGAAGGAATGGAACAATAAATAAATTCAATTATCATATCCTTTTAATTAAAAACATTTACTTATAAAACAAAACAAAATAAAGTAAAATGTAAAAACCATTTAAAAAAAGCACCGAGTCTTCCTCTTCTCTGGTGGTCGGCCAAACAAGACAGATGGTTAAGTTAATAACTAATTAACTAACGTTGAAATACATATATGATAACAGAGTCTCCACCTTCTTTTCCTTATATATTCTCATCCTACTGAACTGAATTGGTATGTAATGGAAGAATGTCACAATGTGAAATTTGTAATAACCTGGTTAGCTTTTAGTCCACGTAAGACCAAGGAGTCAGGTACAGAAAGCCAAATCCCTTCTCAGAAAAGCTTTGAACTTTATCCAAAACCTTATCGCAATGCATGTAAACATCATCAACCGAAACCAAGGAGCGCAAAATCATTTCCCTTTTCACAAAAGCTTTGAACTTTTAGTCTTATTCAATGACTATCGCCCTTTCTCATGCCTGCACAAACCCCTTCCTCTCGTCCTCCTCAGGAACACGTTTCAGATTCAAACCCCGATCCTCCACTCAACTCTCACCCACCGCTCCACCCTTGCAACCAACTTCTCTCCCTAAAACCGGAGTCATTGTTATCGGCGCCGGCCTTGCCGGTTTGGCCGCCGCTACCCATCTCAACTCTAAGAACATTCCGTTTCTTCTCCTTGAAGCTTCCGACTCTGTCGGAGGCCGCGTTCGAACTGACATTGTTGACGGCTTTCGCCTTGACCGCGGCTTCCAAATCTTCATCACTGCTTACCCGGAAGCTCAGAGAGTGCTAAATTATCAAGCTTTGGACCTTCAAAAGTTCTATTCAGGAGCTCGGGTTTTCTACGATGGCCAATTCCACACCGTTGCGGACCCTCTCCTACATTTTTGGGACTCTGTGAAATCCCTCACGAACCCAATTGGATCCTTTACCGACAAATTGCTAATTGGGTCCACGAGAATTCGGGTTTTAACCAAGTCAGACGAAGAAATTTTCACCGCAGAGGAGATTCCCACGATTGAATTGCTGAAGAAAATTGGGTTTTCCGATTCTATTGTTGGGCGGTTTTTCCGACCATTTTTCGGTGGGATTTTCTTCGACAAAGAGCTCGAAACGACGTCTAGGTTATTTGATTTCATCTTCAAATGTCTCGCTCTTGGTGACAACACTCTTCCGGCGAAGGGTATAGCAGCGATTCCCGAACAATTGGCGGCTAGGTTGCCGTACGATTCGATCCTACTGAACTCGAGAGCCGTTTCGATTGGTTTTGACGAAACCGAAACGCCGAGTGTGAAATTACAAAATGGTGAAATATTTACGAGTGAGCTGGGAGTGATAGTGGCAGTTGAAGAACCGGAAGCGGTTAATCTATTGGCGGGAAGGAACGGTCCGGTTCAGAAAAAGCCCTGTCGAAGTACAGTTTGTTTGTATTTTACAGCGGACCCGGATCAAATCCCGGTTCGGGATCCAATTCTGTTTCTGAATGGTTCGGGTAAAGGGATTGTTAATAACATGTTCTTTGCTACGAATGTAGCTCCATCATACGGCCCACCCGATAAGGCTTTAATATCCATTTCACTTATTGGGTTACATGGAGATGTGTCTGATGATGATTTGGCAGCTAAGGTGGCTCAGGAGCTTTCGGGTTGGTTTGGGGATAAAATGGTTCGAAAATGGAAGCATTTGAGGACTTACCGGGTCGGGTTTGCACAGCCCAATCAAAGCCCACCCACGGATTTAAAGAAGAATCCGAAAGTTGATTCGGGTTTGTATGTATGTGGGGATTACTTGACCTCAGCCACATTTGATGGTGCTTTGGTATCTGGTAGAAGAGCGGCAGAAGCTTTACTAAGGGATAGATTATCTACCAGGGCATAACAACTCTCTATTTTCATTGCCCCTTCCTTTTTTTATTTTAATTTTTTAGCTTAAATATAATCTATAATTGGCAATTTGACATTAATATTTAGTTCAATGTCTCAATTTTCTACTTTCTTTTATACATTATGGATAGCTAATCTCATTGTAAAAATTTCACGGCATTGACTCATTGAGAGTAGACGAAAATTTTAAAGTCATGTTTTGCAGAATTTTCGTTTATATTGCTGCTCTTAACATTTCAAACATGAATACAATTACTGCAATACTGGGGCAAAAGCACAAATACTATAGCAGCACTTGATTTATCAATATTTCCAAATTCAAGAATGATGACCCATTAGCACCAGTGGCTTCTTCAGCCATTTTCTTCCACCACATTGCCTTTTCTCTCATCTTCTTACCCTTTTCGCTATGTACTAGTTCCCTCACAAGCTTCTCCACTTCATCCCTTTTCACATCATCACTGTCCATCTTCATGCCAAGACCCCATTCAGTGCAAACATACCTAGAATTGACAATTTGATCATTAAAAAATGGACAGCAAATAAGAGGCACTCCACTAGTTATGCTTTCAAGTGTAGAATTCCAACCACAGTGACTCAAGAACCCAGCAATTGCTGGGTGCTTTAGAACTTTCTCTTGTGGACACCAATCCACCATTAGACCTCTTTCTCTGGTTTCTGCAACAATTTCTGGTGGGACAACTGCTGCATCTCCCTCAATTAAATCAGGCCTAATCACCCAGAGGAAATTCTTCTTGCCATTTGCTAGCCCCCATGCAAATTCAACAAGTTTTTGAGGGCTCATGACTATGACACTGCCAAAATTTACATAGAGAACTGAGTTTGTTTCTTTTGAATCTAGCCATTTGAGACACTCAGACTCTTCTTTCCACAAACTACAGTTAATGGACTCCAAACTGCTGTCTGCAGCATGATCAAGGAGCAACTCAAGTGGCCCAATAGTGTAAAGTTTAGGGAACATTGAGGAGAGTGCATCCAAAATCTCAGGCTCTAAGGCATTAAAAGTGGGAAGAATAACAGCAGAAGCTTTTGAAGTTGCTTCAATTTGTTCCACCACAAAGTCCAAAAGGATATCATTTGGATCTGTGGTCCTATATATGCCTGGAAGATCCCTTAAAGAAATATTCTTCATCCCAGGGATCCAATCTATAATGGTGTCTAAATGCCCATTTGTTAGATAGCTTGCATCTGAAAAAGCACCAAAATGGAAAAGTCAAGGACAAATTTGGATAAGCTCTAAAATTTAGGAGAAAAAGCACAAGAAAAAGCTGTCTTAAGTTTTTCAAGTTGTTCTCAATCAAATTTAGCTTACCTTTAAGTGGTATAAGACCTCTTTCCATGAGATTATTGCATACCTTGAAGCTCATAAAGCCACAGGCACTATTTGTCCAAAAGAATACATTTGGAATCCTCAGCTGTTGAGAAGCTTCTAGAGTAAAAGACATGATGCCATCTGAGATTATGCAACTCACTGGGGGAGCACCAGAAGCTTGAGAGTCATTAAGTTTTGATAGAAGGTTGCTGAATGGGACTGAGCAATTCTTCCTTGTTGAATCACAGAGAGCAACAATGCTTTGAGTTGCATCCTTGTTGCTGGGAGGGAGACCATCTGGGATGCTTTCAAAACGAAAATCTGGGAAGCCTTTCAGAGCGTCTGGGCCTCTTGAATTGAGCAAGCGTTTGTGGTTGAACTCACTGTTCACGAGGGTTATGGAGAAGCCTTTGCTATGGAGGAGCTTTGCTAGCTTCAGAAATGGGTTAATGTGACCTTGTGTTGGATATGGAACCAGAACGGCATGTGGCTTTCTGGCTTCATATTCAGAACTCATCTCTTGGGTTTCTTAATTGAATGAGCAATTTCAGAGTGGAATTAGCAATCAGCAATCATCAATTTATAACGAAGCAAGTATGCTGTTGTGATCTGTAAAGGGTAACCAAAAACAGGACCGACTTGCTTTTTTTTGACCCCTCATAATGTGAAATTGACAGAACAATTTTGCCAACTTGAACTAATCATTCCTTACAGACAAGGGGGAATTTTTTTGCTAAAGTTCAAAACTTCTATGCTTATATGCCACACCCATCTCGATGAGTCACGTGAATTCAGTATTATCAATACTGACATTAGTTTAATTTAATTTTTATTTAGATATTCTTAATTTTAATTAAATATTAATTAATAAAATTTTAATTATATTAGTTATGTTAATATTAATATATAATACTAAAAAGAATCCAAGATAAAAAAAAAAAAAAAAACTACAAAGAATCACCTAGAAGGTTAGCGTGTGGACATAAATAAGCCTTCTTCCAAAGTTTTGGAATTTGCAAAAAGTGTCCTATTTTTCTCCAACCACTCATTTCATCTATAAAGTCCCCTCCTATATTTATTTAATGCTATACCAACCATGTAAAATATTTCATCTCACTATTCATCATTAAAATCATGCATGAGTATTGGCATTGCACATGCAAAAAACGATGAAAGCATCAAAGCAATAGTTCTATAATTTGGAGCAAGCCCAAAAATAAGTTCCGTTGTCTGTATGGATGTGATAATGTGTTGAAACTCAAAGCAAGTTCCTTTAATACTGATCTCAAATTTTATTTGGAGTTTTCCTTTGTGTTAAAATCAGAATCAAGTCATGGTCAGTTTTATTGAATTAGATGGATAAGGAAAAGGAAAGAAGTATATCATCCAAGCAAAATTATGATGAAGATAAAAGAACAGTGGTCTCAAATTCAAAGCGATTGATACCTTCACAAACTGATTGGCAACATGCGAATTACTATTTTGTTTTGTCTTTTGCAAAATGCAAATATATCATTTGACAACTGCTACTATGATCAAATTACCGTTAATACAATGGTTTAGTTTTACTTTTTGGACTGAAAGTACAGTAGTTGGATGGCTAGCGCCATGTTACAGAGTCCCTTATCTCTGTTTGGAAAGCAAGCTGGGATGGAGGGAGCGCCAGGGTCAAATCCCAAACAAAAATGCGATACCCATAGTCACACGCGGCTATACGAAGCTTACAATGAGCTTCATGGGCTTGCTCAAGAGTTCGAGACGCCGTTCGACGCACCGGCGGTGTTGGTGGTGGGCCACCAGACTGACGGCAAAAGCGCTCTCATCGAAGCACTCATGGGGTTCCAGTTCAACCACGTTGGTGGTGGCACGAAGACTCGACGACCCATTACTCTCCACATGAAGTACGACCCTGAGTGTGAGGTCCCTATGTGTTATCTTGTTTCTGATGCTGACCCCACTTTGGCAGAAGAGAAGTCTCTCATGGAAATTCAAGTAATTTTCATCTTCTGCTCCTTTCTAGTTTCAAGCTTTACCCTTTTTCGGTTTTCATTGCCAATGGTTAGCTGCATTGGTCATTATCAAGCTGTAGTTTTGAGAAATGGGGTGAAAGTTGTATGGACAATAGGTGAAGTTCGCCTATTGAGCTCTGAATTTTCCTTAAACATGTGGAAGTATGACACATCTAAATTCATTTGACATTTTCTTATTATTTTGGCTGTGAATGTTTAGTTTACGTCCAAAATGGTTGGGAAGGCTAGTTATACGCCCTTTACCCACTGGCGTATTCGTCAGTACCAGAAGTAAGTAAAGATGAGAGTGCTGCCTAAGAGAAGAAAATATCTTTCTAAAAGAATTTTAACTTGTCAAATACGGGATAGTAAAACTGGAAAGACTTGTGATAAACTCCATAAGATTGACCTTATGTACATGGACAAGACAAGGGTAAAAGTTTATAATTATTCTAAATGAACTGCAACGTTTTCTTTTAGGCATACATTGAAACTGAGAACTCGAGGTTGGAGCATGAGTCTTGTCAATTCTCAGCTAAGGAGATAATCATTAAAGTGGAGTACAAATATTGCCCAAATCTTACTATCATAGATACTCCGGGACTCGTTGCTCCTGCTCCAGGTCGAAGAAACAGGGCAGTACAGGTCAAGTTTCGAATAACCAAAGTTTTCAAATTTTCTCCCATGGAAATTGTTCTTGTTGATGATTGCAAATTTCATAGCATCCTTGGCAGGCTCAAGCACGTGCAGTAGAGTCTCTAGTGAGGGCAAAAATGCAACATAAGGAATTCATTATATTGTGCCTTGAAGATAGTAGTGACTGGAGCAATGCTACTACGCGTCGTGTAGTGATGCAGGTGTGTGTCTGCAATGATCAATGCTTGTGGTTATCATAATTAATTACTCTCACTATGTGTAGTCTTAAGACAGATTATGACATTTTTGGTTGAGAAAAAAAAAAAATATGAAGTGGAAAAATGATTCGGTTGCATCTAAGTGAATATTGCTTAAATTTGCAGCCAGTCCTTAGTTTCATCCAAAAACCATTTAGAAACCTAGTTTCAGCAAGGAAAAAGGAAAGAAAACCTATGCTTTCATTACTGAAACTTGAGTAAGAAAAAAAAAAATTGGTATCAGTGCTTAGAGGAAGTGGTTAAAAAAAGTTTCTGTTATTCATTTATAGATTGATCCGGAGTTGTCAAGGACTGTCATTGTCTCAACCAAGCTGGATACCAAGATACCCCAATTTGCACGTCCATCAGATGTTGAAGTTTTTCTTTCACCACCTGCAAGTACACTCGATAGCTCCATCCTGGGTGGTTCTCCCTTCTTCACATCTGTGCCTTCTGGAAGAGTGGGCTCCGGATGTGATGCTGTCTTCAGATCAAATGATGAGTTCAAACAGGTTTATCCTCGTATTACTTCAAGCTTTATTTGTCTTTGCATTTTTTTTTTTCAGATTGAGAATTTGGCACTAAGAAAGTTGGCTAATTTATAAAATGCTTTTTTGGTTCTCATACTCAGTGCTATAGTATATGTCTTAAACTTGCTGTTGAGAGGAATTACTGTTGAATTTGATCTTGGGACATACTCTTTGATCACACCCAGTTTAATTCATAAACTTAAGGGATCCAGAATATGGACATAATCTTCATTGAATAATTTTTTCAATGATAAATTTTAATTGCAAGTTTTCATTTTTCTAATTACTTGTAATCCATTTAGAGGGGTTCAACATTTCTTTAGAAGTTGATTGTTTGGCGATTTGGTAGGTGTCTTGTGTGAAGGGGCATTTTCTTTTGATTTGAGGAATATGAAATACTTGGGTGTTTAGAGTTGCCTTTATTAAGTCGTTTAATTTTACCAATAAATGCAGGCAATACGGTTGAGAGAGATGGAAGATGTTGCATCTTTAGAGGAGAAGTTAGGCAGGCCACTGTCAAAGCTAGAAAGAAGTAGGATAGGCGTAAGTAAACTTAGGTTATTCTTGGAAGACATGCTACAAAAGAGGTATGCATTAGACTTTTTCTGTTTGCTTGGTTTCTAAACAATGCTTACAGAATCTGTAGAATTATTATTCTATAGCTGAACGTTTGAGAAGAATGTGCTTACAAGGTATATGGATAGTGTACCATTGATCATTCCTCTGCTTGAAAAGGAGCACCGAAGTACAACAAGGAAACTGAATGATATAAATCAAGAATTGAGGTTTGTATTAGAAATGGAAAAAAATCCTTCTGTTGTGAATGATCTACATAATAAGATTGCACGTTTCCTACATCTTTTATCTTTTTTTTTTTTTTTTTTAACTTTCAATTTGATCTTTTCGTTTCATCCAATTGCATATAGCACACTGGATGAAGCCAAACTGAAGGAGAAAGGAAGAGCCTTCCATGATATGTTCTTGACCAAGGTTCATTTCTATTAAGGGGTTCTTGGCAGTCATAAATTCCATTTTCTATGCTATCCAGTTTTTTTAGGATTCATGCTCCTTTAGTTTTCAGTAGCTATGTGAGTTCATAATGCTTGAACCTTGAAGATATACTTCCTCTAATGTCTCTCTCTCTCTCCTCCCCCTCCCCCCCCCAAAAAAAAAAAAAAAATCTTTTATTCTTTCTTTTTCTATTATTCAGTTGTCATTACTGCTCAAAGGGACAGTTGTGGCACCTCCTGATAAGTTTGGTAAATGATCTCTTTGTACTGCTTTTCTTGGATATGGCTTTTTCTTTGGCAAATGATCATATGATCAAATTCCTTGGCATTCTTTTTCTTTTTGTGTTGTTTCAGGTGAAACACTACAAGACGAGCGAATAAATGGAGGTACACTTGTCGGTACTGATGGTGTTCAGTTCCCTTACAAGCTAATACCAGTATGCTATACAATTTTTTTCAGTTTTCTTCTCTTTGTACTTTTGTTTTGCTTCATTTGTTCATCAGAGAAAATAACAGACACTTTGTTTTCCATTTTCTCTTCCCTTAAAAAAGGTAATTTCATAACTACTTCCATATGACATTTTTTGTGGAGGACACAAGTTTCTTTCAAAATCCTATGAAGCAAACTTCTACTAACCATGTTATTCTTGTACTTAGAATGCTGGGATGCGCCTTTATGGTGGTGCACAATATCACCGGGCAATGGCTGAATTCCGTTTTGTGGTTGGAGGAATCAAGTGTCCTCCAATTACACGGGAAGAAATTGTAAATGCATGTGGAGTTGAAGATACTCATGATGGAACAAACTACTCCCGGTAATCTGTGTGTTTCTCCTTCTTGTTAATTGAGGTTTATATAATTTTTTGTCTAAAATTTATTTATCTGTTCTATTTTATTTCGGGTAACTAGGACTGCTTGTGTAATAGCTGTTGCCAAGGCTCATGATGCATTTGAACCTTTTCTTCATCAGGTAATTAGTAGTAATGAAATTGAATATAATCCCTTTAATAAGGGGGACTTCCATCTCAGCTTATACCATGTAATGCTCTGTTCTTGACACAGTTGGGCTCTAGATTGTTGCACATACTTAAGAGGCTGCTTCCCATCTCCGTTTATCTTCTTCAGGTATTCTTTATTGTGCTTTAAAATGATCTATGCTGTTCCTTGTTGGAAATTTCCCAACAGTATTGTGCATTATTGTTTTGTATTTTGCTATCATACTTTATTTATATGCATAATTTCTCACAGAAAGATGGCGAGTACTTAAGTGGCCATGAAGTGTTCCTCAAGCGTGTTGCTTCTGCTTTCAACAACTTCGCAGAATCTACAGAAAAATCATGCCGTGAAAAGTTAACCACTTGTTCCAATTACTGCAAGTTTCGCTTTAAATGCATAATGAACGCTGTTTCAGTTTTGGTGAATTTAATTAGATTGACAAAGAATATTATGTGTGTGTACAGAAAATGACTCGTGTCTGCTGCAGATGTATGGAGGACTTGATGAGCACAACCCGTTATGTCACCTGGTCACTTCACAACAAAGTATGCTTCATTTATAGGGAATACATGTGTCCTAATAATCAGTAAAACGTGGTCTGTTTTGTCAAGTTTACCTTGCCAATTTTTATATCTCCTCTGATGTCAAATGTGTAGAATCGGGCGGGATTACGTCAGTTCCTAGATTCATTTGGTGGATCAGAACATTCCAATGTTTCTGGTTGTCCGCCGAGAACTGTTCTACCAAATATGAGTGCAAATGAGAAAGAGGACTCAAAGCCACGGCTAGAAGTGAAGCTCAGTCATTTGGCTTCTGTCACTGATTCCAGCGTCTGTGTTCAGACAACAGAAACAAGGCTTGCTGACCTTCTGGATAGCACACTTTGGAATCGTAGGCTTGCACCTTCATCTGAAAGGATTGTTTATGCTTTGGTGCAACAGATATTTCAGGGCATAAGAGAATATTTCTTGGCATCCACTGAATTAAAGGTTTGTAATACATGTTATGCTTGTTCATCTACCTTTCTTTCTCTTATTTTGATTCTTTTTGCACTCCTTATATCTATTTTTTTGCAGTTCAACTGTTTTCTTTTGATGCCCATTGTGGACAAGTTGCCTGCACTTCTCCGGGAGGATTTAGAATCAGCTTTTGAAGATGACCTGGATAACATTTTTGACGTAACCAACCTGAGACACTCATTGGGGCAGCAAAAGCGAGACACTGAAATTGAGCTTAAGAGGGTATATGCTTTTTGTTTTTGCCCATGGATAGCTTTCAGACATGCCAACTCTGTTATTCTCTCTAATGTCTATTTGTGGTGGTTTTGCAGATCAAGAGGCTGAAAGAGAAATTCAGAATGATGCACGAGCAGCTTAGTAAACATCAACCTGTGTGATTATCTCAAGATATTGCTAGAAACTACCGAGTATCATTTAATTTATGACAATATGCAGTTTAAGATCTGTGAGATCAATGACTTTTCATTTGTTCAGTTCTATTTAAATGCTTACATGGAAGAGGGTTGAAGATTTGATTATTAAGACCCCTATTCCCTGATTTGATTAAAGATGTTTCTTGTTAAAAAATACAGACATATGACGCCTGTTAACATAGAACTGTGGCCCTAAATTAGGTTGTTAACTAATTACACCTCAGATATGAAGAATAGATCATTGGTGTATAGGAGACATAAACAGAAATAAATGATAACTGAGTCATCGAATGTAATCAACATGATCCTGGCTTGCTTTCTATGATAAGTTGAGAGATGTCTTTAGCCGTTGCAAGTCTCAACATATGTTATTTAGGTGATTGATGGGTTTTCTTGCAAACTATGTCTAAAATGTCAAACTTGTCACGTGCTTAGCAGTGCACACCTTGTCAAAGCTTGAAAGACTATAATTCTTTGATGAGGACATTCCAGAACTTGAAGGAGAGTCCTCTGCAAAATTGTCTATGAGTTTTCCATTATTGGCCTAAGACCGTCGCAATGAATGTCAACAGGAAGTGGAGGAAGGCTGGCATCTCTCAGAAGGAGCTCAACGATCCTTCTCATGCTAGGCCTACAATCAGGATGGGGATGAGAGCAAAGCAATCCAAGAATAAGCACAAGCTCAGCTTCATCTTTATCATACTCATCTAAACTGGGATCAATAGCTCTGGTGATATCCCCTTGAGAATACAGTTCCCTGACCCAGTCCACCAACACCAGCTCCCTAGCATTCTGGGGCTCTATTGGTTGCCTTCCAGAAGCTACTGCCAAAATGAGTATGCCATATCCATATACATCTGTGCTTGTTGTGGATTTCCCAGTCCTTGTGAGCTCAGGAGCTATGTATTCCTAGTGTTCCTACAACATGGGTTGTCTGTGGATTTATCCCATGCCCGTAAGTCCTCGCAAGACCGAAATCAACTAGGTTTGGTTGGAAATCTGCATCTATCAGGACATTGCTTGGCTTTACATCTCTGTGAACTACCCACTGGTCACATTCTTCGTGGAGGTACAGCAATGCCTGTGCAACACCAGTAAGGATCTTGTATCTTCGGTTCCATGTTCGTAATTTCTTCTTCTGATATTCATTTTCAAACAGAAGCTTGTCCAGGCTCTCATTTGGAACATAGTCATAAACAAGCAAGAGCTCATCCTTCTTTCGGCTCCAACCATGCAACTGCACCAGATTTCTGTGACTTAGGCTACCCATACTTGTTATCTCTGCAGCAAATTCTTTCATTCCTTGTCGTGAATCAGGAGCAACCCGCTTAACAGCCACTTCTAGTCCTGTGCGAGGAATCACTCCTCTGTAGACTATCCCAAATCCTCCATATCCAATCATGTTTTTCTCCCCGAACCCCTTTGTAGCTAAATGGAGCTCAGAATGTTTGAATCTATGAGCTCCATATTCAACTTCCCAATCTTGTAAGATCTCATCCTCGTTTCCTATTCTACGCAGGACATGGATAGCAGCAGAGACAACAAAGATAAAAAGAGTCACACTTGCTAAAGTGATGCCTACTACAAAGCTCTTCCTGTGCACCACCTCGCCAGAACTACTTGACCCCAGAAGTGGAATGTTTGCTTTATAGAGTTCTTGTGCTTTTCCTCCAACTTTAAAGCTCCAACCATGTATATTATTTTCAGCTATCAGCAAACCATTAGAAGCAGAAAAGGCTGCATACATGTAGTCACTCAGCACTGTGGATAGGTCCACTGGAAATGATATCAAAGGATTATACGGCTTGGGCATGCCAAAGGGTGATATTGTAACATTGATCAACTTCTTCTCTTCATTGTAATCAATCCAAGCTTGAATAGGTTCTCCACTCTTGAGATTGATGGTAATGTTCTTGCTTGTGTCATCTCTGCTGTTTGACGAGTAGTAGACTGCTGATTTAGACACATTAGATACAAGGCTGGAGAAATCTATTCCCACGTGGTTATCATCAACGTCCTCGAATTCCAGATTTTGAACAGTATCAAACTCGACAGCTAGATAGCTGGTGGGGAATTCTCGGACGCTTGTCTCATTTGGGAGGCCTAGGAATTGGTTCGGAAGGCAGCCTTTTGGTTGTTTGGTGGTAATAAGGATGAAAGCTAGACCATGCCCCGCAAGATCTGGGTACTTGGGAACCATGGAAAACACAAAGGTGGTGCTAAAGGTTGAAATGGTGGATTTGTTTTCCTGGATTTGAAGGGCAAAGGAGATGGATAGAAGGCATGGCCAAGGATCATAGAGGAACTATCTGTGAGTGTGAGTATGCCGTTCTGTCTCAGAGAAGAACTTCCATCCAGGTTCAAGCTTCCTGCTTCAAATCCATTGTATATGAAATCTGCCTCTGATGATACAAATATTAACACACAGGAAAGAAGGAGCAGAAAGATGCCAAATGCATGCATTGCTGTATTTGTGGAGTTGGTTTCTTCTTCTCTGCGTTAAGTTCGAGTATTAAAGTTGAGGGTGGTAAGAAGAGCCTGTATAATGTATGCTCTCTGGGAAATTGTAGACGTTGAATATGTTAATCCCAAGTTTGGAACTTTGAGATGAATGCTTGATTTTGTGAATTAAAACATAAAGTAGATGCCCATGTGCAAATGGCATATAGCTGTTCATTTGTTACCAAAGCTTGGTAACTAAACATTCTTCACTTTTGGAGTTCATAGGCTTAACCTTCATCTAGTGCTCCTTCAGACCAAGCATGGTGAGATCTCACCATGCAAAACAGACAATGAATTTGTTGAGAGCAGGACTCAGCCATGAAGCATGCACCAAGCTAAAGATCAATTACCTCTTAAAGTTCAATAAACCTACACGACGTGTATTGAGTGTGATGCCAGCTACTTTCAAAACCTTCACATCCAAATTCTTGAAGTACAAGTATAGTTAAGAAGGATACGAGTGGGAGCAAATCCCATTAGGATCAACTAGCAAAACTGTTGGAAAGAGAGCCATGTGGGCAAATCAATGAAAAAAGACTAATTATTATTCCAAATTGCATAAGCAAGTCGTTGTTTACATTATTACCAAAGTAGAATGATTAGAACTATTTTTATTTAATTTAATGCCTAAAATGGAATAACACATGATCCAATGTTAGTTTCTGTGGAACCCTCTTTATTGAAATTCATGTCCAAAACCCTCTTGGGAATTCGGAAACTTTGCTTCTTAGCTTTTACAATCAACATGAAACTTTTCCCACATATTTAGTTTATTCATCTTCATACTCATGTAACAATACTTAATCCATAAGTAAGATCCCATATATAAATCATATAATACTATTGGTTTTAGAATTAATACTATATTCGAACTATACAATAATTACTTTTGGGTAATATATAGTAGATTTAAGTTACATGTCATGTCTTGTGATTATTGATCATGGTTCGTAGCTTAGCTATAATCGGTTAATCTTCTTTATTGTCTAATTTGTGTTTTTTTTTTGTCCCCTTTTAAAAAGTATCTCAGGAAAAAAGAAAAATATTGAAATTATGGTGATAAAGAAACGGATAATAGTGAAAACTCTTTGCAAGTCATTTCATTTTTGAATGACAACGTTAGTATAATCCTATCCTTCATCCATGTTTATAAGATTTTACAAAGTCTTATGTTGATTATAAATGACTCAACATAACCTTCCTTTTTAAAAAAAAAAATTCAGGTTTCGAGTAACTATAAAAATCATGGTGGAGTTATATGTCTTCTTCCACATAAACCACATTCACACACTTTTATCGTTATGAATATAATTATCATAAATTAAACAATATTATATATATTACATACACATACATTAACTTATCATTTAAAAACATATTATGTCATATTGATGCAAAAAGAATTGCTTAAAGTATATCCAAATCAAGAATATCGTTTGATTAATTTTTCCATCATTATTTCGAAGAAATGATAATTTTCTTTTTAATCATTTTTTTTATCAAGAATTAATAGATAGAGATAAATTTTTAATCTTTTTTGTTTTGGTAAATTCTGACCTTTGTTCAGTAGAGAATTAGAACGATAATTGTCATCTTTTTACCAAATGTGTTCTAATTAATATAAGCCATATTGCTTAAGACTTGTTATGGCTAAACATAATTCTCATTATTGTCACCTTAAACAACTTAACCTTTGTGATTATTACGCTACCTATTCATCATACAACTATTATTTCTACCATTATTTTCAGTATTTGGAGCACATATTCTTATCTGTTTTCTTTACATCATGCTAAGAACATAACAGTGTATCAATAGTTATAAATTATAAATTGTTGGTGAAAAGATCAATGCCCATCTTCACCAATATATATAAATAAACAAAGCAAATATAAAAATCGATTTGCCCGAACTTCAATGACATAAAATTAATTGTTTTTGTTAGTATAATATAAAACCATCTTTTATCTAATAATTTAAGTTTTTAGGTTGAGAAAATCAAATCCTTTTTTATTACTCTGTTAATTAAATTGAAAATTTTAACATTTATATGATATGAATAAACTCATGTTTTGTTCACACTTTAAGTAGAAAAATTTTTTATAGACGAAGGAATATAATTTTTTAACAGTTTTGGTCTCGAAAGATAAAGACAAATTCTAACCAGCAACTTTAGCTAGACTTCTACCAAAAGGAAACATAAGCTGTTGAATTGGTAACACTTACTTATCAGCAACATATAAATGAATGGACTTCCACAGACAAATTTCAGCAATAGATGCGGGTTGATAGCTCGAGATGCCATATCATGATGGATCTAACACTTTCACTCACTTTCAAGCCTAACACAACTTAAAACTAACACGCAAGTGTGAAGGGCGTGTTCAATCTTCTCCAAAGTTTATCCTGTTCTAGGAAAAAGCTAATGTTCTTTAAATCCATGACCATGCATTGTCTTGTTAATAATGCTGGAATGGTTTTCTTTGTTAGACATTGCTGATGAATGATAAAGATGGTCGGTGGCCCAACTGTTTACACACATTACTGTCGGCATATTTTCTTTTTTTGTCAACTGTAGCAGATGGTGATTTTAGAAAATAAAAACATCAAACACGTCGTACTATTCTTGGATTGCTTCTGCATTAGATTTTAAGAGCTTTTACTCTATCCAAAAGTGGCTGGTGCCCACGTGAAAATAATTTCATTTCACGTGTAGCTGCTTCAGGCTTCACATTCTGTTCCTCTTTTAATTGCTCGAGCTAGTCTTCATAAATCATCACCAATCACAAAGGTAACCTCATACATATTGCTCAATGATATGGACAAGTGCACTTACTCTTAAGTTCTTGGGTTAAACCAATTCTTAATATAATATCAGAGCTATTAATAGATCATATTTAAAAATTAATTTAAATAAAAAATTTAAGTTATTAAAAAAAAATTCGTTATAAATTTTATTTTATAATACCTAACACTTATTACTATGCTAAAAGTATAATGTATGCAAAAACTCTTCCTTATTGAAACCTTTGGGCATAGGACACTAGATTTACCTATAGATCTAACATGCACCCTCGTGAGCTTTCAGAATATTACTCAGCCACTTGAATTGGAAGATTTACATTCTTTTGCATATAGAAATAGAAGCATATGTAGGTTTGGCACGAAGAAGTTTGCACGTCGTAACTACAAAAATTATACATGCAATGCAAAAAGTAGTAATGAAAAGGCAAAGACCCAAGCTTGTACTGGTTTATTGTACAATAATAGTGCAGTACTTTACAGCTTATTACTCAGTCACTTACCATAGTAAATTATTGGCAGATAAGATTAACTTTTATTTGTTTCCCCAACCCTATGAATGTCAATGTGATGTCGGCCAGCACATTGAAACAAGATAAAGGGATTCAAACGTATGAGAGCTAAACTTGGCTAACTTAGACCCACCACTTATCTGACCTGTACATCATCATCTTAGTTAGCTAATAAAACTAATTGCTTGCTCCATTTTGATTATTATAATATAATGCTCATATAATTCTAACTCATGACTAATTATTGAACTCAAACAAATCTATATTAGCATAGCTTAATATCATTGATATACGTTTTTTTAGTGTCTAGATCATCACAAAAGTGAGATTAGTTTCTTCAGAATATCGCAATGGCATACCAGACTGTACATTATGGGAATCACACTGCAACTTTTAAGTGCTCCAACAGCGATGGCTCTATGTCATTTTGATGTCAATATATATATGGTGGTAGGGTACAAGGAATTTTTTTAACTGATCAGCATCACTTAGATATGGCTAAGGAGAAGCAATTCTTAGCTAGGCCCTCTTCTATGTGGCCAGCAACTAATCTGTATCTTTCTTAGTAAAAGGGTATGAGAATTGGTGAAGATATGTATGTGGTCTTTCTAGCCTTTCTAGCCCTTGTCCTTGTTTCAAGCTTACAGTCTTTTTCTCATAATAACCCCACCATAGAAGACGAAGTCCTTGATAATCTCTCCAAGCACCAATTGAAAGTAGATGCATGTTTCCTTTCCTATCTTGTAGAATTAATTTTCAAATATTTTCTCAATCCTTACGAGAAAATTTAAAGAAAATAAAAAGTTATAAAAGTTTAAACGAATTAAATCCTAAGAGTTATAAGGAGTTAAGAGAAAGAGAAATCAAAGCTCAAAAGACGTTTATATATATATTTATAGATTATTCATTAACAAAGTCTGCATATAGACAATAAAATTTGAATCTACATTATTGTGAAATATAGTTTCACTCTTTACTAATTGGACCAATCTTTGTTGGCTTCTTGATTATATCTTAATCTAATAGAATAACGATATAATGAACAACTATATACCACCATAGTAAAAATATTTAATCAGTAGTGCACTTGAAGTGTGTTTCTTCCAAGATATTTCTAAGGGTATGAACTTTTCTTTGTGGGACAAGCACTAACAGCAAAGAGATGACTATAGGACAAGTACCAATTCATTGTGGATGAAGAGCTATATAGGGTTGTGTGTTTTGGTATATTGTTCCCTTCACTGGGCCATTAATGGATGAGCCTTGTCTCACAAGTGGTAAGTTGTGTTTCGAGGTCCACTTAAGCCCAGAAGTTCTTGCAGGTACATCTGATAAAGGTTGATATTTAGTGCTTCTTCCATGGCTTCAGATTTTTTGGTATCATTGCCATTGATGTGCCTAAAAAGTGGTACAAATAGTGTTTCAATTCAGTACCAAAACTTCGGTACTAATTTATAAACTTGAAACAAGAACTGTTGCTTATGTTTTTATGCCTCTTGCTTTCGTTGAAAACTTTGGTACCAATTTGAAGGACATTGGTCCACAAATGTACATGCGCCAATATGAGTCAATGCAAAAAAATAATTTAATTAAAAATTTTAAGTTCAAATTTAGAGTATGTAACAATATTAAAATTTAGTAACTCATATTTAATTTAATATTAAATAATAAATGGTTATCAAAAAACAATTCCAATTTACTCAGAAAAACCATTCAATGAAATCCAACGTCAGGTTTCCTATTTTATGAATACCAAAATTATGCAGAGAATGATATACAAGAAAGACACTGTAAACAGTAAAACCTTGCATTGTAAATGATAATTCTCTTATTCATCAATGATTACATAGAAACTCAGATTTGGCTTCAGAACAGAATAATGCTGTCAACATTGTCTTGGGTTATTTTTTAGGGTGAAATAATGTTGTCTACTTCGATGGAGGAAAATAATTGCTAGCCTCTTAAATCAGAAGAAATTCAATAGAGCAGAAAAATGGTGTGTTTTTTTTTTTTTTTTTATGTTTGGAAAAGTTATAAGCAAAGTTGTTCATTACCACATTCTTGTTCCTTTCTTTCTCTTGTGTAAGATTTAATAATTTGATCAATTTGTATAAATGTTGTGGGGCTTGTTTGGCTCCACCAATGACCCTAGCAAATCAGTTAAACTTCCCCTTCCAAACATGTAGTTGATTGCTGTGTTTCATGTGGGATGTATATGCAGATTCCCACTTTGCTACTACTCCTTCTAAATCATTGATTACAAAACTAAGCATGAAAGCATATGGGTAGAGAGAAAAACACAAGAAAGTTAAAAAAAAAAAAAAAAAATTTCATTTAAAATTTAAATAATTAAAAATGAAAAACTATGATTATTACTCATAATTATGAAGGATATATAGATACACTCCAAGTAGTGGGTCACCCTTGTTCAATTGGTCCATGGCCAAAATCACACTCATGTATGCCACGTGGATGGCAGCAGGTGGCTGATATCAGCATGAAGTGTGATGATGAGCCACACCATATCACATTTTATATTTATAAACTATATCAGAAAACACAGCAAAAGAATCTGCTGCCACATTCTCTCCCACCAGCCTCAGTCCAAACAAACCTTTGGGAACCCCGTTACTTGAACAAGTATCCATCCATCTATCACGTTCCGTTATATATCCCCTGTCTTGCTTGGTGTTGAGTGCTCAAGCACCAAAACAAGAAAAATCATAAAATTTTATCAAACATTTGATGAAATGCCTCAATGAGTCTGTTTTGTACGTGATCAATATCACCTTCTGTTTCACGTCAAGCTCTTATATATCTATATATTTTCTCTCTCTCTCCTTCACTTAGCACTATAAATATTAAATTCCATCCCCTTTTAAACAAAGCTTGACCCTCAATTGCTTACTCTGACTTCTCCTAATTCTAATACTGTTGTTACTAGTTGTTGCTGTTCTTGCTTCAATGGGAGATAACAATGCGAATTTGCCACCCGGGTTTCGATTTTATCCATCAGATGAAGAGCTTGTAGTCCATTTTCTTCATAGAAAGGCTGCACTTTTGCCTTGCCATCCTGATGTTATCCCTGATCTTGAGCTATATCCCTATGATCCTTGGGAGCTTGATGGTATTTTTCTTCATTTCCCTTATGTTTTCGAGTTGTTGCTGTTTACTGAAACTTGGTATGTTTTTGGTGTCTGTGTAGGGAAAGCTTTGGCTGAGGGGAACCAATGGTACTACTATAGCAGAAGAACACAAAATAGAGTCACTGGAAATGGGTTTTGGAAGGCAATGGGGATTGAAGAAGCAGTTGTGACAAGCTCAAGCAATAAGAGAGTTGGAATGAAGAAATATTACATGTTCTATATGGGAGAAGCATCTAATGGCATCAAAACTAATTGGATAATGGAAGAGTATCGTCTACCAGATTGTGCTTCTTCCTCTAGTAGATCATCAAAAAGAAAATCACAGCCAAAAGCAGTTAGTATCATAATACTGCAAGATTTTTTTTAACCATAAATTGGACAAGTTCAATTCACTTTGATTAATATTGATCGTGCTTGTTTTCTGGTTGATTCAGGATTATAGTAAATGGGTGATCTGTCGAGTTTACGAGCGAAATGGTGATGGTGATGATGATGATGATGGAAGGGAGCTTTCTTGCTTGGATGAAATTTTCTTGTCTTTAGATGATCTTGATGAAATAAGCTTGCCAAATTAGCTGCTGATACAATGCAAGTGATAGGCTCTAGTTGAACTATAATTATCCAAATGGATAATCTAGATTATCACTGTTGTTACCGCCTCTCGTTAAATCCAATAGCTAGCCATAGCTGCCATTGTCATAGTAAAATGGCAATAGCTAAATTCCACAGCTCTTCAAGTGGAGCACTTTATGAGATTTATGGCCATGAACAATATGAAGTATGACTTTATGCTTTCAAAAATCCCATTCATCACAGCAGGTCACATGGAAATTTATCTGCTCTTAATTCTTTATGCTGACACGTGAACGGACAGTACACTATCCATTTCTCAGCCACTATAACATGAGAAAATGATCCAGGAAATCCAAATAAAATGAATAATATAAGTTCAAAGAAAGATTGCTTATATTATTTTACAAGTTTCATAAAACTAAGATAATACTAAGAATGCCCTATACGAGAATATGATAGAAACTTAGGCAGAGGCATCCTAATACCCTTTCTAGGATATTGTAGTATGCTCCAAATGAATGCATTTAGTATTGTCACATGAAAGTTTGATGGGTTTGGGGCAATATTCTAAGATTGTTTTCTTGTAAAGAAAAGATGAAATTCTGTTTGGCTAGGCCAAAGGGTCTCACGTGCAGGAATTGCTGTGAGAAGAGAGGGTTGTGGAGCCCATAGAGCACTGCAAGGGTGAACCTTGCAACAGAGCATTGAGCAATAATCGTATTAGGCTTTATAGCTTTTGTCTACTTTGATGGTATTTGGTAGTTGTCTTGTGTCACAATTTCTTTTTTGGTTTTTGTTATAAGCTATGTATGTGGGTGGCTGCTTAGGGAAGCATCGAGTCATGTGTGATGCAAGCATTCATTCGCATGCTCTCAAGCACCAACAACACCAGCACTACGAATCATAGCAGAAAAAAGACAGTGAGAGAGCAGACCAGTCAATAAATATGACCCATCAATGAATTCTCATTCATTCATCTATATCCACTTTGAACAGACAAGATAATGACTGCAGATAGATGCATTTGCTTTGTGGTTTAATGACAAAACTGTTTGCAAAACACAAGAATACAAGTAAGAGGGTTAAAGTTAAGGTAATTATGTTCACAATTAACATCTTATGTCAAATCCAAAGCAGGTTAATAATATTTTACCTGATTTGACACAATTACCATGCTTGTGATATAATGAAATCAACTGAGATTCATAATAAATCAATACTAATCGGTTGGTATAGTTAGTAAGGATTAAAACTATATTTTATAAGTATATGGGTCACTATAAATGTAAAGATTTTGTTAAAAAACAATCTCAGTAAATACTTTTTAGAACTTTAGAGAACCTTTAAAATTGAATTTACATGATTTTTTTATTAAGAAAAAAGAAAGACAATACTAGTAGTCACTTGGCTCCATTGATTAAGTAAGCAGTAGTTTAGAGATAAGAATTGTGGTTTTGTCCCATCTATAATCCAAGCATGCTATGGCATTCGGCTTTCGTGCTCATGAGTCCCCATTGCTTGACGAAACAACTCACTCCCTCTGATGCTTATAATAAACAATAACTATTTCATTGCTTAATCAGCTCGTAACCACTGAGCCTCCTAATCATCTCACCAGTGCCTCTGTTTTTAACATTCCACATGCAACTTAGACCTTAAGAGAGAGAGAAAGAAAGAGAAGCATGTGTGCTCAGTGGCAACTTCAATGCAACCAAAACCCATTACCCGCAACACATAATTAGTGTTTGTGGCTCTCTCTAGCTACCACAGAAAACTATATGCCTTTGTTTTGAACTTGGAAAGTTAAAAATGCCAAATCAAATTGGAAGCTATAATGATTGCGAGAGTCATGAAACCCTCTCCAATGGGCCTGTTTTTTCCAACTTGTTCATAAAGCTTTGGTTGTTTGCAACAAAATATATGTATATATAAAGCCATAAAGGGGTGAGGCAGCTGTTTGACATGTAGCCATTTCATACTCACCCTCTCTTGCTTGTTTTCTAGGTATGATGATTGTTTTTAACATTGGCAAAAAGTGCAACTAGCAAAAGAATGATTGTGAGGCCAATACCTATATAGCTTTTGAGTGAAGTTAATTTATACTAATCCATCCATGCAACTAGCAAAGGTCAACAGAAAAGTTCAAACTAAGTCAACCCCACACAAAAAGGACTCATCAAAAGGAAAGCAAAAAAAAAAAAAAAAAAGAAGCATATTGTTGAGTGCGATTAAGATAAGTTTGCTAGAGAAAGAGAACGTGAAGCACAAGTGACAAAGTCCAAAGAACAAGAACGAGGAGAAATGGAAAAATGCCTTTGTGCTCTGCATCATAATATCATATGCGAATCAATAAAACACTAAGCCGCTTTAGGGCCAACAAGAAAGGATTAAAATAATAAGACCAAAAGTTTCAAGTTGAACAGTTTTCTGTTTCTTTCTTTATTGTTGGTGATAACCGAACTACTAAACATAATTATTTAATACAGTTTAGGTACTATGTTAGATATACCAATTAATTTATACAAAGGAGGGGTAGATGATGTAAGGAATGAGCACATAACCCCAGGATCAAATATTCTAAGTAAGAAAGAAGATTCTTGAATCCAATTATTATTATTTTTTTTTTTTACTCAAACAAATGAACTATCCTTCCCACAGTAGTGAAATAAAAATCAAAATGTGAGAAGAATATGGCAATTAAGCCAACCTAGAAGCAACATTATCAATAATGAACAAATAACTTCCTACAATCAAGAATGATGCAATCCCGGAGCGAGCCATCCGCAACCAGATTCCACGGTAGAGGAGATCTCTGTCAGAAGGATGAATCCCAGTAGTTCTCTCAAACCTATTCCCTGGTAGTCTACATTTTAGAAACCTTCTCTCCATTGAGATATACTGAAATCAGACAATAGAGATACTTTCATATTAACAATATGTTGAAGAGAATAAAATTACATGCAACATCAACAAGGGACACAACTCTGAGTAACTGATATTACAAGCCCACATATCTAAAAGGACCGTGAGATTAGTTGGAAACACATGAGGATACTGTTTAATTGGTTGAAGGGATAAAATTATATTATTCTAAATGATATCATAAAAAATGTACAAACTTTTAAGTGCATGCCTGCTTATTAAACTCATGCATGGCTTTGCTAGCCTAAGCAAAGAAATCTAATATTCTGAATTATGAGTTACAAATGTGAACATGAAGGCTCTCAGTAAAATCAGTGCATTGTGTCTTGATTTTTAAAGGAGAAAACGTAAGCATCAAACACAACAGAAGCAAGGAAAAGCGGGCTGGGGTCATGTCTTTAGTCCAGACTTAACTTTCAGACTTTACAGAGTTTCCTTGACTTTAAAAGCTAAAATAAAATCTGTAACTTTCAACGCTTTGAAATCCTTACTCTAGTACATAACAGGTGAAGCACAAATTGGCAGACGTGAGCATCGTACCAGAGAACTAAATAATTATGCTGAACCTAATTTCTTAGATGTAATTGACCATACACATCCATAAATATAAGAACTTATTGAACTCAAAGCCAGTAATTATATGACCATAGAGCCAGTAACTGTAAGTTTGCACTCAAGGGATCCATCAAGCAATATAATTGCTTCCACTATCAAATGACAACACAGGAGAATGAAATTTAACTCTAAATACAAATAAACCCCACATTGAGCCGGGCTATTTGTAATTGGTATGGAATTATTCATCTATTTATTCTTTTCTTTTCTATAGAATATTACTATTTTCCTTGACTAAACCCAGAAAGTCAGCTTTCATTTCAGCAGTTTCTAGTTCTTTTCCGTTTTTTATGCAAATTCAATAAGCCGGATATTACTACTTAGCTGCTACAGCTACTACGGAAAATTGAAACTTGGCAACTATTTAGATAAAAAGAGAGCTGCTTTTGGGTCAAACAGGAAAAAAGATCCTATATGAAAGGGAATATCGTGCCAAGGAAAGGAATATTAGTATCAACTGCTAAAATCATTAGTTGTAAAGAAACAAAAGCAACTTTTCAATCTTGTAAGAGCACCATAAACATAACCAATTGGGTTTTTATACTTCAGAAACAATCATCATACCTTGGGCAACACAGTGCATAGGGATCTACTCCTTGCTGTATCAAAACTATGAGAAGCAGCAGCAGCAACTGAACCTGAGAATCCAACAGCAAGACTGACAGCCAAAGGAGACAATGGACCAATTTCTTCATCTGACCTGAGCCGGAACAAGCTCACATTTTAAAAAGGACACTTAAATTGAATCTACAGGCACTAACAGATGACTGGACATATAATCTAAAACATCAAACAACCACCAGACTTTTCTCTTTCTTTTTGGTTGTGATAAAAGAAGAATTCATTAAGAGTAAGGAAATAGTGATTTAGGCAAGGTTTCCTTCTCCTGCATCTGTGGGACGAGTATAAGTTGAAGTTTATGGCCATTAATTCAAACGAGGACAATATCCTATTTCTATTCATAATATTTCCAAAGGCTGTTGAAAGTCAGTCTATGCACATAAAATGGAAATGATATATGATACTATGAAGGAAATCTGAAGGACAAAAAAACGGTTTGAAATCATTAACTAGTTTTACTTTTTCCCAATCAAATTTCTTTCACCAATCAAACTTAAAAACCAGGTACCAAAATTTATAAATATTTCTAAGATCCAACACAAATAAACACACGGCAGGAAGAGTTCTGCAAAAAGTTTCATTTCATCAATGATTAACAGATGAAGAGATGAAATTGAAACCTGGGTGGAGGATACATCTCTACAGCCTTCCAATCAAGCATTGCTCGGTGCAAGAATTGCCAACTAGAAAAAAATACACCAGCAAAGACAGAATCTCGAGCAACTCCAGAACGAATACCTCTCCATAATGTACGCCATCCTTCTAAAGATATAATGTCTGATAACTTTCTAACATTGTAAACTGATGGTGGCTTCCCAGATCCTGTCATTGTCCATGGGTACTCTAGCAAACAATCCTTCACATTTGAATTTTTGGTTGTTAGGGTGGAGACAAGACCAACATAACGGTTCAATGCCGCCTTGTCAGGACTACAGCCACTAAGTAATCTTGCAATTAAAGGTGCATTCATTCCCTTTTCCACAGTGAAGGTGGAACTTCGCACATAAGAAGCAGAGGCAACCTGCGCACGAAGTTTGATGAGCTCAAAGGGAGAGCTTACAAACGTCTCTGTGGCCCCAGCTACCATTCCTGCTATAAGGGCCTCACCAACATAGACATAGTTATCTTCTCTACCATCTGCCAAGAAAAGAATTTGTCACCACCAGAATCAGCATGCTCAGACCACGTATGCAAATTTCTTCACTCAATTGGTGCCAAATTCACAGGCTATCGTTCAATGACTCGGTAACTAAGCTAAGAAAACAATAGAGAGGAAGAAAAAAAGAGATATTGTGAAAATGGATAACCCAAACTAATGACCACTCGGTTAATATCTGCCTCATTAAGAACAAGAGAGAAGGGTGATATTTATGGATTACAGACCTGCCTGCTCATATTAACATACAATCAACTCATAGATTATAACTCCTATCATGACTGCTTGGGCGACAAAAATGACGATAGACATATGGGGTTTGTTTAAAATAAAGCTGTGCTTGCTTCATTAACAAAATTATTTTTGAAAAAAAAAAGAAGGAAGTAGAAGAAAAATGAAATGAGTACCTTTATAAAATGCCGTCAAGATTTCATACACTCCAAATCGAGCTCCCAAACCTAAAGTCCTTCCTGCTGCCAACCAGCCAAAACCACTATATAAGCCTGCAAAGCGTCATTTTAACAAAATAACTTCATTAGTCAATCATTTCATTTAGAACTAGGAAGGAAAAAAAATGGTTTTGTCCAGCTCATATTGACTGTGCAATTCAAGTGCCCATACTAACTATGCAGACTCAAAATTAATACATACAGGTACCAAGCACAACCACTCCGCATTGTTATGTCTCTTAAACATATACGCATTTAGATAACTAAAAGTTCATAATTGATCAAGGCAGTTTCTCCTTCACTTTGAAATAAATCCATCAGGCAATCAGGAGAGGAAAAAAATTAACATGCAAAAATGACAGAGAAAACAAACTTTAAGAAAAATCTATTTGCTTTAGTCATTTGCCAGTTGGGAAATGACGAGCATACCTCTATTTCCAGATATCAATTGTACTCTCTGTAAAACCTGGGCAGCAGTCAATTTCTTGCCAGAACTCGAACCAACCTTCAATAAAGAAGAGGACAAAAAATGCCTGACTTTGAAACAATTCTATAATGATAAATCGGACTTACCTAAGGGGCTAAAAGATGAACCTGAGTAAGAACTTTAATGGTATCCAGAGGATAAGTAAAAGCTGTTCCTAATGCGACCGACCCAGCTGCAGCAATCCCATGGGCAGCAAATATTTGATTCTTGGACAAGTTATCCATCTGAATATAAAATTTGTGCATTGGATCACTAAATAACTGAATGAGCAAAACAAGCTTGGCAAGCATAGTGCAAATGATCATAAAGTAATGAACTTTTACCAAGAAAAATCTTAAAGGGTAGATGATTTTGGGCAAGATATTGTCCAACCTGACCGAGGCTACAGTAAATGGTTTTCAGTGTCCCTAAAATATTGCAAATTCACTGCTCACCGAGTTCCTTGAACCTCCAATTATACGAAGAAATGTATAAACCAAAAATTGCGTCTGCTGGGTGATCTTCAATCGGGCACCTCTTATGCACGGTCTGGAGTCTTATGGCTGATTCTGATTCAATGAAGCCTGGGTCTAGTGCTTCTGGCCTCTGCGAAGAGAGTCTCCCAGCCCTGCATCTGGGTCGATCCGCATCAGACAATGGTGAATTTAAGCTCCTTTTTGCTGCTGACAAAAGGAGCTTCAAGCTTTTGAGCACAGTGGGTCGAATGGAGGATGAGGCTATGTGCCAGTAGCTGTTGGTGACGACGATAGGCGCTGTTGTTTGGTGGCGGCGTCGTGCCCAGTGGATCAGTGTGTAAATCCGGTGGCGGTTTCGCTGTTTTAGTTCACTATCCCCTCCTTAAACCCTGCCTCCGCCAATTGTATTAATTGGCTACGTGGATTCAACCTTGTGTATTAATCCATGATTCATGGACACATTCTAAACCAGGTAGCAAAATTCTAAACAAAAAACAAATGTGTCATCTTGTAAGAAACTTATTACTCTAGACTTTCATCGCTCTCTCTCTCTTAGAAATTAAATAATTTTAAAAATAAAAAATATTTGTTAATCATAATTGTTAACTTTTTTTTAAAAAAAATTATTACTTTTTTTAATTGTCATCACAAATATTGAAAAAGATTTGAACTTAAAATTTTAATATTTTATATTTTTTAATTAAATTATATATATTTATGTTATTAATCACACAGAATTAATGTTTATGATATGATATTTTAAAGTAGTTTTTAATTTATCAATTTAAAAACAAAATAATACGTGTATACATTTGTAACTTTTAAAATTAATCCACCCTTAAATTTCTTAATTTATGTCCTTTATTCTAATTTTAAACTTAAAAATATTTCGACAACACATAGATAAAATTAATATAATTTATTAATAGAATAATCTAGATAATTTATTCTATTAATATGTATTTTTTTAATAAATTTAAATTCATGATATTATAAAAAAATTATTATCAAATTTAATTAATTTATTAATTAAACCACAAAATATTATTAATATTTGATTCCATCGAAATGTAAAAAATATTGAATAAAAAATTACAAATTTCATTTAGAAGTTATATCAACATACCAAATACTATAATTCCATAATTCATAATATAAAATTACTGTAAATCAGAGATCATAAATAAAAGTGACCGGATAGTGAAATGGATGTCAAAATGGAACATAAATAAAAAAAAAAGAAACAGAAAAAAAGGAGCACAAGATAATGACGCACCATGAAAAAGAAAATACACAATAATTACTCTGGAATTGATGTTAGGACCTATAAAAAAATTTAGCCCTATGCTTGATATTATTTCATAAACCACAAAATTATTTATTTTTCTTCGTCGAGAAATCTTGCCTCCTTACTACTCTAAGAATAATTCCAATCTTATTTCACAATACAATATTTTTGTTTTTCTTAAATTATTTAATTAATTTTGGGCTTACAAAAGTAACAACCAGCATAAGAATATAAAACTATAAAAATTATGTTAATGTTAATCTGTTTTTGCCAAAAAAAGAAGAAAATCTTTGACCAAATTCCATTATACATTTCTTCTTTTTGCTAGAAGAACAAAAACGTTATAAAAAAGATATACGCCTATTTTAACAATCTCTTAGTTTTTATATTTCAAAATTGATCAAAATACAATCTTTTTTTTATGAAATTTGACATTTCACCTTTCAATTGAATTAATTGGGATATTATGACTTTCATAATAATCCTCATCTAAATGATTTATAATTTAGTAAATGACTTAGTAAAAATTTCTTTAATGTTTTTTCACAATAATTCTCTTAAATATGTATGAGAGAAAATCCAATGTTTTTTTTTTTTTTCTTCTGATGTGTGCAATCGGCTGTAAGCCGTTCGATCTGTACTGACTGTTCGATCTGTACTGACTGTGCAGCTTATAGAAATCGAAAGTAAAGATCAAACGGCCTGAAGCCGACTGGAAGACTGCAGGAGATCCGGGTCCGCTAATATTCCACTATCAATCAGACAATCAAACCAAGAGGAACAGAGCAGAGAATACCGTTAAAAATGTCAAAAGTTTAAAATATTGAATTTTTCTGCATCGTCCACATGGGAAAAAGTATAAGATATGAAATCTATAGAAGCATAGCTATGTATTGTGATTTGTCCCGTCGAATTTTACCACTGTATTTTCACCAATACCAAAAGCCACGCAGAGAGAATGGGGCATGGAGGCTCCACGTCGAAACTTGCTTAAAAGCATGTATACCAATGCTCAATGTTGGATTCTGAATACTTCAATCTGTTCTGAAAAATTAATGGAACCCTGCATCCATACTTCAAGTTGAGAGTCTACAAACAATAAACAATAATAAGAGCCAAGATTAACCAAATAGTGACGATCACATCTAAGGTAAAAAATTCTAACCTCAATCTGGTTAACAATGGAGTCTAGAAATGTCGTTCCATCACAAATATCAATAGAAGATCTACATGATAACAGGAGTAGCATTGATATAAATCTATGGGACATAGGAAAAAAAACCCGTGGAACTAAAGAGGTAAGCTTTTCAATGAACTAGAGGTGGGTGCAATAACTACATATGTATATGCGCACACACACACACACACATCCATGTACAGAAATAAACATGAAATTTTATATAAGCGCAGGTACAAATGCTATATAACTGCCCAAATTCTTCCCAGTATATTATTATTTGAAAAGGACAAAATAGGTAGATAACAGAAACAAGAAGAGAAAGAAAGACAGAAAAGAAAGAAATGAAAAGCAATAACCAGAACAAGCCCCTGAATAATAGGTCAAGTTTAGGCTTGACAACATCTTGTATTAAGAACCAATCACCACTTATTCTATATGGGAAGGCAAAAACATATGTATAAATATAAAACTGGTTATTCTACTTGAGATGAGCATCAAATTTGAAGAGTCGCATTAATGCTTACAGAAGTAAGAGGACGTAATTTCTTCTTAGAGTTTCCTTCTTCTTCCCTTTTCTTGTTCACACACTTGTCTTGCTTATCAAAGATCTGGCTTCAGTTTAACAGTGAGATTCTTCTAGGCCGTTTTTGTTCAACATGTCTCTTTGGACTTGCAAACCTGTCTAGATTCAGGGGACATCATCCAACTAAATTAACAGAAGCCTGTTTCTGCATTTTGTTAAAATGCCAGATAGCATAACCAACAATCGAATTTGAACATTTTTGTTGCAACAATCACAGAATTAAAATGAAGAACAACAATACACACAGAGATTTACGTAATTCAATCAAGCTGATCTACATTCACGGAGAGAGAGATGTTTTTATTTCTTTGATGATGAACAATGGCAGCCCCAAATACAGCCGCGCCCAAACCCTAATGTAAGAGATATATTTATACATAACTCATATTACAAACCGGGTCAAATCACCCAAACTAAATACATAACCGAGTTGAATCCAAATATACATTGCTACATTATAACATGTCCATACTGTGGGGGGCGAAGGCCCAATCCTTTCGTCTCCACCACAGACCTCCAAAAAATTCTTCTTTGGGTCGAGCACCCAAAATAATTTGAGTCGAGTCATCGATGCGGGTCGTGACAAAAATTCTAAGTCACTTAACAATTTTAAATGAAAGATTTAAATAAACTGAGAGAGAACTCACATTGTTATTTACAACATTTGTAAGTAATTGGGCATAGAAGCTTTGAAGCCGACCATAACACCGATTTTCATCCAAACTTTGCAAAATCCCTTTTTCAGAGAGAAGCAAGATTCTGAATACACACTCAAGAAAGAGTAGAAAGAAACACGTATATTCAACAATTAAAGCTCTCTTCCTAATCGACCGCTATAACCTTAAAAGAAAGGACTATTCTCGAAGCTATACATCCAATTTCACCCAAAATAAAATCCTTACAATCCAATTGGCGTCGGCATTTGGTTTTGGTTGAATAAACCGATGATCTTGCATCCATGATTTGAGAGAAACAATGAAGAAAAGAAAGAAAAGAATTATATAATGTCTGCAGACCGTTGTGTTCGCCAAAGAGTATAAATTTTGTTGCGCGGTTTTATTTTTATAGTAGCGAGTTTTCAAGTTTGCATGTTTGGAGACCGAAGATAACACATTCTCATCATCCCCTCCTTAAACCCTGTCTCCGCCGCTTGTATTAATTGACTACCGCTTGTATTAATTGACTACGTGGATCTCCATCCTTGTGCCATATTGTAGGAAACTTATTGCTCTAGGCTTTAATCACTTTATCTCTTGGATATTAAATAATTTTAAAAATAAAAAATGTTTGTTATATCATAATTGTTAATCTTTTTAAAAAAATTAAAATTACTTCTTTTATTTTCGTCACAAATATTGAAAAGGATTTAAACTTCAAATTTTAATATTTTATATGTATTTTTTCTTATTGAATTTTATATGTTTATATTCATATCACATGTATAGATTAATAAGGGAATTAATGTTTTTGATATGATTTTTAAAGTAGTTTTTAATTTATCAATTTAAAAATAAAATAATGTATGTATACACTTGTAACATTTATAATTAGTCTATTCTTAAATTTTTTAATTTATGCCTTTTATTTTAATTTTAAACTCAAAAAATATTTTCACACCATATTAAAAGATAAAACTAATATAATTTGAATAATAACATAATTATGATTATTTATTTTATTAATACGTATTTTTTTATGAATTTAAATTTATAATATTGTAAAAAAAGTTATTAAGTTTAATTTATTTATTAATTAAATTACAACTTTATTTGATTCTATTTCTTAAATAGTACTGAACAACAAATTATAAATTTCATTTAGAAATTATATTAACATACCAAATACTAAATTTATAATCCATAATATACAATTACATTAAATTAGAGATTGTAAATAAAAATGACTGGAAAGTGAAATTGATACCAAAATGGCAAACCAATAAAAAAAAGGACCACAAGACAATGACACACCATGAAAAAAAAGATACACAATGATTACTTTGGGATTGATGTTGGGACCCATAAAAAACTTTAGCATTGCTTGATATTATTTCATGAACCACAAAATAATTTATTTTTCTTAATCAAGAATCTTGCCCCCTCATTACTCTAAGAATAATTCCAATCTTATTTCACAATACAATATTTTTTTCTTAATTATTTAATTAATTTTGGGCTTACAAAAGTAACAACCAGCATAAGAATAATTCCATTGTTAGATGGGATGCATATAAAACTGAAAATTATGTTAATGTTAATCTTTTTTTGCCAAAAAAAAAATCTTTGACCAAATTCCATTATACATTTCTTCTTCTTACTATAAGCAGAAAAAGGTTTTATAAAAAGATATATGTCTATTTTAACAATCTCTTATTTTTTATATTTCAAAATTAATCAAAATGCAATCTTGTTTTTATGAAATTTGACATTTCACCAATCAATTGAATTAATTGGGATATTATGACTTTAATAATAATTCTCATCTAAATGATTTATAATTTAGTAAATGACTTACTAATAATATCCATTTTTTTTTCTGGCTTTTTCATCGGTGGGAAGGTGCTAATATCCTCCACTAAGGGAGTGGGGTCAAAATTTTCAACTTTCAATCAGACAATCAAAGCAAGAGGACCAGAGCAGAGAATAGCATTGACAAGGTCAAAACTTTAACATATTGGATTTTTCTGCATCGTCCTCATTGGACAAACTATAAGATATCTAACCTATAGAAGCATAGCTATGTATTGTGATTTGTGCCGTCGAATTTTACGCCACTTGTACTGTATTTTCACTCGTACCGAAAGCCAAGCAGAGAGAATGGGACATGGAGGCTCCAAGTCGAAACCATCTTCTCCTGAGTCTTCTTCAGAAGGCAAAGGCTCCCGCCGAGCTCGCTTCAAGCAGCATCTTCACCGAATTGGCCATCACTTACATGATCGCCTCCGTGGTAATGGCGACGGCTCCAGCTCTTCTGCTCACAAACTCCTCTCTCAAGAGAATTTTGCCGGAATCGCTCTCCTCACTCTCATTGGTGTACGTTCTAAAATTTGTGAACTTTTTTCAATTTGAATAATTCTAAAATGAAAATCATAAATTGGGTTTCGATTTCTGGGCTCTTCTGCGTTGCATGCATGAGATCGACTGTGAAAGCTGCAACTTGACATTACTGTAATATTTAATAATTAGATTGACCGTGTCATATTCCTACTTGAAATCTCATCTTCTAACAGACAAATTTTTTTTTTTTTTTTCCTCTTAACCAAGTTTTCCCCTGTTGGATTGTCTTCGCGGGAGAACTGTATAAACATGATTAATTGTGATAAAATTTTGTTATACAATGTTTAGTACTAGAACTATGGTTATTGAAAGTTTTAACTTTTTCTATTAACCACTCAGAGATATATATATTTTTTGCATATTGATTACATGCTAAAATGTGGCTTTTTTGGTTGAAGGCGGAGATGAAGTTCAAGGATAAATGGATTGCTTGTCTTTCTCTTGGAGAACAGGCATACCGTACAGAGGCTTCTGACCAGTTAAGCCTCTCTACAACTAGTTATGTTAATAGTATAGTCGTAGTTGAAAAAGTTACTAAAAGAAACATTTTGCTACTAGAAAAATATAGGAGTAAGAGTGTAGTTATTATTAATCGAGTGAGCACAAGTTTACTTTAAAGCAGTTCTACCCCTGAGCTGAATCTTACTGTTAAGTTAACAAATTTCCGTGAAAGTACCTTTTTTAGCCATAAAGTTGTAGACGCAGTTGTGATTTGTAATTTATCATCATCCTGGGGTAATTTTATTCTTCTCTCTGCTGGCAAAATATTTGTTTGGCATAATCAGCTATATTTTGAAGGCGTAACAGCATTTAATTGGCTTATCTATATCTGTATAGAACTAGTTGTCTAAGGAATTTTGTGCCAATTTCTATTTGTTATGACTGGTGAGATTCAGTAATTTTTATTATTTTTAATCTTTCATGTATTCATTATCTGTTTTTGATGGTGCAGTACAGACAAACCAGTTTGGAACTCTGTGAGTACTCTAAACTATATCATTTATTGTGAAGATTTTATTTCATTTTTGTTCAGTTAATGGGATCATTACGAGGGATGCCAATTGAGGATTTCAGCCTTGTTGCCAAAATTTCTGATTTCGTGGAATATTGTTAGTTATTTACCATTACCACTGGTTGCTAGGATGCACCAATGTATTATACCCACTTGGAAGCCGAAAGATGACTACCTACATAACCTTTGTGACTGATGTTCTTTCCACAGGGAAAGAAGCTTCTTCTGGAAAAGAATGGGCCTCATGTTGCAAGGATTTCCGTGTTTGAGGTGTGCAACAAGCTCCTTTAATCCTTTCTTTAGAACCGCCTTATGCTGAAATAAGCACATTTACTGGAAAAAGGGCCAGTCATGTCAATATTGTGAATATAAAAATGCATTTCTCTGAAGACTTATTGAAGTTTGAAATCTGGATCTTGTTATTTGTTGTATATTTTTTTTTTCTGCATTTCAATAGCAAGGAAATTTTTTAATTTAATGTCTTCTTCCTTTCCTTAATCTATATTATATTGTACAAATTTTAACTGTTGAATTAATTTTTAACTAATAACAATTTTTTTTTTTTTGGTAATTTCTCAACTTTATTGTATCTAATTTCAATATTTTCCTTACATAGACCAACAAAATATCCAGCAACACTCTTATTGGATACTGTGAAGTTGATCTGCTTGAATTTCTAGCACAGGTGAGAAATGTTTGTTATTGACCTACTTCTGATATCGAACTTGAAAAATTTTAATCACTGTGATCCTTGAGTATATACTGTTATGGAGAGTTTTTATTAACCGGATATTTCTTTTGGACCTTTCAAGAATTTTTACTTATATATCTGACTGTCCTTCTCATTTCTTATGGCAATAACAGTACTATTGAAATATGTGGTACAGATACTTGTATATTCTTTTCTTGTAATAGAGTGTTATCTTGGCATCATTCATATCAACAGATAATTAGCTAAATGATTGATTGAACATGGCTTTGATGTTCATTTATTGCTATTTCTGTTCTTTTTTTTCCTTCAGATATTTCTTTTCATGCTTCTATTTGAATTATATGATGATGCAGGAGTCTGATTCTGACAGAGAGGTAATCAACCTATTAGATCCATCATCACCTGACAAAGTGGTTGGCAACATGTCTATTTCTTGTTCTATCGAGGTATAAAATATTGAAATTAAATTCTGTTGTTAGAGTTTGATAAGGAATTTCAACAATTATTAGCAAAAATTTACAGGATCCAGTTGAAACAGAGAAAGGCTTTGTCAGGCGTATATTATCTATAGTGGTAAGTTTGGTTTTCATTTTCTAATAAACTGTCACTGCTTTGGGCTTAAATGGCAGGCACATAAGGGATTTTTAGAAGTAATGATAATCAGTAGTCTCTTCCCTTTCTTGCATGGGGATGAGAATATTGATATTAAACCTTATTTTACTGAGGATTGGTTGAGATTATTTACTGATACTCCAAAGCAAAATTTCAATCATGCTGTATTAGTTGCTCTTAAAGATGAACAGATGTTTACTGTTCCAGTTTAATTGACAATTGTTTGTGCAATATTCTTTCATAACTTTATCCGTATTGTTACTCATATTTAGATGGAAACCTATATGAGTTGCATGTTTTAAGAATATTTGAATATTTAGATCAGGGGAAATGTAATATGGAATTCAGTTCTGTTTTTTTGAATTTGATAATTTGAATCTCTGCTCCAGTATCCAATGTTGATGTAAGAGGCGATGTTCTCTGCAGGACTATAATGAAGATGGAATGCTTTCATTTTCAGAATTTTCTGAGCTGATTGATGCTTTTGGAAATCAAGTAGCAACCAGCAAGGTTAAGATTGGACTTTTATTTTTTGGTTTATAAATAGGTGATATTTAAATTTGTAATTGCTTATATACCTGGTTACAAATTTTTGTTATTATTCACATTTTCTGGCCTTCTAATTCCAGATTCTATGGATTTTATAAAGTAGTAGCATTTTGAATCATAAAACCTTGAATTCTGACATCAGAAATTTGCTATCTTAATTATATTTAAAATCCAAAAACTTCATAACAAGCAGGTATGGAATTCAAGAAGTCAAATAATAAACATTTGGCCCTTCAAATGCTAGAATCCTTTCCCTATATAATATTATAATTTTGTACGTTTTAGTTTCATTGTCTCAGCAGCACAGTTATTTTCTTTATATAGAAAGAGGAGCTTTTCAAAGTGGCTGATAAGAATGGGGATGGTGTGGTTAGCATGGATGAGTTGGCTGCCCTGCTTGCTTTCCATCAAGAAAAGTAATGATCCATATTTAGAGACCATAAGCTTTAATTTTGTGTCACCTTTCTCCACCATTACAGACATAACTTACTATCTTCATCAGAATTATTATAATGCATTCGTTTTGGTGCATTATAATTTATAATGCATGAAGGGTTGTGAAAAGTCAACAAATTCTTTCTTAGTGCTAAGTCTTCTTTATGACTTTATTTGATTCTTATTTGCTGAATCCTGGTGTGCAGGGAGCCGTTAATGAATTACTGCCCTGTTTGTGGTGAGGTTCTTCAGGTTTCTGACAAGCTGAACAGTATGATCCATTTGACTCTCTGTTTTGATGAAGGGACTGGAAATCAGGTGATGACTGGAGGATTCTTGACTGATAAAGAAGCTTCATACGGGTAAATTTCTGGACATGTACTTTAGAGAAATTGTAGAAGTGAGAATTTGATCAATGTTGAGCTTCTGGTTATCGAAACAGATTCTTTTAGGATAATATCCCTGATTATGAATTTATGATTCTATGTCATGGTGAAGTACTGAGTTCACTTTTCATTTTATAATATTCAAATCTCTAGGTGGTTCTTTAAACTAAGTGAATGGGCCCATTTCTCGTCATATGATGTTGGTTTACGCTCTGGATCAAGTGCTTCCCACATTCTGGTATTCATTATTTCCCATAGTTTATCTCTCTTTTCCAATTTTGTTTTCTATCTGTTGGTATATGTATGATACATGTATGTATTTTTCTAGTTTTGTTGGGAAATAAGAACCTTTTGATGATTTGTGTCTTTCTATGATGCTTAACTTTTCTTGCCAAATCCACCGTACTTTTTCTTTGTGGGAGGGGGGCTCTGATTTTCCATCAGATAACAATCTTTATGCCCGTTTTGTGCTATTAACAACACATGCCATGCATACTTTTGATGGTTTTAAGAATGTGGAATCTATTAGCTAGAGAGCATCGTTAAAATAGAGACATCTTGTGGAAAAAAGGTCAATCTTTTTGGATTATGTTCGTGGAATGTTTAACAATTTATAAGAAATACATGTTTTAATCCTACATGTATGGACAACTGTAGTCTTATGATATTGTTGAAATATATATCTTGCATATACAATATTGTTGAATTACTATTATTTGTTATCAGGTATATGATCGGAAGACCCAAAGGCTTGTTGAAGAAATAATTGACAAAAAGATTATTTTGTCAATGAGAGCCATTTATCAGTCAAAAATTGGTGTTGGCCTAATGGATGTAGGTATGAGTTACTTTTTCATTGTTGTCTCTGGAAAGAAGTACTGCACTACTTACATTAGTAACTTCTCCACTCATCACTCTCCTTCAAGGCATAGGATTGCTGAAGTCGTTTTATTGTCATAGGGGAAGCTAAAAGAACTTCTGGTTGATAAGATACCAGACAGATATATTTGGTCTTGCCTACATTTTTAATCAGAACCGGTGCATCATCAGCAGTTAGGATGAAAATTGTTTAAAAATAGGAAAATGTGTCCTGGTATATCCTTCTGCTGATGTCACCTCCTTGATAACTGGCACTTTAATCCAATTATATATTGAAAATCAGACTTGTATAAGCCTTTCTGTTGCTTTTGTTATGTACAATTCCTAACATAGCTGAACCTCTCAAATCCAGGGGTTAAGGACCTCTTGCAAAGCATTTCTGAAAAGCAGGGAGCTCGAATGGATTCACCTGAATCTGCTGAAGATATACCAAAGTTTATTGAATCTTTCAAGGTATGGCAATGCTACTTTGTGGATGGAAGATTATGATTTTACACAGGAAGTCACATTTCTGGCCCATTCTTAGATATGCCAACAAATTTTTTATCAGTATCTTCACTATTTTTTTTTTAATGCTGTTTGTCTGAAATTGAGATAGATTGCCATCTCTATTCTATCGATTTCTGTATTCTTTTTATGCGCTCAAATTGTATGCATTTAGTACACCCCTCTTATTAATGTTGTAGGATCAAATCAATTTGGCTGAAGTCAAGTATCCGCTGGAACACTTTAAGGTGGGCTATACTTTCAGATTAGCTTGAACTTTTGAGACCTTTGCATTGTCCTGCTCTTCTCATCTTATGTTGATCAGCTTGATGAATGTGAAACCAAAATGAAGTGTTGTGTCCTTTCTCCAGACATTCAATGAATTTTTCATAAGAGAGTTAAAGCCTGGTTCAAGACCAATTTTCTCCATTGAACGTGATGATATTGCTGTATGTGCTGCTGATTGTCGTCTAATGGCTTTTAAATCAGTTGACGAGTGTTCAAGATTTTGGATTAAGGTATTTTTCCATTTCTTGGAAATGGAAGCTGTCTAGTCTCAAGAAGGATAATTTTTTATTTATTTAATTGTTTTTAATGCTTAGTGTTACAGAATACACTTAAATAGCCACATTGAGAAATTTGCACAGCTTGCATTTACTGGTCATATAGCTGGCGACTAATTATTATTTCATATAAAACAAAGTTTGCCAACCTGGAATTTCAAAAAACTATGATAAAATTATAATAATGGCCTTTGAACTTGAAATCTGCTTCACTCACCTGTAAGTTAGGAACGAAATGCAGGTAGGAATGAGTTTGCAATTCCTAACCTGTAAACAAGCTATACATGGTATAGGCTATAGAGTAAACCATTTACCTACAGAACAATCTGTATGATGAAAATATCATCCGGCTTGTGCTAGCACCAAATGCTTCTGGCATTTTTCTTTCTGATATTCTTCTCCTCTCCCCCCCCCCCCCCCAAAAAAAAAAATCTTCAAGGGGTGATGCATAATTCTTAAGCTTGTTCAATTATTCAGATTGTTGCCAAGTTGTAGTGAGGGAAGTTATATTCCCTTAAAAACATTGGAACACCTTTGTCTTTAAATATTTCACTTGGATTTCTTACTCCAAACGTATATTTTCTGAAGCATCTGTTATTACTTCTAGGGTCGAAAGTTTTCAGTTCAAGGTCTTTTGGGGAAAGAAGCATGTTCTAGTGCTTTTGTTGATGGGACGATGGTGATATTTCGTTTGGCTCCTCAGGTATGTCTTTTTTTCTTCTTGATTTCTTATTTTGCTTTTTTCTTTTGCGTCACTTTGATTTTTTTTCCCTTATTACTATTTGAATGTCTATTTGTTGCAGGATTATCATCGTTTCCATCTTCCAGTTTCAGGAGTCATTGAAAAATCTGTGGACATACCTGGTTGCTTATATACAGTATGTGAAAGCCTCATTTTGGGACAGTGATGCTTGTTTGAACAACTATGTATTAGGATCAATTGCAAATTATGCTTATATATTTTCTTACTGCTTTTGTTCATTTGCATTTTTTTTTTGTTTCCTTGTTTTCCTTTTCATAGGTTAATCCCATCGCTGTAAATAGCAAGTATTGCAATGTCTTCACAGAGAATAAGCGTGTTGTTTCAATAATTTCATCTGTAGAGTTTGGAAAGGTTTGCCTCTGAAGTTAATTCATAGTTCCAAACATATGATTTTATAATTCTTTTTCCTGCTAAACATTTTGTTGTATGAACTTATTGGAAAGCATTAGTACTTGGATAAGCTCCCTGATAGTTGCAATAATTTTTTCTTGGAATGCCACACCACTTTTTGCATCATTTACTTGAACTACCTTTACTTAAAACCTCCAATTGCAGGACTTAACTTACAATGTTTTCATGTTGGTATGACCATGATTTGGATTTAGGTAGCATTTGTTGCAATAGGAGCAACAATGGTTGGCAGCATCACATTTACAAAGAATAAGGGTGACTACGTCAAGAAGGGAGACGAGGTTTGCAATATTTTGATCCTTGTTTCTCCATTGTTGTATATTGTTGCTTCTAATTGTCATTTTGTTTGCCTAATTTACAGTTTGGATATTTCTCATTTGGTGGAAGCACTGTGATTTGTGTTTTTGAAAAGGTATCATTTTTTTTTTGGGTCATGTTCTTTGTCAAAGTTGTTATCTCTTGATTGAGATTTATTAATTGTTGAGTTTATCTGTGCAGAATATAGCTGAGTTGAGATTCACCCAAATTTTCACATGTTTTGCAGAATTCCATAGTGATTGATGAAGACCTTCTAGCCAATAGCGCCAGATCACTCGAGACCTTGGTTTCTGTTGGGATGCAATTAGGAGTTGCCACAAAGAAATCATCCTAATTTAACATTGTACTTCTGATGTAGCCATGACTCGGTAACCTAGTAGGTTTTCTCTGTGTATATTATTTATATACTGGATAAGACATCAATGGCTATTATCTATTAGGTTTCTGTCTGTTGATTCTTAATTCATCCGAGGTCTGGAAATGAGGAAAAGCAATAGTTGGAAGTAGTTGCCAGTGAAAGATTAATTTAATTTGAATTATCCTTAGTTCCAGTCCACTTGAATGTGGGTTTGATGATTTCATTTGTATAATCTTTAGGAGAAGGGTTCAAGTATGCCCCGTGATCACGGGCTTATAAAACTGCATGCACTGCTCTGCACTTGTGTCTGTAATTGCAGTTCATCAAATTATGCAGAAGAGGAAGAGAAAGATTAAAAAGAAGAAAAGACCATATAGATATTTTGGGCGATAGTTTCTTCCAAACTAACAAAAATGTTCTTGATTTAACGATAATAACTTCCATAGTTTTGTTGATACCCTCCCATGTAAGGTTGAGGTTGTACTCCTGTCATGGCAATATGCCCTTGTCTGCCATCCATTTGATATTGCTGCCACATCAGTTGTTCCTGCATCAACAACATCTGTTTCTTCCCCATCTCCGACATTTGCACGTAGGATGGAGGTGGCACCACCAGTGATGCGGCAAATGGATCTGAACATAGAGAACCTACCCCGTTCTTGGATGTTGGCGGTGCCGGCAATGCCAACATTGCAGGCCGGCCTGCAGACCCCGGTGCCACGCTACTAGCACTGCCACTCACTCCATAACCTGGTCCTTGTATGGCTGCATTTGTTTCTGCATGTTTATACATGCCATCCAACAACAATGTATCAAAGCCACCACCTAATGCAGGCTTCTGGTTGTTCAAGTTGCTAGCAGATTGGACCAATGCTGTTTCCCAGTCTGCCGTTTCATCAAAGGCATGCCATGGAAGAGCATGGGTGGCAGCGATTGCCGGTGCAGCGCCATCAAATAAAGCTAAGGCCAATGAATTCCCATGTTCTTCAGTAGTCATTGCATCATCTTCAAGATTCAATAAATCACCTTCTGTTTGGATAACTTTCTCTTCTTTTGGCTCTTCTTCCTTTGGCTCTGGTTCTGTCTCTGGCTCTTTCACTTCCTCTGGTGCTGGTAGTGCCTTTATTGCATTCATATCCTCTTCTGGCTCTGGCTCTGGTTCTTTTACTTCTTCCTTGATGACATCTTTGGCTTCAGCTCTCTTGTTCTGTGCCGATTTTTCTTTGATGAACTCATCCATGACCTCTAGCTTCTTTGGTGTAATCCTCTCGATATCAGGATACTCAGTAGAGCGTGCAATTCCAATGCTCTTGCTCCAGCTATAGAACATGTCTAGCTCATCGTACTGCTTTCCGACGCGGCAGAAAATGTCATAAACCTTAACACAGTCAGACACCTCCATCTGTGGGAAGCGATCAATTAAGATATCCATAATTTCTGTTATGTCAAAATATATCTGAAAACTTTCCTTCACGACAGGGTACAGAGCCACTATGCAAATTCTATGATTCTTTGCTCCACCTGTGACGTTAAAAATAATGGTTAGAATGTTGTGTTTGATGCATGCATTTGCTGAAAGTTGATTCATTTTTAAACTTGAAATCTGTATCAACTATAGAAAGAATGTGATTTAATATGCACACTACAAGATATTTGATTAAATTGGTCAAATCTAAAAGCTTAAAAGTTGGTGAATAATTTTATATTATTTTATCTAATGAAGATAGTAATTGAAAATGTGAAAGCTATTCTGTCTTTGTGAAAATGCAACATGGAGAGAGCATTCCTCTACTCATAATGCAAATATTTAATTTGTATGCAAACCTGTTGGACGACAAGCCAAAAAGCGTTCAAGCAGCAGCTGCAAATGTTGCATCTTGGAAAACAACTGCTCTGTCTTCATCTCACCTACTGGTGTGGCTCTTAAAGGAGTTTCTTTTCCTTTTTCTTTTTCCCATTCCTCTCCCTCTCCCAATCTCTCTCCCTCTCCCTATCCCTTTCCCTCTCCCACTCCCTCTCCCTAGTATAAGGATAGTCATCATTTTCATCAAACCCAAACATGCTACGCTTTCCACGCCGGCTCTGCATCCTGTACTCAAGCCTTTCATCAAGGTACAATGCATATGTCCTCACAAATGCAGAAAAGTCCCATGAACTCGATCTTGTATCGCTAAAATCTGACATGTTGAGAAGGCGAGTGCCACGCCTTGTGGAGAAGAATATCTCTTCCTCATATGCAGGATCACCTTCTGATAGCAGTCTTTGAATCAATATAAGTGTTTTCAGTGCCACTGTCCAGCTCTTGGTTTTGTTGAGGCGCCTTGTCAGGGTATTCACACAGGCACTGATAAATGCTTTGGAATAACATGTCAAGCTCTGAATTTCTCTAATGTACTTCTCCTCTGCTGGGTACTCGTCGTGCCGGGTAGCCTTAACAATGGCCACATCAAGGTCTGCAAGGGAGGTACTGCTACCCACCTTGGCTAAGCCTATGCTGGTTTGATCCTTCATTGCCCCAAGGGCTTTTCTGATTGTGCTTGAGGACATGCTTTTGCTTTTCTCTTCAAAAATATGGATATGAACTAAAAAGAGAAAAGTACAGAACCTGAGGCTGGTGTTGAAATGAAATTTTTATTTATTTATTTACTTATTATTATTATTATTTTCCTTACCTTTAACAGTTGATGTTTAGAGGAAATGTTAAAGGTAGGAAAATAAATGAAGAGAAAGGAAGAAGATAGTTGTTTTCTATCTGTTTGGATATTCCTCCTCCTTCTTCTTCTTCTTCTTCTTCCTTTTCCTCTCTCAGTATCAGGCAATTAGAACTTGGGTTCAAATTTGGGCAAGCTCTCCCCGCCATTGTAGCATGAAAATGTGGATGGCAAACAAGATTTAATGGAATCTGTGATAAATCTTTAAATGGGTCTCAGCTGGCATTAGAAAATGTTTGACTCTTTTAACATATTTTTAGTTCTTTCTTATAATTGGCATTGCTAGGAGCAATATTGAGCTTCTTGTTTCCAATCACCCTTTTGACCTTTTCAATTCTATGGGTGACCACCTTAAGACTTCTCTAATTAAAGCTCTAATGCTGATAGCCACCCTTCTCTTCTTTCTTTTTCTCATATATATATATAATTCAAGTTTTGCCCTAATCATTTGATATCCCTTTTAGATGATTCATATAATCATGGAAAGCACCTATCAATTAACTATTTTTATTTATTAGTAACGATATTAGAAATTAATTATATTTTCAAAGGATCAAAATGATGTAGTAATTTTTCTGTAAACAAGGTTATTAATTTTGACATGAGGGCAATTTCTTAAAAAATACTCTTATTTTTTTCCACTGAAATGACTTCAACATGCAAGTGGCAATTTTAAATGGAAGATTAATTTAAATTGCCCAGCTAAGGAAAGATTACTTGTGTAAATAAGTTTTTAGTTGGCCTCCACAATTTTATGATAGATATACATTTTCCTTTATAAAAAAAGGTTATATGTATACATATTTTTTTGATCTGCCAAAAAACAACTTGATAAAAATGTATAGATTACTTGTTGTCTATTTATTAATAATCTTTAATAATTTGAAAGATCAAATTAATTTTTAACTTGATGTGAACTGCTAATTAAGATTAATTTCATCATAATATTAACTATTAGGATATTAACTAGCATTTATATAAACCTATAATTTCCCAAACATGAAATTATAAATAGGCACTTGATCTTCGTTAGAGTTCCAAATATGAAACGATTAAGCTGAAGTTGGTGAAGTTGTGAAGATGGCGAGTATTGAAATACTTATTCTTGTGCTAATTTTTGCACAAACCATAGCCAGTAACGCCATCGCTAACCCTAACCCTAATCAACCTTTCCTTCCTCTTCTCATTTCTTTTTCTTCTGCTCATGATCACCATGCCTTTCTTCTTCACCTTCCCTTGATAGCAAAATCAATCTTATCTGGCAGAATACAAAAGGTGTATGTTAATTTGTTTACAAATTAGATCAAAAGAATACAAAATGTAGGCGTTTAGATGTAATGAAAAATTTAAGTAGTTTGCGAGAAAATTTATAAATTTAAAATTTCATATTTCCATACATGTTTCAGTATATATGGATTTGGTTATCGCATGAATTTGGATAAGTTGGCTAAGCATGCTGAGAAGAAGAGAGTAACACTGGTTAATTTCTCTGCATAATCCTTCTGATGTATTGATTGTCTTTGGATTTCTTGGCTGATCGTTCTTCTGTGGTCTTTGTGAGGCCTTGAACTTCCTCTTCATGTGTATTTATACATTTATATACTCTTTTAATTTATTTCTCTTTTTCTCTTTGATTTAAAAATGTTTCTATTTCATATTAAAAATAAGACTAATCTTATTTACTGTTAAGAAAAATTTATTAATTAATCATTATTTTTATTATATAGAAAGAGTATGAGTACACCTTAATGCAAACGGAAAAGAAAGAATATATCAGACTAAGAAAAATTGTTCAGATTTATTATTAAGGAATCATGTATTATATTTTCGATAAATAACTGATTATTTTCACTTTATTTATTTAATAATTACTCAAAACATTTGGACAAACCCTTTGATACAAAAAAAAAAAAAAAAAAACATATATATCATAGGCATATCATGTCACATATCTTTAATATTCAAAGAAAAATAATATACATTGCACCAGAAATTAATTATATTGATTATATATGTGGTTCAGTTCAATTGAATGCTGAACACACACGCCTAATCTCTCCAAGGAAACCTGTCTTCACTCCAATTTTGCCCATCTTTACAATGGAATCAACAAAATCAGCTTCAAAAGATGGTGCTGCTCCAAACAATGGATTCATGAAGTAGGATTCTAAGACACTCTTGGTTATGAGATCATCGTTGAGTCTGGCATCAGATTCTAGCACAGCAAAACCTTCTCTAATGTTCTGAAGAATATGCTTGTCAAATGTTCTCTCACTCCCTTCATCCATGGCTAGCCGGACGTTGATGTCTCCGTTTTCCGGGCACCTTTGGTTCAGTGTTGGGAGGAAACTAGGGTTTATGGTTGGGTCAGGTGCTCCACCGGGAAGAAAGTTGTAGAGCCTTTTGTTCATGAAGAAGCAAGCTGTGGTTCCAATTGTATGGGCAGCTGAAAGTGGATCATTAGTAATATGAGCTTGATCAATATACATATATATATATATGAAATTCAGCAGTAGATTAACGATTAAAGAATGAAAGAAATAGAAAAATGTATAACAATTGTGACCCATATAGTTAGAACTACAAGTCTTCAAAAAATTTTGATAATTAAATTTGACTTTCATTATTTTTTGAGTATTTTTTGGGCTCCTTTAATCGATTTCTATAATTGTTGAGTTTAGAGGCTGCATATGTGCCATGTTATTTTGACAAGTCCCATGCTAGCTACCATAAACTTTCAATTATTCTGTGCAGTAGGTGAAATCATCAGACCAAGAATCGGAAACATACAAGGCAATTAGGCAAAAGATTAATTCGGTCAAATGTGTGTCTCCATTGTAATATACACCATTTAATGAAAAGAAAAGTGTGATAGCTCCATTCTAACAAACACTTTAATATATTAATTAATTCAGGACACAAATGAAGGAAGCACTATTCAGAATCCTAGGACACTCTTGCTTTGATTATATATGTATATATAGATATATAGATTAGCATCAAGCTCAAGAAAACAAACAAATTTAGTAGACATTAATTTCAGGACCCAAAGATTAAAATAATTTGATATGATTCTAGAAACTGTCAACATCGAATAGTGTCACAAATCACATGAATTGTAGAGTTTATCTAAATTTAACTAGAAAAAGATTGGAATGGGATCACGAGGAAGCCAGCCAAGTGTATATGTATATATATAGTTATGGAAATTTGTAGATAAAGCTTATGTCTTATCAATTTGGTTTTCTTGGGAAATTTCAATATTCATATAACTTTAACTTTCCAACAACCATGATATCACGAAATCTGGATGACAAGAATCATGTGTCTGCATGTGAGAGAGAAAGGTAGAATACCGCCGAGAAGCACAAGGTCTTTCTCTGTAAGCCCCCGGTTTAGAAACTTGGCTTTGAGTTGCTGAATAGAATCACTAACATCTGGCATGTTATCTGCTAGAGAAATGTTGGAAACCAACCCATCTCTCCTCCCAGTCGGAACTTCATATGATGGCCCATCAGCCTGCAATTCCATGTAAATTCATTCTCATCCAACACGCACACCAAAAACTCTATTAATACCTCAATAAATGATAAAGCTGCACTTTTTTTAAAAAAAAAAAAAAAAAAATCTCAGTAATCCACCATTACAGCCAATCTGGCTCGAGACATGATCAAGTACTACTTATTGGCACTTCTCCCAAAGAAAACTTAACTGCATTGCACTCTTGTCATGGCAGTTCACATTTTGTGAAATTTGATAGAATCTGAACTTGACTTGTCCAAGTTAATTTTTTTCTTTTCTTTTCCTATGAATCTTAAATTCTAGCACACAGTACAATTGAGGTTTATTCATCATTGTGGGAAAAAAAGATATCGTGGAATCATTGTTAATCTAAAAATTAAGTACCATGACTATGGCATCCCTGGCTGCTAATGCTACGATGTCTGCACAGGAAACAACAGTAGGGCATGAATCTTCCAATTTTGCCTTGGCTCTTTCTATAACTTCAAATCCTCTCACTCCTTGATGCCCCAATGCGTTTTTCTCAGATTGTGGACCATTATCAATCAGAATTGAACCATCACAGCCCTTAATGATCAAAACCCATATCACAGATATAGATGTAAATGTTAAACAAAATTAGTAAGAAACAGATGACAACAAGAGAAAGGAAGAGGAACCTCAACATAGCAGTCATGGAAATGGAGCCTGAGCAAGACAGCAGCCATGTTGGGGTCTGACTGAATAGCATCTCTAACAATGTCACGTACAATGGACTCAGCTTGAGGGCATGTTTCAGAGTAGAAACCCACTTGGAGTTGACCCTTAGAATGAGAAATCCCAATTAAGAATGTGAATAAGAAAGCAAAAACAAAGGCCATCATCAAATCTATCTGCAGAATTATAAACAGATATTTCTCTCTCTCTTTTCTATGCGATGCAATTGAAACATGAGTCGCAGGAGGACAAATGCTAGTGAGGGAGTGAGAGGAATAAGAGGGAAGAACACCAAAGCTTGGGTTGAAAAATAAATAGACAGTAATTCGAGTTGCAGACGGCATCTTGGAGACTCTTATAAGCTGACACCTTTGGGTGTAAGATGGCAATGTGTCAACTTCAAGGCATGAGTTTAATTTGTCCTCTTCTGCTACTATTCTATTTCCCAAGTCAAAATAGTGTTTAAACCTTCATTTTTCCATTTTTTTAACCACGAAAGTTTTCAGTTAATAGCGCGAGATTAATCTTTTATAAAGTATGGAAATCATCAAAATAGGCATTTTTCTCCCAACAAAGTAAAGTATTTTTCAGATAGCTGTAACGGCTTCATGCCGCAGTTCAGGCCCTACTAACAGCAATTTGTTATCTACCTTGTTTAAAGATCAGAGCTTGCTGCCCCAAGGGATAATTGAAAAGATTAAAATTGAGTTACGTTAAGAATCCTTCATCAACTTTCAAGGAGATTAACTGATAGTGAGCTTACTTGGTTGATTTCAATTTCCAAGTTTAAAATGCAGTTTTTAGTACTACACTAGATTAGCTAATCAAGTGTTCTTTTAAAAACACAGCTCAAAAAATATGAAGAGTGCTCATGTTAGAAAAACCTTCATTCTAATAGCTTTGCTTCTCTCAGTCCAGTTGATGAGTTTACATTATTTTTATCAGAAAATGGAATCAACTTGAAACTTGCAAGGAAGACTCTTTGACTTGGAAGCTCACAAATTTAATTATCTTGCCAAAGCGAAAGTTTATCGGTTTTGGTACTAAAAAATTTAGATCATATGTCCATCTCTTCCTTGCTACTCAAAAGAGGTTAAGACTATAGATTCTTTTCCATTTGAGATAAATTTTTTAGTTAGGATATGAGGATATGTATGTTATTCAAACTTCATAGCTTGATTTTTTTGGGGAAACTTCTAAGTTAATTACATTGTGTATGCTTTTGTAACATTAAAACTATGATTATACATAGAAAAATAAGAATTTTAGGATCCAAGAAGGAGTACATTATTGTCATTGACTCATTGTCCATTAGACAGACAATACCTTTCAATCCCATGCACACTAAGAGTATGTTTGGCACATCGCAAAAAGTTGGATTATATAGTATTATCTAATATAATATACTTTTATATACAATTTTGGTATATATATTGTACTAGATAGTCAACTCTAGTTAACCCTACCTAATACAGCTTATTATCGTATTAGTAATTTGACTTCTCTTGTCTTGATTAGGTTTAATTATATTATTAAAAAATAATTTTTTAATTCCTTGTATAAAAGATAAAATATAATAAAAAAAATTATATCATGATTAATGTTATTGAAAATTCTTGAATAAAACTATTATCTCCTAATGCCCCATTCCTTTGATCTATTAAAAAAATAAATATTGAAAGACTATAAATGTAATCTTGACGTAGAAGGAGGAAAAAAGATACTGAGATTCAAGATAAAGAAACTGGGAAGATAGAACTTTATGATCCAAATTTATTTTTGTAAAAAAGATTAATTTTTATACAATACAAAATTTTTATACAGTATCACACTTTTATAGATCTTATCCTGTCAAATTTTTATATTATTAGGCCTTATCCTATATTAACGAACTTTATCTTATCAAGCTTAATACATTGTATCAATCACCCTAATATTCAACATCATGGATCTTTGCTATACAAAAGCGATATCGTTTTCCCTCCATTTTAATAATAAAAAACTTCAAAAAAAGAGAAGCGACAAATGCCTTCAATTTATTCATCCATTGTCTCTATAGTAAGAAATCATCTCTGTGGTTGCATGAAAGGGGTTTGAAGGAGGAACATGATAACACTAGGATCTCTGTAGAAAACAATGCTGGCTTTTCATGGATTTGATTGCCTAACTTTGAGTGCACAAATGACAACTAAATGACAATAATGCCAATTGCGCCCTCACACATTTTACTTGTCTGCAGCATAACAGAATTTCAGAGTCAGTGTTATAGAGAAGAGACTAATAAGCAAGTAATACCAAGATTTGCTCACACTAGAAAAACACTCGGGACATAAACTATACACTAAACAGATACAGGGCAGTTTAAAGATTGACACTACATTAAACAAAAAAATAAATTACCAAAATTCCAAGATTAAGGAAGTATTTGATGATTCCGAATACCAAAATATATACCTGATGCTGGGTTCTAATATTTCTATCAACAGAAAGCTTCAGACAAATCAAATGATAAATCTAATGGCATTTAAAACCTTTACCTGCTTAAAATTACTCCAAATATTACAGTCAGGACCTCGCCCATCACGTAACACCTCTGAACAATTTAAAACAGTAAATTGAAGGAAGTAAGAAGAAGGAGAGACCATCTGAGCTGCAGCAACAAGAATACTTCCAGTTCCAAAAAAGGGTCATATACGATTTTCCCTGGTGAAACCAGATCTTGATTGGCCACTAGAAAAACCATTTCTGCATCCATGGCTGTTGGCCCAAGATAATGGAGGCTTTTTAACTGATATGCAGGAATAAGCTTTCTATCAGCAGCACCAACTTCACAAGCAAGGAATAATCTTTTTGCAAAATTGGAGGTAGACCATTATTAGCAGCACCAACTCACTTCGATTGGCTATGTTTCGAGCAACTTCTTCTGAAGGGAGATTGACGAAGTGGAAAGGGGAATCGGGGTGGTGGTGTAGAGGGAGTTTCCATTCCAAGGACTTGTTTTTGGAGCTGAAATCCCCATTTTGATTATCTCCAAAAGCTCCAAAGAGTTCTGCGAGAGATTCCACTTCTGGTTTTCTATAATCAAAATGGTTTTTCTGAAACTGAATTTGATGAAGAGCGAGCGTTCACCGGAGAAGCAACGAAGCAAGGTCCGAAACCCAAAACCCTCAACTTCCACTATTATTTGTGAACTTAAACAATTATTCACAAAAAAAAAAAAAAACTAAATTCTTAATTAGATTAAGGAAAATGAATTTGTATTATTCGAAATTGAATTTTATTTGTTCCTAGATTTATTGATAGTTGAATTAAATAACTTAAAAGGTTCAACAAATAAATATTTTAAATAAAATAATATAATCGTCATATGTAACAGGAGAAAAAGTATTTAATTGTTTTACTAAAAAATAATAAAAATTAAGCGATTAAACAATAAACAATTAGAATTGGCACGTGTCATTGGCTGAGTGGATTGGAGGTAGAAGAATCTTAACGCGCCAATGCCGGTTTGGTAAAACCGTAAAAACGCTTTTGCGCTAAATTGCTGCAAATTTGCTACCTTCTTGTCTCTCTGCTAGGTTATCCTCCAACGCTACGGAAAGCCGCAACCTTTCTGCGATCAATTCCTCGCGTCACTTGTACTGCTCCGTCCTTCCTATTCTCACTTTATATCTTTCTAGATTTTGTTTTATTTTGGATAATTCTTTTTTTCTTTTTCCTTTTTGGCCATTGATATTCGTTGTTATTGAGCTTTATACGTTTCGGATTGAATTGGGTCGTTGCTAGAAACAGTGATGCGCTTTGTTTATATGATGTTTTAAAATCATGAGTATCGTTGGCTTTGTTTGTGAATTGGGATGGCTTTGCAATTTTAGAATGTGATTGAGGAGGTGATACTTTAGTTTACACTGATTTGCTTATTCAATGAAGCAGTTATTCTCTTGTTGGGAAATAGTGTTTACACTTGGCAAAGTCCAGTAACTGGGCTTGTCTAGGAATTGAGGATATGAAATAATAAATTTTGTTACTTTGGGGGAATAGAAACTGGGTGCTGCTAGAGCGGAGTGTGATCATTATAGAATTGCTTTGTGTTTCTTAATTTCTTGTGCACGCTGGAAAGGTTAGCTATAGTATGCCTGGATTATGTCTAATTTGTTTTATCTTTAATATGGAACAGTAGTCGTGGTTAGCTGTGCTAAATAGTCCAATTGATAAACCCTAGAGGTTACCCGAATAT